>VWZD01006897.1:265746-299966 GCA_013396695.1 Sakesphorus luctuosus
AGCACGCAGTGGGGAGTGAGTGAGGGGTGTAGGACTGGAGCCCTGTTGTCCCCGCAGATGCACCACTGCAGGAGGTTCCGCTCCCCGGAGCCGGAGGCCGAGCTGGGGCACAGGTGGAAGCGGCGACGGTCCCGGAGCAGGGAGTACGAGCCTAGGCTGCGGTGCCCGCCCCGCAGGGATCTCCCGCGGCGATCGCGGTCCAGGAGGTAGGAGCGCTTCGGGCCGGGTGATCCAATAAACCCTCATCCTGATCCCGCTGGTGTTCCCGAGCTGGCGTTCATCTCCTGGCAGCAGATCGGCTTTAAACCTGTAAATCCAGGGATGAAAGTGAGGGGCTTACTTGTGTGTGTGTGTGTGTGTGTGTGTGTGTGTGTGTGTGTGTGTGTGCGTGCCTGTGTGTATCTGTGTGTCTCTTGTGTGTGTGTGTGTGTGTGTGCCTTCCCTGCCACGCTGAATTTGTTCCCGAAGCCGTGGCTTTAATATTAGCGAATGAACAGCCTACCCTGGAATTATGTTTCCACGCTGTGGAGGCTTTAAAGCCTTTCTCCCAACAACCCACTTCCTTCTGACAGGATTAAAATCGGATTTGAAGTAACAACACTCCTCCCTCACCTCATCCCAGCTAAAGGATCCGACCACTAACTGATCTCTCCTGCTTTGGTTCTGGATTTTACCTTTGATCCTTTCTTTGTTCAGCGTTTCCATAGGGACTATTAGGTGCTGGAAGTAGGATAAGGCCTCTGGATAGGAGGAGAGTTCTGGAATAGAGGCCGGAGCCATGTCACAATGTGCAACCAGAATAGACTGTTGGTACTGGGGCTGCTGTGGTTCCACTGGTTGGACTGGGCAGGTGCAGCCAGGTTGGAGCTGAGCTTGTCTTTAAATATTCTCTAGATCACTCACTCTCCTCAGCCTGGCTTTTGTTTACTTGAAAGGAGCAGATTGTGAAACACAGCTGGATCATGCAATTGGCTTTTCCATTTTTTCCATCTGACGGGTAATTTGGGAGAGATTTGGATGAAAACAGGTGAAAACAGCCTTATCCCTTAGTTTCAGACTCAGCTTCTCAGGTCTCCTCTGGTTTTGAGTCATTCATGTTGTTATTCTGCTTCCTGTGTATGTCCAAAGCACGCAGTGAAGTTTCACCAAGGTGTTTTTAGATTGAAGTTGGAGCAGAGCTGCAGGGTTTGTGGTTTGGGTACTTTAGCAATGACTGAGAGCTACCACTGCCTTGGCAGAGTCTGGAATTTTACTCTGGATCCATGCTGAGCTGAACCCCCACACTCAAACCTGTGTCCTGTTAAGCTGTCAGTGAAGTGAGCTGGTTGTTGACAAAGCAGAGGTGCAAACAGCAAAAATTCCAGTTTCCAGGCTGAAGGTCTTGGTTAGCAATGCCATTGCAGGGTGGCAGCATTGACCTGGCCTGGCACATGCCCAAGATTATTTTGGGCAGCCAGTGCACGACTTTTATTTCGGAGTTACAACATCTTCTACCTAAACCAGCCTCTTTCTCAATGAGTTGTGAAGCAAGACTCAAAGTGAGATCTGGTGTGTTAGACCATCTGGGGTGGAGAAGGGGCAGAAGCTGGAAGGGCTGCTCTCATCATTGATGTGCCCACATGGCAGCCAAAAACTTGTGTGTGATGCTTGTATGTAAATACTCAAACAGGTGAGCTTTGTCTGAGGACTTCAGGCCCTTTCTGATGCAGAGATGAGCTTGGCCAAAAGACTTTCTTACATGCTGGGAGGTTGTTGCCAGAGGGGCAGGAGGTTGGCTACACTATGGAGTGGAAATTTTCTTTCTGGCTCTTTCTAATGATCTGTGAAGCTGATGTGTTTGTGCACACAGCAAGGACTTGGTGTTTTGGGACCTCCAGTCCCCTCCCTGGGGTGACAACTAGAGCCTCACTGCTGGATTTAGTTCTCATTTATTTAAGAACTAATGAGAGACCTTCCTGAGGGAGGAGGAACGATGACAAACACTTGTGTGTGGTGGCAGAGGTGGCTCAGGTGAGGTCGAATCATAGAATCCCAGAATGGTTTGGGTTAAAGGGAGCTTAAAGCTCATCAAGTTCCACCCAATGCCATGGGCAGGGACACCTTTCACTAGCCCAGGTTGCTCCAAGTTCCTTCCAGCCTGGCCTTCAATGCTTCGAGGCATGGGAGTCCACAACATGCCTTGTAGCAAGGTAGGCAAGTACACAAGGTAGGCAGCTCAGATGGAGCTCTCAGAGGGTAGGTTTTCCCCAGCTTGCTGAAATGTGGGAATGCCACTCTGTTTTCTCTCACAAACGTCCTTAGTGGTCAACATTTGAGGCACAGCAGAGGGTTTGCAGTTCCTGCCACAGGGAGGACTTCTCTCTGGTGACGGAGTGAAAAGACCTGAAGGAATGGCAGGGAGCTGTGTCAGAAGAGTTGGGTTGGATTGTAGGGAAAGCCTCTTCCTCCAGAGCATGGTTGAGCACTGAACAGGCTCCCCAGGGCAGTGGTCATGGCCCCAAGCCTGACGGACCTCAAGGAGCATTTGGACAATGCTCTCAGGCTCGTGGTGGGACTCTTGGGGTGTCCTGTGCAGGGCCAGGAGTCGGACTTGATGATCCTTGTGGGTTCCTTCCAACTCAGAATATTCTGTGAGTTAGTTTCAGCAGGACTCAGCCTTCCAGGCTTGTAACAGTGTTGTTGTTTGTGCTGCAGCCCTGAGAGGATGCCTTACCACAGGAGGTGCCGGCGGGACAGCGATACCTACCGGTTCGAAGAACGAAGCCCGTTGTTCGAGGAGGATTATTACTCGACACGCCCACGGACCTGGCGGCGATCCAGGGGCAGGGATCAGCACCGTCCCAAGAGATACCAGCACCACTGCCGGAAACGCAGGAGCAGGTCTTGTAGCAGTACCTCCTCGGTGAGTAACATCCAGAACGAGCTCAGGAATGGTCAGGGTTTAACTGTTCTTGCCTCCTTTCAGCTCCGAACACTCTGGGTGAGTACCTTGAATCCTGTTTCTGTGTTTGTTTTTCATTCCGTGGAATGTAAAGTCCCAAATCTGTGTTGTGTTAAGCGGGAAACATTCGTAGCTATTGATTTTTACTAGTCTTAATACGTGAGGGAACTAAGCTGTGTTCTTTACAGCCAGAGAGGGGATCAGTGAGAGCTTCCAATGGCACCCACGTGATGGGCTGACAAGGGCGAGCCTTGGCTGCAGGCCAGCCCTGCTCCCAGGGATACATATTGCTCCGGTTTATCCGTGACCAGGGCATTGCTTCTGCCTACAGCTGCTGCTTCTCGGGGGCGGGGGGGTTGATATGCAGCATTTCTTGGTTTGGCTTTGTGCCAGGATCCCCCTCTGGGTGGGTCTCTAGTCAGTACTCAGAGGCTCCCACCTTCTGAGGATACACATGTGTCCTCTTCCACTGTTTCTCTTTGGATTTCAGCTTCTTTGCAAACTTAACCCTGAAATGTGGCATTCCTTCCAAGGATTATCAGGGAATATTTGGAGCTGGGGGGAGGGAGGCTGCTCCCAGGAATACCCTGGAAGTGGTGTGAGGTATCAGACCAAGGGCTTCACCAGTCTTCTCCACCTCTCACTTTAAATGTTACTGCAACTAAATGACTGAGTCTGATCCTGGTAGTGGGATAATCTGAATGGCTGGGAACTCCTGACCTCCTCCTTTTTATTTCTTTTCAGTTGAATTTTTAATTTTAGTTTTAGAGAGAGCCAGGGCTGTGATGGAAACCCTGCAGCATGGGGTGTGCACAGTGGTGACGATGTGCAGGTTTGGGCTGGTGCATGCACACTCCTCTGAAGCCTCACAGCTATCCCAGCTGTCCTCTCTACCTTCTCCTCCATTTCAGCTGATTTTTGGGGGAGTTTTGATCCTAGCTCATTATTTTGAACCAGCTGTGGGGACAAGTGGCACAGAAGAGAAGCCCACTAGGAACTCGGGCATGGAAATGTTGAGGTTTTCATTAATTTCTTTGGCTGTGGAGATTGTTACTATTTTTAAGGCTGACTAGGACAAGATGAGGAATTAGGGCAGCTCATTTCATGGACCCTGGGTCCTTGCAGGAATGTTTGGCTGGTTTTCCAGTAGAAGCTTGCAGTAGCAGAGGGCGATTGTGACCTTGGATCTTGCCTGAAGTGTTCCCCAGGGATTTATTTACCTGTCTTGTTCTTACAGTTTTCCCAGTTTAAAAATGGCACCCCAAGGCTGACATGCCCCACCAGGTCTGTGTGCAGCCAGTTGGGTGTGTGGATTTAGGATCAATGTGGTAGTTGGTTCTGTCAGGATGGGAAGGGCTGATTGACAGCTGGAGGAGGACACTGGTCTGGGGAGCTGGAGATGGATTAATCGAGGTACAAAGAGCAGGATACACAGAGGGGTAACTGCTACTCTGGCTTCTACTGGGCAGCCTGTCCAAACTGAGCACTCGTCATGCTTGCCAGCGGAGAAATGACGTTCTTCTGGCAAAGCTCTCCTTCTCCTCGTGCCTCTGGCAGCATCCTCCAGTGCTGCAGAGGGAGCTCCTCCTCTGTGGGGAATGGTGGTGCCACACCAAGCCACCTTCACCCTGGAGCTTCCCAGCTGCTGCTTCCCTTCCCAGAAGAGGGGGGCATTTCCCTGCCCGAGAGGTGGCAGTGGCACCAGAGGCCGTAGCTATCAAGAGAGTTTTCTTTACATACCTGTAGCTGTTGATGACTTTTCTGTTTTGAAGTTAGTTTGTGTCTTGACGTGTCCCTTGCAATATCCCTATCGTTATATATGCTGTGTGCCTTATGAAATGCTGGGATCTGGAAAATCCAACCACCGACGCACCGTCGTCTCTCCACCTTTGAATGACCACACAAAATGCCGTCTCGGGGGGCGGTGTGTGCAGAGAAGCCAACAGAGCAGTAAGCGCAGCAGGAGCGTGGAAGATGACAAGGAAGGTCACCTGGTGTGCAGGATCGGCGATTGGCTTCAAGAGCGATGTACAGCCACCTTTCGTAAAACTTTACCTCTCTACTTTTATCCCCGTGTTAGACCAGATCTCTCTTATTGTACTGGAGGGGTCTCTAGTGTTTTATTTACTGACAGTAACTTGCCTGAGGCAGAGCATAGACACTTGAGTTTAAAGAGTGTAGCAGTGAGAGACATTTTTTCGTTTGCTTTGACGTTTTATTGCTGTGAAATTGCAGGAGCTCTGCTCTTGCCAAGCCCCCTAGGTTCACACCTGCTCCTGTTTTCTCTCGTAGATGAGATTGTCGGCAGCCTCGGTGAAGGCACTTTTGGCAAAGTGGTAGAGTGTGTGGACCATGCCAGGTGAGCATCTTTCCCTCCCAGGTAACTCGTCTGTCCCTTGTGAATCAAGCTCAGGGTGTCACAAGTGCAGCAGTTTTACCTGGGCTCCAAGGCATCAAATTTGTCACCTTCCATGTGTTGCTACAGTAGAAATTGTTTCTTAGAGCAAGTGGAAGGGCTCATACCTCAGCCCCCTGAATCTGTAGGCTGATGACTTAAGGGAAGCAGGGTGGGTTTGTTCAATGGCACAGGTTCATAGAACAGAATCCTAGAATGTCCTGAATTAGAAGGGACCCACAAGGATCATAGAGTCTGACTCCTGGCCGTTCACAGGACAACCCCAACAATCCCACCACGTCCTTTAGAGCATTGTCCACCTGCTACTTGAGGTCTGTCAGGCTTGGGGCCATGACCCCTGCCCTGGGGAGCCCACTCCAGTGCCCAGCCACCCTTAGGGGGAAGAAAATTTTTCCTAATATCCAGTCTAACCCCCCTGGGCTCCAGCTGCTCAAGGTTGTTCTGCCGCAGTGAGCTCCAGCTGAGAGGTGGGCCCAGCAACCTTTTAATCTGCCAGGGCACGTCTCTATTGTATTTTTTTAACCTCCTCTGTTATTAAATTTGACCCTTGTCCCATTGTGACCTTTTGTCTGGCTCTGAGCCCTGAGGGTCAGCTCGTTGTAGGAGCACCTGGGCTCTCCCACCTCCATGGGAATCTCTGGCACAGTTGGAGCAGGGAGGTGGCTGCTGGAGTTGCAGTGACTCCATGGGAATCTCTGGTATAGTTGGAGGAGGGAGGTGGGTGGTGGAGTTGCAATGACTTTGGGGACTGCTCTGTCAGGAATATCTCTCTGGAGTGTTACCCAGCAATGACCTTTTCTTTCAAATTAACTACTGCCAAGCAGCATAAATCTTTGGCAGAGCTTTGTTAGGACAAATGGCACATGAAAACGTGACTGGAGTAACTGGGATGTGCCCTCTCCTTGTGGGCTGAGGACATGTGGGCACAGGTTTTTCCTCTGATTCTATCCTTCTGTCTCTTCCCTTACAGAGGCAAATCACAGGTAGCACTGAAAATCATAAAAAACGTTGGAAAGTACCGAGAAGCAGCCAGGCTGGAAATCAACGTCCTGAAAAAAATCAAAGAGAAGGACAAGGAGAACAAATTGTAAGTTCCTGCAGGACTCCTGGCTAGTCAATACCACATCCTTGCATACAAGATATCCAAGAAACCATGAGGATCAGGAAGTGCATCCTGTGGTGAGGGGGAAACAGGTCTTATTCCTCTGCTGACTTGTCCCATTGGAACTGGGGAGCTCTGTCTGAAGGTGGCTTAGCAGGGAGGAGGCATCTCTCTGGATTGCTGTGCTCCTCAATCACCTGGCTTGGAGCTTTGCTCATCAGCCACTTCTGAAGTGGGCAGGAACAGCAAGAATGACTGTTCTGTGGATCCCTGAAGGATGGTGTCTGTGTTTAACAAGACAAAACATCTGCTAAGGGGGGTGGGAGCCTTGCTGGGATAGAAAGAAGGAAAACTCCTCCCTCCAAGTTATTATTTCAAAACTAAGAGGCTTCAGGCACAAAATGTAGAAGAGGGAAATAACAGTTCTTTACTAACATATATATATATATTAGTAAAGAAATACATATATATATACACACACACATACACATGTATAAAAAAAACCCAAACTGTCTGTCAGGTGCTGTTGTTTGCCCTTGGGCGCAGTTCCAGTTACGAACAGCAGGGGTCGCTCCGGCCAGGCAGCAGCTGCCCCTGAGCGAGCGGTGCTGCTGCCGAAGCTCAGCGGAAACGCGGCACAGAGAGGGGCTGGAACCTGCCCGTGGGCAGTGCAGGGACCTCTCACCGTCCTTGAGGCGCTGGGGAGGCTGGAAGCTCCTCTGCAGATGACACTGGTCCCTTGATGAGTCCAGGGTAAATCCAGGCAGTGGTGGCTGTCCTCGAGGGAAATAATCCAGGATTTTTGGAGTTGGGGGGCAGGCTGGGACCTCTTCTGCAGGTGCTGCAAGCCCAGCAAGGCAGCAGCTGAGTACCCAAGCCCAGGCCAGAAGCGTGTGGATACTGGAAAAAAAGTGAATGCAGGAGAACCTTTCTCTCACCACCTCCTGAGCAGGGAGGGGGAGAACAAAAAAAAGCAAAGGAAAAACTTCCCCAGCCAAGGTTTTTGACCTCCCCTGAAATCTGCTTCCCAGCTATCAGTTTGGAATGCAAAGCTATTGGCTACTCTTGTTTAGGCTTTAGACAGGTAGCTGGAGGCTGTCCCCAGCTCAGCTCCTGCAGGTAGTGAAAAAACTGAGCTCCAACAGCCCACCTCCTTCTGGCTTCCCAGCCCTCAAAATGCTGTGTTGGCGAGGGACAAAAAATTCCGTGAAAGACTTTGAAACTGTAACAAATGTTTAATCCTTGTCTCTCTCCCTGCACAGCTTATGTGTCCTGATGTCAGACTGGTTCAACTTCCACGGCCACATGTGCATTGCCTTTGAGCTTCTGGGCAAGAACACATTTGAGTTCCTGAAGGAGAACAACTTCCAGCCATATCCTCTCCCACAGATCCGGCACATGGCCTACCAGCTCTGCCATGCCCTGAGATGTAAGTCACCCAGGGCCAGCTTTGCTCCCCAAAACAGGCTGGGAGGGAGCTAGAGGAGCTGCCTTGGCACTTGGATGGGCAGAGCTGTGGTGGTGCTTCTCTCTGGTTCTTACTGACATTTTTCTCTCTGTCCTCTTTCCCCTCTGCAGTTCTGCACGACAACCAGCTGACTCACACTGACCTCAAGCCAGAAAACATCTTGTTTGTCAACTCAGATTTTGACACTCTGTACAATGAGAATAAGGTGAGTTATGTCCAAAGGAGCAGTGAATGCATCAGGAATAGCCTGCCTCTCCCTCTCTACAGAAATTGGATCTTCCCTGCTCCATATAGGCTTTAAAAGCCTTTTTAGTGGGAACAAACTGGAAGTCAGGCCTCTTCTTTCTCCCGTGTCCTCTAAAAGCCTTCAGGCTCCCTCAGTGGCTCCAGTCCCTGGAGTGGAGTGTTCAGGGGTTTTCCTTACACTGCTGAGATGTAGAGAGCTCAGAGCTTCACAGTTAAAATGCCTCTGATGAGTGGTGCAGCCATGGCAGTTACAGGGTCCAAGGGTCCCTCTGAAAGCCTGATCCTGATTTCTGTTTCACCTGCAGAGCTGTGAGGAGAAGTCCATCCGGAACACGAGCATCCGTGTGGCAGACTTCGGAAGCGCCACCTTTGATCACGAGCACCACACCACGATCGTGGCTACCCGGCACTACCGTCCCCCAGAAGTGATTCTGGGTGAGAACTGCTGGGGTTTGGGGAGTCTCAGGGGGGCAGAGTTCAACAGTTGTCTCAGGATGAGGAGCCCTTCAATCTTTGGATAGATAACTTCTAGGTCTGTCTCAGTGTAATCTCTGTGGCTCCAACCAGGAGGTAGTGGAAACCTGGTGGGGTTTGTTGAGAGTACACAGTTAATTTTGATTTTCTTTGCAGAGCTGGGCTGGGCACAGCCATGTGATGTCTGGAGCACTGGCTGCATTCTGTTTGAGTATTACCGTGGTTTCACGCTCTTCCAGGTAGGATTCTTGTTCCATAAGAATCCTTAATGTCCAGAATGGCTCAGACTTAAGGGAAGGGCAGGGAAATGCAGATCAGGCACTAAAAATCAGAAGCTGAGTGTGAAAATAAGCCCAGGAAAACTGATACTTTGAGGATTTGTGCCTTACTGAAAGGGACAGGGTTTGGATCACTTCTAGGTTTAGGTAATTTCTGTTCCCTGAAGAAAGGGAAAATCAAGAGGAAGAGGTAGACAGGACCTGTAGCATTTCTAATGGGGGCTCGTCTCTTCCTCCCCTGTACTGCTATAGGTGACAGACTTTTTGTCATCAGCTCTCCAAGCTCTGAGTTAACCCACCACTGCTCTGTTCCTTTGCAGACTCATGAGAATCGTGAGCATCTTGTCATGATGGAGAAAATCCTTGGGCCACTTCCATCTCACATGGTCCACAAAACTCGGTAAGAACTTATTCCTGACCTCAGCTCAGGACAGCAATTCTCTGTGCTCACCTGGATGGGTATGACCATGGGACATACCCTGCCTCACTGACTGCCACCCTCCCTTTGCAGGAAGCAAAAATACTTCCACAATGGCAGCCTGGTATGGGATGAGAACACGTCGGATGGGAGATATGTCCAAGAGAACTGCAAGCCCCTACGGGTAGGTGCTGCTCCCTTCCCTTCCCTGAGTCAGGGTGGAGTGCTTGGGGATGGGAACTACGTGTGGTAACTGGTTTTTATGGAGGCCCAGACTCTCATCTCCAGTCATACTGGTCTGGCTGAGGCAGGATGAGTACCAGGGAAGTGGAGGGATGGGAGACAGCCATTACCTCAGGGTCTGGGGTTGAGTCCCTCTCTGTATCCCCACCTTTCCCTTTCAGACATACATGCTGCACGACTCGCTGGAGCACGCCCAGCTCTTTGACCTGATGAGGAGGATGTTGGAGTTTGACCCTTCGCAGAGGATCACGTTCTCAGAAGCACTCCTGCATCCCTTCTTTGCTGGCCTCTCTGCAGAGGAGAGGATGCTGTGTGGGCGAGGCACCAGCCGGGACCTGAGCAGATGACGGCTGGGCTCTGTACCATGGCTCAGTCTGGCCTCTGCAGCTCAGCCCCCCTCTTCTCCCTGAGTCCAGAGGGGCTGGGGCACTGCCACAAGGACCCTGCGGAGCAGAGAGGGAAGGAAAGCTCCATCGGAAAGCACAGATTTGTCTATTTATATGTTGTAAAGTTAAAATAAAGTGTTTCTTATTGTTTGATACTTCCCTTGTAGGCAGATGTAGAGTTGTATTTGCTCCCAGCTCTGCCTTTTCTGCAGAGGAGGAGGGAGATGGTGAAAAATGAACTGGAATCGTTGAGGGCGAGTAAGGTTGTAAAATCAGAGCAGACCAATAAATAGCTGCACACACTAGCACACATGCATGAATAGTTGCACTTTATTTCAGGGCATCCCCCGTAGTGGCAGAAACTGGTCATTACAAACATTAGGTCACAAATGGAATATCAAGCAGTGCCACAGCACAGTGATCTTCATGTGTCTGTGACCAGAGCAGCACTCTGGGGCAGTTCCTATGATGATGGATCAGGTTGGGAATACAAACTATCCCAAACACAGCTAAAGAAAGTGTTCCGTTCTTTGAATTCACTCTGGCAAGGTGGGAAATGAGGGAGAAGAAGGGTCTTCAAATGCTCCAGATGAGCTCACACCTCACATAAGATGTGTTTCAGGTGTGGGAAGCCAGTACTTCCTCAAACATCTGGATCTGAGAAGTACAGCCAAATACCCAAATCTACCAGAACGTGAGCACGCTGCGACATACAACACAGCCCAGAGCTGCCTGCTGTGCCCTGAACACTGCACTGATCAGGACTGGGAATCCCTTTCCTTTCATGAGGGTCTGTACCCTCCTACTGTGCAACACTGTTCACTTTATTTATCTTTTGTTTAAACATGGGGATCCATTACAAGGTTGACAACATGCAGGGCCTCAGTGCTTCCCAGAACTCAATCCCTGCATTTTAACAGCTTCAGTGCCTTCCAGGCAGGTTAACTTCAGCCAGTGGCCTGTTACTGCTCTGTGTGTACAAGCTACAGTACAACAGCCAAACCCAGAAAGGGTTTGCCCAGAAAGGGCAAGAAAAACCTGCAGAAAGCAGAAAGTGAACAACCAAGTCTCTTACCGAGTGTCTTGAACAAAGAGAGTGAAATTAAGGAGACTATAGCTAACACTGACTACAGCAACCTTTTTAACCCATCGCTGCTCCCGGATAAAGATCAGAGGAAGCAAAAACAGTCAAATATCAAGACAGAGAGGGAACCTCGTGTTTGTATTGTAAATCACCACACTGCTATCCCATCCCAGTCAGAACCACAGCTCAGTAAATGCCACTATAGATGCTCCAGCTTTGCCCTGTCTGTGGGAGAGGAACAGCTCGAGGGCAGAGCTATCTCTATCCCAGCACTGCCAAGTCACTGAGCCCCTCCAAAAGCAGCTGAGGGGAACCAGGGCTCCAGCCAGCAAGGGCAGAGCCCTTGGTTCTGCTGAGGTAGATATGGTGAGGTGCATCGGGAGAGACCTCAGGGGCTGCAGGGTGAGCCCAGTGCTCAACAGCCTCCTGGGTCCTTCCAGGTACTCCACACTTCTAGACTATATTCATTAATTGCTTCTTTCCAACTAGGGAAGGCTCTTCCCTCCTCCTCTGATACCCCTTGCCTTTGTTCTAGTCAGAGGAAAGGGAAAGAGGAGTGTCTGACATGCTCCTCTGCTCAGAGCAGGGTCGGCAGGTTTGGTGAGTGGGACTGAACCCACAAATCTCTGTGCTTCAGACTCTGCAGGGATCCAGCTCCCCTGGACAAAGGCACCGTTGGAAGGTCTGCAGCTCTCCCAGATGCCAGAGCAGGGTCTGTGCAAGGTTTAGGCGCTTGCAGGAGCCCTGGGGACACATAAGGTATGAGAAGAGCAGCAGAGCTTCAAGCACTGCCCACACTCACGGCATCAGCCTGGTTCCTCCAAAGGAACAGCTTGGCCTTACAGCACCTTCTGCTTCTCCAGCCCTTCCCTGGCTCAGCTGCCAGGCACAAAGCCCTCAGGGGGCACACTAGATGCAAGCATGATACATTCCTAACCTGATTCCCAAAGCTGATGGCTCCTCAGCTCATCCCTGCTCTAGGCACTGAACCAAGGCTCCACTGGGCCAGCAAGAACAGAGGGAATGATAACCCAGTGCTTCCTGGCAGTGCATGAGAAGACAGTGCAGCACCAAAACAAATTCCCTACGGAAATTCAGCCTGGAACCCCCTGCAATGCGCCTCCCAGAGCGCAGCAGCTCTCACCACACCATCGCCTTCCTCAGGCTGGCTCCCAGCACAGACACACCCACAAACCCAGCACGTATGAAGCCTTTGATTCCAAAGGGAATGAACGGATCTATGGGCTAGTTCCCGAGCCCTACCAAATGCAGGAGGGATATTGGAAGCACAGAGGAAACTTACCCAAAACATCACCTGCACCATACACTGTGCAACAGACCCAGAGCAACACTGCCCTGCTTCACTCTCCTTTCCCTGGTTCAGCCACTCACTGTGCCAGAAAGAAAGAATAAAAGAAACAAATCCACATCCCACAGCCATTCTGGAAAAGTTCTTTTCCATAACATGCCTCAAGCCCACAGACCTGGGTTTCACCCACAAAGCGAACAAAGAAAAGCCAACAGTATATAAGGCCTAGCTGACAAAATCAGTGTTCCCAGAACATGTGTGGAGCCTCTGGCTCCTGACACAAGCTTTCTGAAGAGGGAAAGCTCTCTGTGAGAGCCTAGAGAGGGAGGGAGAGAAAGCAACAACTGCCTTCTGGAACACAAAATGGGAGGGGGAGTCAAAAAGAATATTGAAACCAAAACAGGTTCTCCCTCAACAGAAGGGATTTCTACACAATCAAGGGGTACTGTTACCATCAGGATGCCCTTGCTGCAAATATCCAACCAGAAGGACCAGAACACATCTCAAAGCTCCAAATCACCCCTATTTGTAACCCCTCCTGGCTGGACCTGGGCAACAGCAGCCACCTTTGCCGGGGACAGACACCATCTTCCTGCATGTTCCTTCGTCCCATGGCACAAGAGAATGAAAAGAGCTTCGCAGGAACATTCGTTTCTTTTTTGTTGTTGTTGGTTTTGCTTCATTTTATGATTATTCGATTTTTTGTTTTTAAATACACAATGTTTCTTCTGGGAGGAAAACTCTCCAGAACTTCACATCCTTAAGGCGTCATGAGTTTACCAGTCAGGATCCACTGGACAGCTTATCTGACAGAGTTCCTCCTCCCCTCTTCTCTCCCTTCTGAGTCGGGTGGCTGAACAGGCTCTAAGTGGAGTGCAGGGGGATGACGAATTTGCAGCCGAAGGGCGAGTGGTAGTTTATTCCCACTTCCTGAAAGACCTTCTGGGGAATGCCAATGTCACAGAGGTACACACGGCCGGCGCGCTCGCCCAGGGGCAGGGGCAGGCCCAGCGCCAGCGACCACTTGGCGTCGATGCCCAGCTCCATCTCGCTGATTGGGGGGTCTATGCTGAGGACGGGGGCTCGGTTTTGGTTGGCCCAGTCCACAACTGCTTTGTACCAAGGCTGATCTCTCAAAAAGGCATTTTCGTGACAATCCAGGCAGTTGATCACTAGGTCAACAGGAGTATCTGGGAGGTCTGAAAGAAACACAAACACCGCTGAGAGCTGAGAACAAGCTGAAACCACAAACTAAGGCTCTTTGGTGCCTCCTCTCTTTGCACAGCCAGCAGATTTTTGGTTTTGCCCCCAGCACAGTCTTGCTGCACAGCCTGGCCATACCGGCTGTTACTGCCATCCTTCTCCAAAAAAGACCAACATCAACACTGAACAACACATCCACAGCCCCTTGGGTACAAAGTCTCATCAAGCAGTCACCATGTGAGCAGCCCCAGTGCTGCTGACCTCACCAGTCCAGGCAGCCCAGGGAAGCAGGTGCTTTTTTTCCATAAGGGATCATTTTTGATTTCACAACCTGAAAATAAGGCTGTTTTAATGGAACATACTACCTACCTCTGCTATGGAAAGGAAGCTCATGTGCTGACTGATGCCTGCCCCCCAAGGCTCTG
Organism: Sakesphorus luctuosus; assembly: GCA_013396695.1. NCBI lineage: Eukaryota > Metazoa > Chordata > Aves > Passeriformes > Thamnophilidae > Sakesphorus > Sakesphorus luctuosus. The sequence continues at coordinate 279,740 of VWZD01006897.1, forward strand.
AAGCTCTCTGTACTCACCAGCTCTGTATCACATCTGCTGCATTTCCACATCTGCTGCATTCCCCTCACCTGACAGACCACAAAGTCCTTGGTGTGAAATCATACAACGGTTTGGTTTGGAAGGGATTTTAAAGTTCACCTCATCCCACCTCCCTGCCATGGGCAGGGACACCTTCCACTATCCCAGGTTGCTCCAAGCCCTGTCCAACCTGGCCTTGGGCACTTCCAGGGATGGGGCAGCCACAGCTTCTCTGGGCAACCTGTTCAAATCTTTTATGACATCTTGCAACAAGCAAATAGCTCTGTCAGCAGGCCCTAATCCCCAGGTTTGTTTCTTCCAAGAAGTTTAAATGAATCAGGCTGGAAAAAAATGACTGGTGAAAAGACACTCAGAAGCTGGCACTCACAGGAGATGTTTATTCTGTGGAATAGTGAGATGGGAACTCTGACAGCTGCTGGGACTGGCTGAGCAAAGCTGCCTCCTTGTTTGCAGCAGCAGCTGGATGCTCATTCACTCGCTGTGTTTCAACATGCTGAACAAGGCAGGCCCTTACCCTACAAGAATAGCTGCTCTCACTCGGATCCGTAATACAGCAGCTCTTCTGTATTTGTTCCAACCGGAAACATCTGTGGCAGCCCAGCTGTTGGAGTGACTGCTGCTCCTGCAGCCTCGGAGCAGCCACCCAGCCACGGCAGTGCCACTAGATGGTGCCAGGGGAGCGGGCAGGCACCAGGGAGCCGCACGTCACAGAGCCCATCCACCCCTCAGCCACTCACCTTTGACACTGGACACCTGCTGGCCTTGCGTCTTGCTGAAAAGGTTCAACTCGTTGGTGATGGATTCCAGCATCTTGACGAAGTTGGGGAGGAACAGGATGACATGGACGTCGTGGTTGGAGAGGTGCCGCCCGCAGCTGATGCCCTGAGCCCCCTTCACGTGGGGGCCACACAGCAGCGCTACCGTGGGCCGCTGGTGCACGTTCTTGGGGTTCAGCCTGAAACAGACAAAAGGGACTGCTAATAAAGCCCAAAGTCTCCTACCTTCTTCCTGCATGAAGGGGAAAAAATAAAACAAAAAGGCAGTAAAATGCAAATTGCCAGGTGTTTTGCAAATCTTCCATCATTCTGAAGAACAAACCCACATCCTTGTGTGGTGCTGGCATTAGAGAGCTGCTCTGCTTGACTGGTTTGGGTTGTAGGAACCTTTTAAGATCACATTGTTCCACCCCCTGCCATGGGCAGGGACACATTCCACTATCCCAGGTTGCTCCAAGCTCTGTCCAACCTGGTCTTGGGCACTTCAAGGATGGAAGTTGTGCCAGGGCCTCATCACCCTCACAGGGAAGAATTTCTTCTGTATATCTAAATTTCCCCTCTTTCAGTTCCTGATGAAGAGTCCCTCCCTGGCTTCCTTCCAGATACTGGAAGGCTCCTAAAGCCTTCTCTCCTCATTTCCCTTCATGACTTCCAGTTGAGAGCACAAGGTCCCAAGGTCTCTGATGGCAAAAGAAAGCTGACTATAAAGCCTTAAACATATGGGGTCAGTTTCCCCATCAGAAGAGTCACAATTAAAAAAAAGAGAAATGATTCCCACTCCCCAAGCATCATCAACAGCACAATAAAGTTAATTTAGCCTGCAAGCCATCAGGGCTTACATCAGGAATTCCAGCTGACAGGGTCAGTTAGGCCTGTGTGTCATCACTTACTGCTCTACATCAAATGATCTGGTCCTCATAAAGTAACACTGAATAAAGAGATGGCGGTTTAAGGGTTAACGTTCATGTTGAGCAAATAATTTGGAGCAGCTATCAACACCATAATAATACAGGTGCAATTTCTAACCACATCAACAACTACGGAAGTGCAGGCACGGAGAAGGGGTTTTCAAAAGAGTCAGCACGTACGTTCATGCAAAAAGCAGTAAGTGCACTCCAAACCTGCTGCAAACAGCTTTGCAAAAGAGCAGGATGTTCTCAGGCGAGGTGCAAATCCCTGAAAGGCTAATTTAATTTAGCCTTGCAAAAAGCTAAGCAGCACTTTGTTTTCATGAGCTGTCTCCTTGTTTTGTTGATATCTTTAAACTGTAATGTGTTAAAACAACAAAGGGAAAGTTTATTTATCTGCAAAAAGAAGCTAATTAGATATTCTGCAGTGGCTTAATCTGCCTCAGGCAAAGCTCAGTTCCCTGAAAAAAATCGCAGTAAGGGGAGAGAAACATCTCAGCTCTGTCTACTTTGTCTTTGAGTCACTTTGAGACACTTCTGGGATGCAGGAGTGAAAAAGCAGCCCTTTGGCAGCAGGCCTCCCAGTGACCTCAGAGGAAACCTCTCAGCCTTTTACCTCAGCTTTAGTGGAACAGTATTTACCTGTTGGGTCCCCCAAGGAGGCTCAGGGCCATCTGGCTGGCACACACTCCTGTCATCTCCAGCCTCCGCTCCAGAGTCAGCCCGTGCTTCTCCGCCACCGAGAGCAGCTTTTTGTGCAGCTCATAGGACACACTGGGAACCACCAGCCCAGAGTCTAGGGTTCAAAAAGAGGAGAGGGAGACAGAAATGGGGACAATTAGATAGAGGCAACAGCAGTGAAAAAGCTTATTAGCTACCAAGGGCCTGCTTTCCCCAGTATTCCAGGTTCTTTCCAAGACCATTAAATGAATCCAAACTAGTGCACCAGCTTACTCTGAGTGAAGCAGAGACAGCTAAACACAACTGCTGAGCTTAAAATAACATGCTTCCAAAAAAATTCAGCAGGCAATTTTAGCAACACATGCACTGACAAGGCCTTTGTGACTTACAGATGGAATATTAAGTTTTTTCTTAATCATCTCCAGGCGACCAGTGCTTTAACCCACACATAAAGTGTTCCTGAATACTGTGAAAGTCAGAAGAGAAGCTGTGAAGCAGATTTCCCATGAAAAGAGCTTGGATGTGCTTTGCTTCCTGACACTGGTCCCCAAACTCCCACATATCACAGCAAAACAAGTCCTCCTACACTGACTAGGCAGGCATTCCCTGAGCTGTGCCATGCCAGAAGGGCTGCTCCAGACACAACAGCTGGATCACAACACACCGACGCAGCAGGGAAATGATCAAAGAACAAACTGCAGAAAAATACTTCCCAGGCGTTTCTGACAGCCTGGTCTAGTGAGCCAGGAAAGGCTCCAGCATATGGATCAAGGCAAAACAAACAAGAGGTTTTGTTAAGTGCTGAGAACAGCACCTGAAGTAGGCAGGGACACATCCTTCCCACTCCCTTCTGCAGCCAGCTCGCCTGGAATCAGCAGGTAAGAGAAACACACACCTGAGTAACTGTTTGGGATGATCCTTTATACTTCCTTGTTCTAAGCAGGCCAGGCTGGCACTGACTCCACACAAATAAACCCCACAATAGCATCTGTAAACTCCCCTGGAAATAAACACAGAGGACTCCTTGACACCAAAAGGCAGGTTGTGCCAAGGCGCTGCACAGGAATTTTTTGGTGGTTATTACATAGCACAAGACAAGGAAACTGAAAGACATTACTGACAGTATTTGGAGAGAGATGCAAAACCTAAGGGATAGGTGAGAAACAGCTGCATCACCCCACCAGGTATCACAGAAGTATGGAATGGTTTGTGTTGGAAGGAACATTAAAGCTCACCCAGTCCCACCCCCTGCCATGGGCAGGGACACCTTGCACTGTCCCAGGTTGCTCCAACCCCTGTCCATCCTGGCCTTGGACACTCCCAGGGATGGGGCAGCCACAGCTTCTCTGGGAACCTATGCCAGGGCCTGCCCACCCTCACAGGCAAGGATTTCTTCCTAATACTCAATTTAAACAGCATATCCTGAAAATCTTCAGCCACAGCACTCAGTCTCTTTATTCTATTTTTTCTCCAAAATAATTCTCATCTCCAACCCCTTTGCTCTGCGTTTGAGGATTTCCACTTTGTGGAATCAGAAGCACATCCTATTCTTCCCTTCAAGTATCCTGCAAGGTCTGGATGTCCTTAACTATCTCCCAGCTAAGGAGCAGCACAGATGGATTCCCTTCCCATATGGGATGGCCACATAGCTGGAGCTGCAGCTCTCAGCTCCTTCTCTTCACATCATTCCAAGCTAAACAAGGAATCCCAGCTGAGTGTAGCTGTCATCTTCGACCCTGGGACAGGCAGATGAGGTGCACAGGTGTTAGGTACCATGGGTCAAAAAGATCCAGGACTCAAACCAACACCTGCTACAGCACAATGCCCAACATCAGGTCAAGGTGTGAACTCAATCCCTCCACCAGCTTTTCTATTTACCAGTTTTCACCAACCAGCAGCCCTGGTTCACCATCACACTCCCACTTCTGAACTGGGGGTGATGAGGCCTCCCAGGTTCTCATGGCAACCCAACTAGGCTCAGACTGCCTATGCTAATGGAAAAGAGTCATGGGAGTGTGATATGGCACAGTGGAAATGCTCTGCAGTGCTACAAGCTCAGAGGGGAACAGCCACAGCACACACATCCGCTCCGGGAGGAAACCCAACCGTTACCCGTGGGTTTGGGCTCCTTTGCAGACAGAAAACAGCTGTAACAAGCAAGTGCCACATTCAAATGAGAAAAGCAGCATGTACTTTAATTGTGAGAAGTTATTGGCACTGCCTTATTCCCCCAAGGTGCCCCAGTCACCAACCACCAAGTCAAGCTATGGCGGAAGTGGGAAGTTTCGCACATTCTGAGGTTTTCACAGTCAAATTAGAAATGCTCCTGCAAGGTCACAGCAAAATGCTGTGGAAGAGACACTGCTGAGTCCTTCTGGACTTCACTCCTGGACTCCCTGGCAAGGTCTTCGCAGATAGAGAGGGCCCGACCACATCCCAGGCCTTGACCTTGCACGCCAACCACCGATGAAGTCACCTCTGCTCCCAGGCTCTCATTCCACGCAAGCAGGCATGTTATCAGAGTCACCCCAGACTCCTGATAGCAGCCATCGAACACTCAGAGTCATAACCACGAATAACCCTGAGCTCGTCACACCAGTCACGCACCTGCCACGTGTTCACACGCCCGCTCTGGAGTCACGCAACCCCAGCTCTGCCCCACTCCCAGTCACAAATTTTCTACTTCACCTTATTTCTCAAGCTTGAGGGAACATTTGGAGTGAGTGACACAAGGTCAGGATCTCCCCAAACAGTTTAGGGGGACACATCATCTGCTGAACCCAAACAGGAAGCTCCTAAACTCATCTTTTGCTCTTTCCAAACCATCCACGAATTCCCTGCTTAAATTTTGCACAAACTCCCCAAAGTAGGACACAAAACAGATGATCTGTGCTCTGTATCTATCCAATTTAGTATGGAGCTTCTCCGTACCCATCCACATCCTTCCCTCAAGCCCCAGCTTTAGTAAAACCACGTTCACCATCAGCTAGATGCCACCCAGTGCCCAGTGGGTTAATCAAAGGGGGTTACTGGGAGGCATCATTTAGCACGCCAGTTTGTCCTAATTGCTCCCTCTCAGAAGCAGCCTGAAATGCCAAGAGAACTTCCCTTCTTCACCCTCACGCAAGGTCCAACCAGTCAGACTGGCTTATCAAAAGCAGACCCATGGAGTTAAACAAACTCTGGCAGAGAGCAATCAAGGAGGCGACTGTAAACCCACAAACAATAACACCACTGCCACAAAACTGAACCTCTGCCAACTTTAATTATGTTTGGGTTGGACAGGGCATCTTTATTGTCTGCTAATGAAGGCAATAAAATAAATTAGCTCAGGCCCTTTAATATTAAATAAATGTGTTTTACAGCTGCCTGGAAAAAAACCCCACAAGGCAGATCTAAACTAAACAGTTTTGTGACACGCAGAGTCACACTGGGTGCATTAACACCCTAAGGCAGCAGAAAGACCAAGCTAATCCTCAAAAAGTTAAAGAATTTAGAGTTTTTCCCCCAAACAAGCCCTGATATCACGTCCAAATGCTTTCCAAGCTTGCAGTGGCAGGGAGAAAGGAGGACAGATGCTAGAGAAGCTCAATGTTAAGGTGTTTAGATCTGTTTTTCTCTGTTGACTATTTCTGCAATTCTCTAATTCCAGCTCTCTGCTAAAATAAATTCTCTATTTCTTGTTCTCTGCTAAAATAAATCCAGGCAATCTACAGGAATGGATCAGATAGAATCAGAATTAGGATCTCCTGAAAGCTGTACTGACATCATTAATTCCAATAATAAATTCAAGGTTGCAGAGCCTGATGGTCTGACAGTCTTAGACCGCATGGTCTGTAACTGTTGTCCACATCAGACAGATGGGACATTCCTGCTGGTCTTTGCTGTTTGTAAAGCTGGAATCACCTGCCTGCAGACTCAGCAAAACACAGCTGTTGCCCCACAAACACAAATGCTTTTCTCCACAACTTTAAGGGTTAGATTTTTTTTTCATTAATCATCATTATTTTTAATTATGATAAATTCTGCGGGAGTTCTGGCTGACCTTCCAGTGTCAGCCTCCCCCAGCATTAGTGCACAATTCACTCCAGCTGAACAAAAAACTATCAGAGGGACAAAGGGACTTTGCCTCATGACCAGTTTGTTTTCTCCTGCGGTTGGATAAAGCACTTTGTTCAAAAGATCCCAGAAACACTTCACACATTCAATATACACAAGGCAGTCATCCAGACACTGAAGAGCTAAAAGCTACAGAGGGCAGAAAAATCAGTAAAGGACATGAAATAGCTTCATTGTTGCATCACCCTCACAGGACATGCCCAGCCTTAGTTTTGAGGTCTGATCCTGGATCATAAGTTCTGTCTGCTCATATTTTCCTTTGCTATCTCCTTATTGTGAAGAAAAAAGGTTGTTTGAAGGATAAGCCTGAAGTCTGGTTAGGAGAGCACAGAAAATATGACAGTCCTCTTTTTTGAGCACAGTCCTGCTTCTACTTGACACCTTCCACAGCAGCTGAATCTAAAATATCCCATTTATTTTCCAGAAGAGACACTGAGATGGAAACAAGGTATTTTCTACACTAACAGTTTTTATTGGAGGAGAACCTGCTTTGGACAAATCCTTACTAATACAGCAGGGAAATAATGAACACCTTACCTATGTGAGAACTATGAACTCCAGCCTGGCACGCTGGAGATTGTCCTGTATAGAGTCTCTGATGATGAACTTCACCCTTCTGCAAACTCCTCTGAGCTCCAACAATCCTGTAGAATGCTGACTTTGCTAAAAGACCCGATCCCAAAACACAGTGATGTTCAAACACAGATTGTTTTAGTGCCAACAGAAGGAACAGAGACAGACCTAAGCCAAAGATACATTTAACTTCTCCATCTGGACAGCTCTGGAAGTAGAAAAAGACAGCTCACACCTCCTGCAAGCATCAGCCTTTCCAGCGAGGCAGCTTTTGTTAAACACTTCCCAGTAAATAGAGACAAATCAATAGCAGCCAAAAGAGTAAAGACTAATGGTGCATGTAGGAGGGATTCACATGTGGAGCCTCAGGGATGGACTTGGCTCAGTCATGATCAGAAACCTGGTAAACTTTTGAATCATAGAATCAATTGGGTTGCAAAGACCTCAGAGATCATCAAGTCCAACCCTTGGGCCAACTCCAGTCCCATTACCACATCATGGCACTCAGTGCCACGGCCAAGCTCACCTTAAAAACCTCCAGGGGTGGGGAATCCAACCCCTCTCTGGGCAGCCCATTCCAATGCCTGAGCACTCTCTCGGGAAAGAATTTTTTTCTGATCTCCAACTTCAATTTCCCCCTTAAATTTCGGTTGGAACATATTCCCTGCTTACTTCTAAAACACACGGTTGTGCCTATTTGACAGTCTGGTTCCACAAAAATCAGCTCTCAGAAAAGCTTTCCAGAGGACTGAAGCATTTACCCTATACACACCAACTTACTTTTTTAGTCAGTAATAAAACCCCAGGCTGGAAGCCCTGCAGATGAGTCTTCTGGGGAAGTGACATCAGCAGTTTGTCTTTAGCTCTGCACTATCCTCGTTATTTCCTATCTTCATGGCATAGAACAGCACACAGGGATTCAGAGACTTCTTCCTGCCCCACAGTGACAAGAGCTGGATATTAACTCCCTGCCAATCTCCAGCATCAGTGTTTGTGCTGTTACAGCAGACAGAGAATCACTGTCTAAGTCAGGGCTCTATAAACACAATCAATTTTCAGACTGGCCTAGGGTAAAAAAATGACAAAGCACTTCTTTCTTCTATAACTAAGAAGTGTTTTTTGCAAGTAGAGCTTCCCTTAGGAAACCAGAAAAAACTCTGTAGGGGGAATTTCTGGCACAGACATATCCAAAAATCAAGGCTTTGGGGGCTTTTGGCATTCATCTAATTTCAGCAGCTGCTCTTTGAGCCACTGAGAGGCTCAGCATCCTCCTTCCAGTTGCTAAAACAAAGAAATTGGGATTTTTTTTTTTAACAAAAGACAGTCCATCATCACTCCAGGCAGACTGTCCCTTGCAGGGCTGTTTCACGACAAAAAGCAGTTGACTGCCAGAAACAGCAGGCAAGTTACAGCTGTTTACAAGAGCTTTTGCTAGATGGCCATTAGTATTCCCTAAGCAAGAGTAAACTTCCTCAGTGGACATAAAGGAAGTCATCCTCTGTGGGAAAAATATCCCGAGACAGCACTGGGACACTCCTACCATCCTTCATGTGAACGTGCCCAGCTCAGCTCAGGCAAAGGGGCATCGTGTGACAGGCCAGCTTTTCTTCCAAACAAATCCAAAATTCCATAGGGGCGACTAATCAGCCAACAGTAGCTAATGAGGCCAGCGAGACCCTGCAAAATGACCGAGGGGAGTTGCTGACCACCCTCCCTGGGCAGCCCTGCCAAGAGCAAACAACACTTTTCCTTTCACTGGGCTGCTCCCCCCAACACGCTGCACAGACAGCCAGGAGTTCAGAGGAAATGATGATGGAGTTGAGCAAAGATGATTTAGTTTTTATCCCTGAATTTACTTACTGCTGCCTGTTGAATGGTGGTTTTCCTCTCAGGAATTCTACTGTTAAAATCCTGTATCAGCCATCCTGCACAGATTGGCTGCCAACAGTGGCTTAGCTTTTGTTTCAGACTAGACATCTAAGAGGCCCTGTCTCCTCTCAAACAAGCCAGCTGGAAGATGGATTGACAAGCAGGAAATGTCAAAAAAAACCAAACCAAACCACGAAATAAATAGGAAATCACATACAAAATGAAGAGGTACTTATTCACACAGCATGTGGGCAATCCGTGCAGCTTGGAGTCACGGAGAGATGCTGAAAGCTTGCAGAGATTTAAAATGTAAGAGGTTAAATTAAGCAGAAAAAAAGGCCTTAATACTGAACTCTCACTGCTGCCTCAGGAAGTCTTAAAATTGTGAAAGACAAAGCAGTAAGGGAAAGTTTCACTGCATGTTTGTTTCACCTTTCCTTAACGATCCTTGGAAACAACACTGAGCTGGACAGTTCTGGTAGGATCCACTATGGTTTCCTCTCACTTGAGAGCAGAACTGAACAACAGGAAAAGGGATGACACAAATGGAAAACTAGGATATTGTTATATACCAGAACCATTAAAAAGGACTGCTTTTTAAAATTGAAAAGCAGCAAAGCATTACAAATCCATCAGCTTCCTTCCCTGAAGCATTTCACACCCCAGATGGAGTTTCTGGGCAGGGAAAGAATGACAAAGCAAGGACCTGCTCACACTTCTGCTCAGACCACCAGGATATCAGTTGTTTTGTGTCTCTGCAAAAAGATCTGAAATTTGATTTTATTCTGATGTGGAAAAGAAATGTTCCTGGAATGCCCAATTTCCTTCACTCCTACATTTTGCAAGTGCTAAAAACCACGGGCAAGACATCCCAACTAGCATGAAGTTACCAGGAATTTGGAGCTAAATGTGGCATAAAGCACATCTGCTATACTTGATAGCTTCTGTATGGATAGAAATAAAAAATATCATCATAGTAAAACCTATTCACATCCCTAAGTGCCTCCCTGTGAAATTACCATCACCTGGTGTTTGCCCAATAAAATTCTACTGAATAGAAAATAAGAACTCTTACTTTTCCCAGAGCCATGGATTGGAGCTGATTAATCATTCCCTACATTTTGACTTAGGAGTATTCCCCAGTGACCCACCTCACTTCCTTCTCCAAGAGCTGACTTGGTGGCAGCAGCAAGGACCAGAAATTGGAATTGCAGGAAGACATCTGCACAGGGGCTGGCACCAGTGAGTCAAACCAATTTCCCCCTGATGATACAGTGGAGTATTTCAATTCAACTGCCTGCCTAGAGTCTCCTTTCCTTTTACAATTAAGACCAGCTTTCCAGGGCTCCATCTTTCACACTGCAGCAGTGGACAGTAATTCAGGGGAAGAGCCCACATAAAAAGCCTTTTGTACAAAGAATATTTGGAATTATGGATGGGAAGAGCCAGAACTGTTTCCAGAACTGTATTTAAAACCATGAAGAAATTTAGAACTACAACCCAAGGAGTATCAGAAGCACATGAAATCTCCTGCCTTTGAACATGGAAGCACAAATCCTGAGACCATCCCTCTGTCCCTCTCCAGAGTCAGGAATTGAGTCCATGCTGGTTCACCAGGCTAATGAAATCAAAGCAAGGATTTGGACACCTCTCACACAGTTCCCATTCCTGCTATTCAACCATCAGTTTTGTTCCCTACTGTAAAAACACTTACCTTTCTGCCCTATCTGAGTGACATTGCAAAGAAAGGCTGTATGTGGATACACAAATACAACCTTACGTGAATGAAGGCCCTTGCTTGTACCACATTAAGCTGACAGGCACCTCTGGGAGAAAAAACCCACCACATGTGCCCCAAAAAAGCAGAAGTTTGAGTCTTTATCAGTAAGGGACGTGGCATACCCGTGCAGAATTCTTTATTAGCATTCTGAGGTACCACAATTCTCCTGTAGACTATGGGCTCTGATTCCAAGATGTTCTCGTCGTGCCGATAGCGAGCTGGTTTCTCATTGGGGGTCCCCCGGGAACGAGTGCCACTCCTCCTCTCATAAGTTTCAATCTCTTCAAACACAGCTGCCTTGTCAAAAAGGGCCAGGTTCCCTTCAAAATCAAAATCAGTGTCTGGGATTTCATCAATGTCATCCCCAAAGCACTCATCGTCCTTGCTCTTCATCTGCCCGTTCTTCAGGCCGCTCTTCTTCGGGGTCACTTGGTTGGGATGGCGGCTGCTGGATGACCCTAAACAAAGAGTTGCAAGAGTGTCATGAATGCCAAAAAATACTTTCTCAGCAAATTTTATGAGAGAGAGGAGCTCATGCTTACAGTCCCCACCCCCCAGGGACACTCACTTCCCCAAGAAACTGTCACCCTCATCCCTGGCATTACACAATGCTCAGCTAAGCCAGCAGAAAATGGAACAAGAGCATCAGGAAAGGAACTTTCAGGGACTTTCCACCAGCAAGGTTAAAAAAACAAGTTTCACCATAGCAGCAAAAGTGTTTCTCCACATTCTATTTAATCCCAGGCAGTGTCACATGGGTGGCAAGATAATAAGGTAACTGTAATCTGTAAGTTTTCCTCCTATACTGAGCTCATGTTAATACAGGTATGTGGCCCAAAATCTTCTTTGGAATTCCCCCCAGTTTCAGAAACTTATGAAACAGAAACTACTGTTTTAATGATCTTTAAGGGAGAACTTCAAATCATGAGTATAAAGCATCTTTTTCCTCACCCTTGCTATCATTTCTGAATGGCACATAGTCCATTCCCTCACTCCTCTTTCATTATCCTGCTTATTCATCACCTTACATGTTGAAGGACACTTCTTTCCAATCACAAGTCATTGGGAAAGCCCAAATTCTCTGGAGTGAGACTGATGTAAGTCTCCTGCTTATGGCTGGAGATCAAGGACTGATATAAATATGCAATTACAAGGTCAACATATCCCTTTACTTGCTTATTAAATTACTATTGAGGTCCAAACAACATTAATATGTTTGTCATTCCTAGTGTTAAATTTGCAATTACTAGAAAAAAATTCAGGCCAATTCCTGCAATTACAGGAATCACAGTGTCCAACAGATGGAGTAAGTTATCAAGCCAAAGCTGTTTACATTACTAAAATACTTCTTGTTGTTTAAGATAATTACCTTTGTGAGGAATTTATACAAACGAGTTTGAGAGAATCCACTTGATAACACAAAAACAAAGAACTCCAAACTGCTCTGAGGAGACTTAGGAAACATCTCAAAAGATCTGCAATGCAATAGGCACAAACTTCACAAGGAACCTTCAAGTTACCTGTCCCCTTTTTAAGTGCAGACAAGTCCAGCTTAACCACATCTAATTTATGCCATGCTGAAAGATGACTTGCTAAGGATATGTACTTTTCCCAGTCAGGAATGCTTGGTCTCAGCAAGGGATTTTTCCTGTATTTTAGACAGTGTGTGACTTGATTTTTCTAGAAAACTGTTACAGTGACTAACCTGAAAGGTTTCCCAGCCCATACAACAAGAACCCAAATCTTCACAAGGCTTTGCAGAGTCATCATTCCCCATAAAGAAAAAAACCCAGAACACCCTTCCCTTCTTCAGTGAGAAGAGACTATTATAATACACCTTTTGTCTCCAAAGGACAGACAGCAGAATTCTAGAATTGCTGGTGGCAAAACATGATTTAGGAGAGGGGAAAGGGTAAGGCTTTCTGGCAAGCAGAATTCCAGTAGGCTCACTGCAACCCATCATTCACGTGCATAGTTTTGAAAGCTTATTAATAACAACTTCTGTCCTAGATAAAGAGTTCCCAAAGCAAAAGTGACATGTAAACCACTCCAAAGTTGGACAGAACTTGGTATGGAGGTATAAACTGACACTGCAAACGAGGGAATCACATCTGCTGCTGCTGCTACTGTGAAGAATGAAAATGAGAAATGAAAACACAGATCACAGACTATTCTGAGTTGGAAGGGACCCACAAGGATCATGGAGTCCAACTCTTAAGTCCATGGCCCACACCGGGGATTGAACCCATGACCTTGGTGTTATTACAACCAAGTTTTAAACAACTGAACACAACAGGCTAAATTCTCTAAAAACTCAGAACTGCAGGTCAAAGCAATAGCCAAGGGACTCTGCAGTAAGCCAGGGCCTACACTGCCACAAAGGCAAAACATGGTGGTTCTTGTGTCAGCATTGAGTGCTATTCCTGTTACACTCCTTGCCAGATTCCACTCCATCCAAAGGACCTGGACAGCCAACTGTGGGGACAGGAGCAGCTGATGTGAGCAGTGTGTAAATGCTGATGGAATAAAGAGCTGCACCAGCACGGCTGGGAGAACAATGGCTGGAAAGCTCCCTGGGCTCCCCTGCAGCCACAATGAATGGCAGCCAAGAGTGAACCTCATCCAAACAAGATGTGCTGGCTTTGTGGTGGGCAGCTCCCTAATCCATACTGATGGATGCCAGCTCTGGAATACTGCTGACCCACACAGCCAGATGGCTTCTCACTGATGGCCTTACAGCCTCCTAACAGAAGTAGCATAGAACATGCAGAGGCCTCCAACAAGCTGTGATCAAAGTAAGAATCTAAGTTTTCCTCTTAAAGCATCACCTTTTAGACAGGGAAAATAGGCACCTGCTTCTGCTCAAGGGAAAAAAAGAGCCAAAGGGCAGGGCAAGGGGAGGAAAGGGAAAAGCCAGGCTACAGAAAGTCAGAATTCCTAGGTCAGCTCCTTTCAGATCACAACTTCCAGTGCCTCTGCCCTGCATAGAGCTCGTTAAGGAGAGGAGCACACAGCTCCACAGCAATAGAATCATAGAATGGATTGGGTTGGAAAAGACCTCCGAGATCATCAAGTCCAACCCTTGGGCCAACTCCACTCCCTTTACCAGATCATGGCACTCAGTGCCACGGCCAAGCTCACTTGAAAAACCTCCAAGGATGAGGAATCCACCCCTCTCTGGGCAGCCCATTCCAATGCCTGAGCACTCTCTCTGCAAAGAAGTTTTTTCCCATCTCCAACTTCAATTTCCCCTGGCAGAGCTTGAGCCCATGCCCCCTTGCCAAGCTATGTGGCAGCTCCACACCACACTGAAAAAGTACCTCCCTCAAAAGATAAACAATCCTTCCCAGGCTTTTTTGTTTCTAAGGAAAAACAAAACCTTTTCAAGTATAGCACACAAGCAAACATAAAGTCTCCAGCTGGCAGCTTTCCTGCAAGATCCCTGTGGGAGCTGTTCCTGCCAGCCCTGGCACGACAAGCCCGGTGCCAGCACGGCACCAGAGCCATTGTTGGGAAACCTGTGTTGGTATTTGTCATTTACTGATTCCTGTCACACAAGTATTCCAAAGGGGGAATTCTATCCCTGACTTGGCACGCTAAAGGCCAACAAGAGGGCAACTTTCAGCCTTATTAAGCCCTGTATGACTGCAGTGCTACATGACATCTCATCCCCTTCTTCCTCAGAAAGCTGCACCCACAATCTCCACAAAGCCAGGACCTTTTCCATCCAACTCCCAGGACTCATCCATCATTCACCCCACTCTCCAAATATACACATTTTAGAGGGTAAACATGGATTAAAAATGAATCCAAGCTAACAATCACAGAATCATAGAATCAATTGGTCTGGAAACGACCTCTGAGATCATCAAGTCCAACCCTTGGGCCAACTCCAGTCCTTTTACCAGATCATGGCACTCAGTGCCACGGCCAAGCTCACCTTAAAAACCTCCAGGGATGGGGAATCCACCCTCTCTCTGGGCAGCCCATTCCAATGTCTGAGCACTCTCTCTGTAAAGAGACCTTGTTCAACTTGTTTCAAAGTCTGTAAATTAAACTGTGACCTGCTGCTGTGTTTCTGTAAACCAAACACAAGGTATCTGTGGGTTGTAGCACCCTCTGCTCACCCCAGATCCACCAGACACCCCGGAAGAGGTGAAAATAATCCAGCTGTTAGTGGGGGAGAAACACTTCCAGAGGTCTAGGAATTTCCCCACAAAAATACAGGCTTTGACCTCTTTAACTGGCCTGGCCCACCTTGGGTTTGTTTCTTTTCTGAATGCAAGGTGGGGGAAAAGAAGAAGTCATGTAAATATGCTGGATATATACTGACATTTCAATAATTGCATGATGGAGATCTGGAAAGCAGGATATCTCAAGGGGCTTTGATAAAAAAATGAAACCCCCAGTTTTGGTCTAATTTTGAAGATTTTATCAACAGAAACAAAAATAATGGATGTTTGACTTTGGGATGCTCTGATTGTATTTTACATCATCCTCATTGATTTGTATTTTTAACAACACAGCAAAAAATCATTTGTAACTATTAGAAGGGGAGGCTCAGAGGTGACCTCGGCACTGTCTGGAACTGCCTGAAGGGAAGTTGTGGCCAGCTGGGGGTTGGTCTCTTCTCCCAGGCACTCAGCAATAGGACAAGGGGGCACGGGGGGCTCAAGCTCTGCCAGGGGAAATTGAAGTTGGAGAGCAGAAAAAACTTCTTTGCAGAGAGAGTGCTCAGGCATTGGAATGGGCTGCCCAGAGAGGGGGTGGATTCCCCATCCCTGGAGGGTTTTAACCTGAGCTTGGCCGTGGCACTGAGTGCCATGATGTGGTAAAGGGACTGGAGTTGGACCAAGGGTTGGACTTGATGATCTGGGAGGTCTTTTCCAACCCAATCCATTCTATGATTCTATTTTATGATTCTATATACTAGCACTGATTATGGGTATACAGGCTCTTAATAGAAAAGTTTGTTAATACTGCAGTTTGTTTCCAGTTCCTTTTAGAGGAGTAGTGGAGGTTGGAAACTGTGTAATTTTCATATAGCAAGAATGAGGAAGTCTTTGAATTGGCATCAGACATTTTCTGTGTATACAGAAATATATTCTATTTCAGAGTAATGCACAGAGTGGGACAAGGAAGGTTTTTAGCCCCATTTGCAAAGTTCTTGCTGAAGAAGGGCAGATGTTGCAGCAGCAACTTGGGCAGGTGAAAAGGAAAGCAGGAGGATAACACAGAAACTCACAGGAATTGTGTCTGCGACGGAAGCCTTTGGACTGAGTCAGCGTTTCCAGGTGTCGATCCATGTAGCTCTTGGAGCATTGCTGCTGGGGAGAGATGATAATATCCTGGTTCTTCATCTCTGTTTTCCTTGGGATATTCTGTGGAGCACTGCTGGAGATGGGCTTCTTCAGCACCTTCCCAGTGCCGTTCTGACTGGGCCCCACCTGGCACCCAACCCCAGGGATGATGCCTGTTTCCATCTGCTGTGGATCCCCACATTTCCTGCTGTCCCCTGGCCCTGGGATCTCCAGAATCTTCAACTCAGTGATGTCACCTGCCCTAAAAACACAGCAAGGAAACCAGAAATTCAGGAATTTAGTACTTTGCAAGGAAACTCCTAAAGCAAAACACCCAGCATTGTACAGAGGGATGGTTCTGATGCCATTATCAATAGAAACGAGGGAATAGAAATATTTTAATACTCAAACACACAGGATATTTCCACAGACAAGACATTAAACAAAAATAAAAAATAACCATTTCAGTACACCTGGATTTTATTTGAAAGGTTGTGTTCTCAGCCAAAACAGGAATCAGTCCAGCAAAAAATGGAAACAACTGGCCCAGATCTTTGCAAAAATCTGCATTAATTTAACAGTCTCTGGATAATTAATTTCTCTCAGCCTTAAGGATCCTATTACTTTTAATCCATTTCTAAGAGTGCTACCCTTAGATTAGTGCAGTTCATGCTCAGATAAAGACAGTACTTCCCACTTTCACAGAAAAAAAGGATAAAGAAAACTAAAACTAGCACTGGGCACAAGCCAAAAAGGAAACAAAAAAGTGACTATAAAGTCCTGCATTTGCACTGACTGCAAGAATTATATCAGAAATGAGGCTCTTCTAGTTTTAACTTGGTATTTGTGAAAGTAGGGTATAAGCAGACAGACTTCAACACATCTCCTGAAAGGATATGGTTCTTTCCCCACTCTCTCTCTTCAGAACTCATGGGAAAAAAGTTAAAAATTAAGAGTATTAACTTTGTGGAATTAATCTTACTGAAAAGTCAGTGACTCAGTCTTAACTAGAATATTCCAGGGAATAGGAAAATGTCCAGTGATGAGTGACTCTTATTTATGCTTTTTAAGTACAGTGTTACCAAGAATCACTGGGAAAGAATTGCTGAGGGCAAAGCTTTAAAAAAGTGTGTCATCCCACTCAGTTACCCGAAAACCCAACAAGAGAATGTATACACAGAATAAACAAATTTATACACACAGAGTCTCACCCACAAGTAATCTCCAAGTCTAAATTACCCACTATCACTTTAGAATCTGAGCAGGAAACTAAGAACTGCACATGAACACAAACACAAGAGGCACTCAGCAGCAGCACAGAAATTTAGGGCAAAGAGGTCATCTCTATGCAAAAAAAAATCCCCAAAACAACCAAACCATCATAGATTTTGCCTGGAAAAAGGTCTTTTTGCAGGGGGAATAAGAGAGAGACACTAACCTGAAGGTGACTTCTGGCACGACGCATTTGACCCCGTTATGGAAGGGCCGTGTCAGGGAGATGGTCTGGCTGACCTGGTCCACGGCAGACACTCTGCCCTGGTACACTCCCAGGCTCTCCCCACAGTTGATGGACACGATGCTCCCAAGCCAGTCCGTAGCCATGTTTCTGGCACACAGTTGCTGTAAAGAGACACAGGGCTGGCTGTAACAAGATGCAGAAAAGTGACAACCTGAATCAGCATCAGCTACATCCCCAGGCCCACAACCCTGGCTCCTACTCAAACCCCAACTTTGTCAGCTTCTCTTTCCTTTGTGGGGAGGAAGTTTGCTGATGACACCAAGTCAGGAGGGCTCTGCAGAGGGATCTGGACAGGCTGGAGACATGGGCTGATTCCAATGGGATGAAGTTCAACAAGGCCAAGTGCAGGTCCTGCCCTTTGGCCACACCAACCCCTGCAGCGCTCCAGGCTGGGCACAGAGTGGCTGGAGAGCAGCCAGGCAGAAAGGGACCTGGGGGGACTGAGGGACAGGAAGCTCAAGAGGAGCCAAGAGTGTGCCCAGGTGGCCAAGAAGGCCAATGGCATCCTGGCCTGGATCCAAAGTAGCGTGGCCAGCAGGCCCAGGGCAGTGAGCCTTCCCCTGGCCTCTGCCTTGGGGAGGCCACACCTTGAGTGTTGGGTTGAGTTGTGGGCCCCTGAGTTGAGGCAAGAGATTGAGGGGCTGGAGCGGGGCCAGAGAAGAGCAACGAGGCTGGAGAAGGGAGTGGAGCACAAGTGCTGTGGGGAGAGGCTGAGGGAGCTGGGGGTGTTTGTGCTGGAGAAGAGGAGGCTCAGAGGTGACCTCAGCACTGTCTGGAAGTGCCTGAAGGGAAGTTGTGGCCAGGTGGGGGTTGGTCTCTTCTCCCAGGCACTCAGCAATAGGACAAGGGGGCACGGGGGGCTCAAGCTCTGCCAGGGGAAATTGAAGTTGGAGAGCAGAAAAAACTTCTTTGCAGAGAGAGTGCTCAGGCATTGGAATGGGCTGCCCAGAGAGGGGGTGGATTCCCCATCCCTGGAGGTTTTTCAACTGAGCTTGGCCGTGGCACTGAGTGCCATGATGTGGTAAAGGGAGTGGAGTTGGCCCAAGGGTTGGACCTGATGATCTGGGAGGTCTTTTCCAACCCAATCCATTCTGTGATTCTATGGACACCAAGGATCCCAGTGAGAGTCCAAATCCCTGGATGGGGCTTTGCCTTTATGACTGTAACACAGATCACTCTTTGACTGAATACAGGACTTACAGATGCCAAGAGTGATATTCAATATTTAGTCCTGCCTGTGGACATTCTCCCTGTGATTTCAAACAGAGAATTTATCTTCACTTCCCTTTTTAAAGTTTTGGCATATGAACACTGGGGCAGAACAGTTTCTGTTCTTTGAAATAATTGTTTTTTGCAATAATTGATAATTGAGACAATTTTCAGACAATTGAGATAACTGATCTCTGCATGTGCAAATGAAAACCAAAACCTTTAAGGGAACAGAGAGATAAAAAAGGAGGGAAAATCCCAAAACTGGAGTCCAGGACAAAAGTCTCCATGTTCTGCAGAGCCAGGATTATTACTATCACTGCCACAAATAAATAAAAAAAAGAAATTTGCTCTGCTTTCCAGCACCAGAATCAGGGAGGAAAAACTCAAAGTTGTTTAGTCAGATGTTTAGTCCCAACACACTTGGAAGCAGCTGAACAGCTCCTTTGATCTGAGATTTCCTCAGAACAGAGGGAGGTGACAGGCTCAGTGGCACCACTAGAGAGCAAGACAGATGACAAGCTCCTAAATGTATAGATTTGCCTTTCATGTTGCAATCAAAGAGGGAGAATGCTTGAGATTTACTCTACAGAGCACACACAAACACAGCAGATAAGGCAGGAAGATCAATGTCAATATATAAATCACATTTCTGGGAGAGGCATTTTGGTTCTCTTCAAGCCCTTCCTGTGCTGAGCTTCTTGGGAAAAGATGCAAGGGGAAAAAAAAAACCTGGATCCATAAAATTTGACTTCCCCCAACCTTCATAGGACTGAAAACAGGGGATGCTTCAAAGGGAAGAAACCACTAAATGTGGCCACTAAGCCATAAATCCATCAGGACCAGCCTCCCTTCCTTCCTGTTGCTGTGTACTTATATTAACCCATGATGACAATGTCTGCACTGCAAGGTGATGGCTGATAAAAGCACTCTCAGAACAAGGAACACACCCCTGAGTACCTGCAGGAAAACTAAAATTTCATTCCCTCTCCTGGCATTTTTTATCTCCCTTAGAAAATAAGGGAAAGAGCTTGGCACACACCATCACCTTACACAGACCACAGAACCACAGACTATTCTGGGTTGGAAGGGACCCACAAGGATCATCGAGTTCAACTCTTAAGTCAGTGGCCCACAGAGAAGATCCTTTCTAAAAATAAGAGTTTCCTTTTAGCAAAAAAAGAAGGAGAGGAGGGAAATCTATGTTTGAGTGTAAATAAAAACTAAACTATCCCAGCGCCGGAGCAGGGTGAGCTGCCCTCCAGGAACACACAAGGGGTAAACACAGGGGACCCCCCGCCCCAAGTCAAACAGACCCTCCACAGGGAAACACAGAGTCCCCCTGGCCAGAGGCAAACACAGGGGGCCCTCACGGGTTAACACAGGGCCCCCCAGAGTTCCACACAGGGCTCCCCAGAGTTCCACACAGGGCTCCCCAGAGTTCCACACAGGGC
>VWZD01006898.1:360-25500 GCA_013396695.1 Sakesphorus luctuosus
AAGATGTATCACACTGTACATTATGTCCTAATTGACAAAACAAATTAACCTGGAAGTTATCTAATATTCATAGGCAAAATATTTTAAATAGGTTTTTTGGGAGACATTAAAGACCAGTTATAAGAAATGAGGATGTTTAACTTATCTGATCATTGTATTCTATATGGAAGACCACAGAGAATACATAGAATACAATGCAGTTTAATGTATACACTGCAGAGTTTAATCCATGTAAACCCCATAAACATCAAAATTAGGCAGTCATATATTATGACTTTAATTAGTTCAGTGGGANCAGCTCTGACAGTAACACTTCAATTATATCACCATGATACCCTTAAACCAACACCTGATTTTTGGTTCACAGATTTCTACTGCTCAAGTGCAGCTTTTCTGTTGTCAGAAGATACACTTCCCACAGTTTGCGACTAAACTNTATATTTAATGAAAGCATACTACTGTGATATGGACAGATTACCAACATGTCATCTGATACTTCTGCTATTACATATACAATATTCCCCTGTGTTTTCTGATCTCCCTGGGGTCTGTGAAAGAACTATTTTCACATCAGGTTTCTAAGAGCTGGACAAGGCAGTAATTCTGGCTGCGTTTGCATAAACATTCTGCCCATCAGCTACAATGAGACAGCCGATAAAAACCTGAAAGAAAAAATAATGCTCATTTAAATTTTTTTCCTAACAGCAAGGATACTAAGAAAATGATCAGGATACAAAATGAACAAAAAATATTTCTGCTAGAAAAGCATTACAGAAGGTTTTGTTATATGAAACCATGATTTCCTGTCATCCCAACTTTCAAATTGAATTCCCTTTGTTTTGGAAACACCAGTTTCAAGTGCACTGAAACAAATTCTTGGCAATAACTGTTATTAAGAACACATTAGCAAACAGTAACTTCAGTTCTGTTGATTTTAAAAATGACAAAGTAAGGCAAAATAAAAACCAGAAAGAGTTTCCATTTGAAATGGATGTCTCCCAACCACCAAAATAAAATCATTTGGAACTGCAATGATAAGAGTTTCCTGTTGTAGGCATCACAAACACAGTTTTCTTCTTTCATTTAAGAACATTGTGTGCTAAAGTAGCAGAAGTTGTTGCATTGATAATAACTCTCCTTTTTTCAGTCCCACAGCAAAATGAAGAAATATTCTGTTTCCTGATTTCAACCACAGGAGTATAAAGGCTACACTGCTAAGAGAGATTCTTTTCCCACAAACAACCCTTGTAAGAATGCTTTAATGGCTTACGGTAAATGAGAGTGTTTTGATGAATAGCACATCACTTTTAGACTGATCACCTTTTACTTGGCTCTCTGGCTTGCAGCTTCATAGGACTTTTTTCTTGTGAGATAACTAGATATATGCCTGCCTGGTGAAAAAAAATGATTCTCAGGATAATACCAGATTATGTTGAAATTATCGCATTAAGGAGCATATCTTGGACCCTACATGGCTTTTTTTTTTTTCCTTGCATGAATGGCTCTTTGAATCCTCTTTATTTATTTAACAATAAGAACTTGCCCAATAGCAATGTGCTTGTTCAAGTCCTTAGTAAACAAGCATGGCCATTAATATAAAATGTGATGTAAGGAAGTATCTGTGTTTTAACAAGGTTTCGGGTAAGAGCACTAGAAACTGGAGGAGCAAGAAAAATCCCCACCATCTGTCCTCTCTGGTAGTTTATCTTGTTCTTCTTTTCTTTCTTTTTAACATTCTCCAGACTTCTCCAATATCAAATGATTGTGGCTTTTAAATAATTTATTTTTTCTGTATTTTAAGCAGTCAATTTTTGTCCTATATTAAAATACATAACTTGTGAATCTTTATGTGTAAACTGAAGCACTTAGAACTAGATCTCATAAGTAAACCTTCAAAATTTTTAGGAACATGAATATTTATCGCTTATTGAAAATGTCACAAAGGTAAACAAAATATAAATCAGCTAATTTATAATATGACTAAAGGTTTGTATCAGGACCAGCAATATTTAATTTCATATTTTCTAGTAGGTAATTTCTGTTACGAGTAAGTATCACTTTGTATCTTTGTATGCAGACTTTTACTGATTTTTTTTTCTTTTTAATAAATCCTGTAATAGAAAAAAAATCAGCTCACCTGAGCTCTAAAACCTTTTATTGTAGAATGCCAAGATGGGATATGCTGTGCTGAGGTCATATAATTTCTGCTGACCAGAAAGTTCTTGCCCAGCACAGATTATGGTCTAAGTATACCAAGAAATTCAGTGTCAAGTAAGAAGGTGTCTTAGAGTAAGGGATTTGCAAGAGAACACCACAGTTTTGTGAGCATCTAGACAAAATTATCTTATCAAAAAAAGGTGAAGTCTCTCTAATGCCCACATTTCTCTCTTAGGCTATTTTCAGAGTAACTTTCACTTCCTGGTGACTCTGTTTCTGGCAGACTTTCATGGACTGAAGGCTGAGTACATATTTGATCTTTGCATCAACTGGATGCGAGTGACAGGATCTGCTGGACATTTATGGGCTCAGGAATACCCTATGGTGATCAGGAATGTTCCCCAGATGAACTCAGAGTAAACACCATTCGCATCCACAAAATCTCAGCTAATTTAAGCTATATCCCTATGTGCCTTCTCATACGGTAAAGAAAGTTTCACATTTTTGTCTTAAAATAACCTCTGCCTGTTTTTTCTGAACACTGTTTCAGTCACTTGATCTTGTCTAGCTCCAAGACATAGCATAATATTTACACTTCACCCACCTGCCTAAATGATATATTTTCTTTTGAACTCACTTGCCTTACATTTACTCCTTATTTCAAAATGTTAATATCTGTGAACAAAAATCTTGCAACCACCAATCAAACCATTTATTTTTTGCTACATGGGATCATTTTAGTGCATTATTCTGAAATGGCTCAAGTTCATTATTACCAACAAAATATCATATAATAGGCATTCTAAAAGGACTGCAATCATATACATTTTCTGATAGGCAAATATTATATTGAGATGACTTTGTGGAGATATTTAATCTCTTCATTAAATAATTCTTCAGTGGTGATATATTTTGAAATAAATGGTGTAAAGTTATTTTTCATTGCCTAGTATAATAGGAATATTTTTCAAAATTTTACACAAACAGTTGGGTAAAAGGACTAGAATTTCATGTCTGTACTTTCAAATAGATATAAGGGGCTTCAGAACGAAATAGTGTGACCTGATGTAATATGATGTAACACTTCTGAAAGTCATGCTTTGCAGTGTTGAAGTCCTAGTGGGCTCCCCCTTTCACTTCTTCCGGGGAGAATCCACTTTCTGCTGTTACAGTGAGATTTAAGTAAAGCCTGGACAGAATCTCAAAATGTGATTCACGATGGCCATTGCAAGGAATAAGAGAACTTCTTGAGATGTGTTCAGATAACTTACCTTCTGACAGTCTGCACAGAGAAGAGGCTCTGTGTTTCCCCATGTCTTGGGCATCTCACTCACAGTTAAGTCCAGGGCCTTTTCCTGAAAATGGATACCTTGCTTAACTGCTACATGGGAATCATTCAAAACTAGCTAGATCCCTACAACACTGTGTCCAGGAAATTAATTTTTCGTTAGAAATAAGGTCTATAAACCTATGAACCACAGTGCCCTGGCTTTTGATATGCAGAAAATATCTTTGCTGACTGCGTGGTATAAGCTGTATAAATCAATCCTGAATTTTGATCAAAGTTGTGCAAGGTGTAAAGGCACAGAGCATATAAAAGGACATCCCTGGTGTTGCTCCAGAAACTCTCTGTATAAGAGCTTTTATTTACCATAGGTAAGACACCTTACCATAATTTTACTGTTGGTGACTGTGATTGCTTGTTCCTACTGCAACGGCTTCCAGAGAACACTGGAAGACACACTGAGCCAGCTGCATCTCCCTTATAAGCCTTCTTGCTAGTATTTAAAAATAAAGTATTAAAAATAAAGTAACTTCTACTTGCTTGAAAATGCCAATATGGCTTTTTGAGAAAACAGAAGGGAAAAATATTCAACTGGACTTGATATTGTGTTGAGGGAGGGAGTGACCTGGTGACCCAACGTTGTACTTCTCACAGGCTGTTTCAGCACAGTTGAGCAGAGCTCTCACTGCATTGGGACTGCATGTCAAGCAGGGGGATTTCCACACCATTCAGGGAAGGGCGGCACTTACTTCTAGTGAACTGGCATAGTCATGTTGCGGAAGGTGACAGCCAGCTTGCGTTCTCTCCCATCCTCATTGCCTCAGGGACATATTAAGGCTGGAATATGGGACAGCAGTGGAGAAGGCTGGAAGTCTTGGTTACTCAGTGCTCAGCTACCCTCTTTTGGGAGGTACAACCAAATAAATTCATAGCAACCTTTATGTTCAATGACTTTTGTTGTTTATGTCATATATAATAGAGAAACACTTCTGAGGAATAGAGCCTACATGTATCAACAAGATTTCTATGAAGCACTTATCCAATATACTCAACTCAGAAAATCGTTTTACTTGAAAAAACCAATAACACATTTAAGGACTGTCATGTTGTGAATTTTATTTTGAACTCTTACAGTGCACATAATTTGAGCTCTCAGTCTACTAACTGCAAGAGCTGGAAACATTTAAACAAACAAACCTAGATTCTCTCATGATCACCTGACTACAGATGTGTATTAAGAAATATCCCAACTAAAATATCTTAGGCTTAGAGCCCTCCATTAATCAAAGCTGACTACTCTGCCACAGTGTCTATATATATAATAGACCTCCCTGCCAAACTTGCACTCTAAACACTTCTTGCAAAATGTGATGTACTATGATCACTGCCCTCACAGTGCTGATTCTTTTCTACAGTTGTTATTAGAGGAGAACATTTTTGTTTAAGTTTGAAAATAGATTAGTGTTTCTCTTGTTCCCTCTTGACTCCTCTGTATGTTAGGACCCACTGAACTGCAAAAGAGAGCTTTCACAACAGGTGGAAGAGTCTGAACAAAAACAATGAAGAGAAAAGAATTCTGCATCTTGAAAGCTGTTATTCTATTTGATGTCTCTGTTTTTAGAATATATCAACCACTTTGAATTTCTAAAGGTTAAGAAGTGGGGAAACCTTCAAATATCATTTTCCAAAGTTCAATAGATAAAATTCTTTGTAAGAATAGCTCTCAAGTAGTCAATTACTATCTCTGACACCTACTACATTTGTTCAATTAATTTTTAGAGCTAAGATTGGAAAAAAAAGAAAAATTACCTTGCTCTTTAAATACACAAAAAGAAATTGATGTAGCATAGCAATTATTACACAAGATATCCTTTCACTCACAAATGAAACCTGAACGAAGAAAAAAACAAGCATTAACTTGTGTTCACCTGCTTGCCAAGTTATCAACCCAATCAGATAAGAACATACAGCCTTACAATATTATTAGAATTTTCCTGTAAAGTTTTATACCTAGATACTTTGGATAAATTCCTGGCAGAATGTCTTTCAGCAACACCACAAACTGCACAGCAAAATGAAATAGACAGAATTTAACTCATTTCCACCTTCCAGCCACTGCCATGTGGGTGAAACTGCTGCAAAAAGCACTCTGGGATACAACCTGACCTTGTGCCTAACATGATCTTGACCCACCAAAGGCAATTAACACCAGATTTGTGATTGCTTCCAGAAATAATTGCGCAGAAATAAAATTCAGATACGCACTTGCCAATGTAATATTTTTAGAGCTGAACATGAAAAGCCTCACCCTAACCTCTGAATTTACTTCCCCTCCTACTGAAATCATCCTATTGTCCACAGAGTAAGATCACAAGAGGTCAAGCCTCCCAAACACTAAACGAAAGGCTGTGCACTAAGAGAAAACAGGTGGCCAGACTTTCAATGTACTTCACTCACATTTGCAAATATTTCAGTCTGTCCATCCATCTAAGGCTATAAGGTGAGTACTAGAGGAGACAGCACACATCCACCATTTTTTGACTCTCCAAAATGCTACACAGTTGTCTTTGAGGTTATTCTACATATGCCCCTATAAACACAACACAACTGCAGAAAATAGTTCTCTTGCTTACAGCAAACCAACAAGAAACTTGAGAGTATTTAGTCTCCACATTTGAGCTTTCCTGCCATGAGCACACTTTCACTATCAGTAACTTCACAAAGTCTCAGAAATTCTTTAGTAATGAGTCAGATCTGAAACTCACATCACTCCCACCTCCCAGCCACAACCTACACCAGCATCAGCTTTTCTAAGCCAGCTTGGCTCGGCACCAACTGCTAAATATCTTGATTGCTGGGAGATTTCCACATTTTCCCATAGGTCTGCTTTTCCTTCCACAAGAAGATGAGAAATTCAAAGGTTAGTGTTTAAGGAGGGATCCACAACCAACTATCCTTCCAGGTTCAATGTATTTACTGGTGCAAAAATGCTATTGTACCTTAGTGGAAAAGAATGAGAGATCCAATATTAGTGCAGAAAACAATCATATTTAGTGGTAGCTGAGTTATCAGTCTTGATCTCTAGCTCTTCAGTTTCTTTGTTGCTTTGCATTTTTTAGGCAACTATGGCTAGTCCGGTTTTTTCAGGGTGGAGTCTGTGTGATGATTTATGTGCAGCTGGGCAGCAAAGGACAGAAAGTAGAATTCCATTAACCTGGGATTCGCTGGAGCCAAATATGATGGACCCAAAATGTACTGAATTTTTGGTTGTAGAGCAAGGCTTGATTGTTGCCTCAGGTTTCTGTTCAGTATGCCAAGGTATTTCTTCAGAGATATTTTCTCCATTTCCCTGAAAGAGGCTCCTGACACTAATATAAGAGCAACAGATCTTTTACCTAACAGCTTAGTGTCACATATCTTTTCTTCTGCTCTGCTTGGGGTTAGCATAGCTCAGCAGAGCTTCAGTCTAGACTAGCAGTAAACTCTTGCAAAAAAAAAGCTTATCTAATCATAGTCACCAAGAGCTCTGGCCTCAATACTTGGACCTCCCATGGCCATACAAAGTTCAGGAATTAATTTAGGGAGAAGTTTTCAGAAGTAGTAGGAGGAAATAAATATTCAAGTTCTATTGGCTAAGAGTGAAATTTGGAGACATAGTTGTATTTTATACCTCTGAAAATCTGATGTTACCTCTGTCTTCTTCCCTGTTTTACAGAAAGAGATGGTAAGTTATTTTTAATATCTATGTCTTTTAAATTCACATTTAAGATATGAAGCAAAATGGTTACCCTTCCTTTGCAGCACTGAAAATCAAATGGCTTCCCTTGCCCTTCACAGTTTTCAGTTGTATGGCCCAGGGAATTTCAATGCTCCTGCAAAGTAGTTCCAAGTATTTCTTGGTGTCTTAGGTTGGTAATTTCTTTGAAGACAGAAAATATGGCACTAAGATCCCAGATAACATTTGATCTCCCTAGACAGGTACTATATAATTTTAACTTGCAATTCAAACTGCTTAGGAGTCACATTCCATGGTGACAACACTATTATACCACTTAAACAGTGGACCTGTGCTTAATCAACTTCCCACTAATACTTTAAAATTACTTCCCATTTTATATTCATTCATTTGAAGCATAAAACTGTAAAAGGAATTTTCAGGGTAACACATTCACATTTTTGCTGCAAACTTATGAAGGCATGTTTGATTTGAGGAGTCTGAACAAGAAAGATAGGCTTATAAACTCAAATTTAATAGACAACAAGGTAAAATAAATGCATACTCTATAAAAAAAGAAATTATTCATATCACTGAGCTAATGACAGAGCACCATGCTGCTCAGCAGTTCTGCTCCTTGCCTGAAGCTTTATTCCCATGTAGTCCCATTGACATCTACTTGAGGAGTAAAATGCCAAGTGATGTGAACAAAGTACAGAATCCGGTCTTTCATAATTAAGAAACATAAGGACGAGACACAGAGAACTGTTCCCTCCTGACATGCCAATTTTCAGTCTCTCAAGTTCTGTGCCGTTAGGCACAATTGTGTTAGCAGCTCAGCATGATGTGGCTGGCCAGCCCCAAGGACTGATATTCATTGGATGATACTTTCTCCCTAACAGATCTTCATTCTGGGAATTAAATTTGTCAGTCAGATGTTATAGAGAAAACATCCTAAGCCCTCATGATCTGCCAGATATACAATTTCATTCTCTGTTAGTACTTGTCTATACATTTCTAACCTTCTTTGTTGCTGCTTTTTTTTTTTCTTTTTCCTGTATGTGTCAGTTTTACATACTCTGCCCTGGAAGCTTTGAGGCTTCTACATCAATTAGAAATTCTACCTCTCAATTGAATTAAGTACTTCTTAGCAGAGATTTCCTCATTATTTCATTTATAAAAGCCTTATTATCTTGGAAACTTTCACCACTCAAGTATCCATAAAAAAATATACAACCATTTAAGCAAGATTCCCTGCTTATCTCAGATGTAAACATCATGATTCATTGCATTTTAGATAAACACTGCTAATTCAAACCAAGTTTTTGTTGGATTCATGTATCAGTACATCATTTACAGTGACAAACAACATTACTTTTATTCTTGTCACTAGCCAGCACAATCTGATGTTATTATAGTTAGCCAGACCTTTTATGGTTTTATTCCACTTCTGCAAATTGCAGGTAAGGGGGTTCAAAGAGTCCTAGTCCTTTGCAGTCTTCCTTCATGGGAAGGAAGTTCAGAAGAGGGAAGTTCTGGGCCCCTCAATTCAGAAAGGACATTGAGGGGGTGGAGCGTGTCCAGAGAAGAGCAAGAAGGCTGGTAAAGGGACTGGAGCACAAGTCCTGTGGGGAGAGGCTGAGGGAGCTGGTGTTGTTTAGTCTGGAGAAGAGGAGGCTCAGAGGTGACCTCATCACTGTCTATAACTACCTGAAAGGAAGTTCTAGCCAGGCAGAGGTTGGACTCTTCTCCCAGGCACTCAGCAATAGGACAAGGGGACACGGGCTCAAGCTCTGTCAGGGAAAATTTAAGTTGGATATCAGGAAAAAATTGTTTCCAGAGAGAGTAATCAGGCATTGGAATGGGCTGCCCAGAGAGGTGGTGGATTCCCCATCCCTGGAGATTTTTAAACTGAGATTGGACATGGCACTGAGTGCCATGATCTAGTAAATGGACTGGAGTTGGGCCAAGGGTTGGACTTAATGATCTCGGAGGTCTTTTCCAACCCAATCGATTCTATGATTCTATGATTCTATGAAAGAATATTTCTACGCTGACAACCATACCTCTTCATTTTCACCACATCTTGGCCTGCTTCCAACCCATGTGGTTGAAAGAACTGTTAACTCTTATTGGTCAGAAAGACAGGCACTTTGCAATGGTTTCGGTAGGAGGGAAATTTATTATTTTGCTCCTCAATAGTGTGCAACAGTGAACATGTCAAGGGAAGCACCCAGGTGTTCAGCTAAAAGCTAACATTAAACAAGATAGTCTTTTATTCCCCTCCCCATTAGCAATCTTGATAACCTCTAGCATTACTCCTGTCTGTTTCTATGCAGAGACAAACTCAAGGATTTCAAAGGACTTAGTTCTGATTTGTTTCCTTGTGAAGGTCAGATTCATGCATGCATGCAGTAACACTGGACACTGTTATAATTATTTAAAATCTGAAAGTCTTTCATAAAGCTAAAAAAGCAAATATTACCTTGATCACAAGACATAGGAAATGAAGGGAATGTTGTTTACGCTTCTGAAAAACCCAAGGACATAGAATGTGGCATAGGATTTACTCTAAAATGCTGCATTCGTGCTTCTCAAGGCAATTTTCCACTGTCTTATCATAACTATGTCTCTAATAGAGATCAACTTATCTTCCTGCATTAAAAAAAGAAAAAGAAGGCAAAAAAAAAAAAGCAAGAAGAACTGATCTAATTTTTCAAACAAAAATTAAACAAAGTTGTTTCAAGGTATGAAACTAGCATCCAAAACTATTACCAGGTTCAAGCCTTGTATTCCTTTAATTACAATCATAAATGCTACTGAAACAGGCTAAATTATAATGCTAGTGAAACAGGTTAAACTATAGTGTTTTCCTGTGATTTTTTTTTTTTTACCCAATTTTAATTCCTCCTGATTACCATTAGAGTTTCTTAAAACAAGATAATCCAAAGTAACAGTCCACTGTCATGAAAAATCTAATACCCCGTGCCTGAATTTCGTCCCTCCTTTCTGGTCAGGAAGACCTCTAAACAAAGTCAAACTTTTGGTTTTGGGGTACACTGTACTCTGCTCACTCGAATATCACAGAAATACAAGTTTGAAGCTGCTTTCCCAAGCTATGTCTGCAAATTGCAGCTGTGCTTAAAGTTCACTTCTCCCTTTGGCTGCAGGAACAGAGGCTATGGTCTCAAGAAGAAAGCTTTTCTTCCCAAAACAGAAAAATGCTGGTTAGTCACTGCTGTGGGTAGGGAACCTGCCTGCAGTTTAACCTGTGAGGTGCAAGGTCTGATGCTGTCCCATACTGCACATTTACCACCCACTACATCTTCTAAACTCACCCTTTTTATGAGTTTTTACCATTGAAAGGCAAAGAAACTCACAAGAAACCAACAGAGTAGGGTGGTGTTAGCGGGAATATCATGTTTATGAACTATCAATAGAAAGAAAAGAAAATGTTTTCTGTGTAAACTGCTTGGTGAGTTCAGAGCCTGGGGGTTGCGGTTCCAAGCCTGAAAAACAGAAGCAGGCATGTGTGAGGAGCTGTAACATCCCCACCTTATATTCCTGTCTGGTCAGAGCAAATTAAGCTGCCAGACTAGTTCATGAATACATCAGAAATCAATAATAATTTCTAGTATATGTTTAAACCAGAGAAATTCTAGTTTGGGATAATTTCACAAATGTTATAGTCTCAGGAAAACTTTGAATGCTCTCAATTTTATTGTCCATAACTTTTTTTTTAGGAAGCATAAAACATGAGGACTGAATATAAAATAATAAACAAATATAAAACAGGGTAAAACCCAAGTGTGACTACTATCTGTAATTCTAGGGGAAAGGCTAAGGAACAAAAAGGTTATTTTCAGACTGACTTGTACATAAAGTATGTTTAATAAAACAAGGCCATATTCTCAGGTCAATAAATTATCAGTAAAGCTATGCCTTCAGCCTGGAAGAACGATGAACTCTCTGAGAAAAAAAATTAGATAAATATTCATAGCATTGGTTATGAAATTCTTGCAGAAGCAAATTAAGCAAGCTGGCAATTGGCTTGCTGTTCTCAGTAATGCACTTGCTCCGGGGAACTGCTGGGTTAATCCAATACTCCATTGATCAACATATTAGTAGCTGCCAAGTGTCTTTTCTCAATGCACTATGACTCTCTGTATATGTACCAAGTCTGGAAGGGACATGTGCACAAGCTTAGTTTCTCAGCTTCAGTGACGAGGAAATCTCAGGGAAAAAAGACCCCATCTTTGTTTTCATCTGCTCTGGAGACTTAATATGTCCCCTTGTGATTTTGAGAATTCACTCATGAGAATTTAACACCTCCAACAAATAGACACATATTACATTTACATGTCTGGATATACATGTCTGTGCTTAGAAAATAAAGCTATTAATTTATCCACATGATGTCAATAAATGAACACATGCTTGATATGAAAATGCCATCCTTTGAGGATAAATCTCAGCAAGGTTAGTTGGTATCTGTAAAGTTTAATAAATCAAATTATGCTTTGTACAATTTAGATCATATCTTTGTAAAATAATTATGATGTTATCCAACAATCTCAGACTTGAGAAGTAATAAATAAAAATAAATAAGACATTTTTCTAAGACCATGTACCTGGGTTAATATTATATATGNTTCATTACTGTTTCCCCTCTTTCTTCTCTCTGTTAGGGATATTAAAGATCTATGACATAGGGTTTACTTTCCAAATTTAATTTTTAGTTTAAACAAGTGAAAAATGTAGATGGAAACCTTTGCTTTTACCAGTTATTTTCCTTAGTAAGTATTTTTAAAAGTGATCATTTAAAAAAAATCCAAACTAGACCGGTTTTAGCTGGCTATGTTCTTTACTAAAAAGACATCATGCAGTAGAAGGAGAACGGATAAACCTGCATTCCTACACCATTACCACCTTCTGTATGACACTAATCTAAAAATCTCTTTGTGTATTTTACTTTTTCCTTTGTTTTCAGATTTTGTTCCACCCACTGTACTATCTAGTTTATGCATCAGAATTTCCGTGTTATCTAAAAGATCTAAACATCTGTGGAGTTCTTGGGTTTAGTTTTGTATTTGGTTTTTTCCCTCAGCTCTGTACTGGAAATAAGTTATTTACTGAGCTAAAGGTTACATTGCCTAATGCTTGCACAAAACCTGAATGATAGGTCTGATTTCACTCTTTCACTAAATATAGTATTTGCAATTATTCCAAAATAACTGTCCTTAGCCATTTGCAAAAAACACAGTAAATAAATACGCTGCTGCTTTCCCGCTTAGTACTCTAATTGCATCTGTAGAACTCTGCAGTTTGCAGTCCTTATATAAGAAGGCCAAAATCCACCAAAATACACAATACACTGCATTGAGACCAAGACAAACTGTAAGACATACATGAGACAAGACTGAACAGTGGAATTATTAATACTTTTAGAATTGTTGACGCAGGTTCAACTTTAATGGCAAGAAAACAAAAGAAAGGTAGAGACTGAAACAATAGCCTTTCTTTTACATAATGTTATTTGTTAATATTTGATTTTCGACTCCATCTACTAAGCAACTTTTACCTGTGTTTCCTTTTTCTTATCTTGAATTATGAACTCCTGAATGCATTTGAAAAACTAAGAAGTCATCTCTCAACAGAGGGAGAGAGAACATTTCACTGCCTGGAAGAAACAGCTGGCTCGGATCCATGTAAGAACAGACCTCTTATCAGGCACTCAAACACTGAGTGTACAAACCCAGCCACAGCTTCACAATCCTCACCTGCCCTTTGTAGTTTGTAAGGAAGCTTCACACTTTGGTAGGCTGTTGCATGAGATGTGAATTTGTAAGAAAATTTGAATGACTGCAGAGAGACTGCATTGCCGTTTGAAGTAGAAATAGATCACCTGCTAGAGCTCAGTTTCTAAACAAACATCAATTGTTATAAAAAAATACAAATAAAATTTTCAGACAAGAAAGACTGATGACAAAATTTGACAGATTTATCTTTGATGGTACATGGGCCACTGAAATGTATATTATTTCCCATGAATAATTAAGAACATCTAAGAAAAAAATTAGCTTTATAATCAGTTCCAAGCCTGAGTTTGATTCACTGGAGCTATGCTGCAAACTCATGTGTACAGCACCTACCTCACTACAGCTCCTTCCTATAGTACCTTGCAGCCAGAAGGATCTATATGTGTCAGGTCATTTTTGTCTTAATGAATGACAATGAATGAATACTTCAGCTCACTTCCATTTATTTCTACTGTTGGAGAAACCTATTGACTTTCCATACTCTTTTGGTCTGTGTTAAATATTATTTACCACTGGCAAATCTGAATGCATGTGTGTGCTTTGTCTAGGTCATTTCTAAGTTTTCATGTGGTTATGGCATTTTTCAGAATATGAGTCACTGCAAGAAGTACAGTGTGTGCACTGGAGTCAAATCAGGAAAGGACAGCTGCAACTGACACAAGAGGAAGATACCAATTCTCATGACATTAAATGAACTAATATGGGGACTGTTTGGTTAATTACATCAAGATAAACAGAAAAGAGCCAACATATGCAAAGACTAAGGCATCAGGCACGCTCAACAGTCAGTGCTTCATCTCTCCGGACACAGGGTTTGCTTGACTTTGTCTAGGATTTCCATTTCTTTCTGGAAGCTGGGGCCTGTCAGGAGGACTCTACATATGCAAACACATTTAGTGCTTGAGCTGCATAGTCACCATTTCCTGGAAACATTAAACTTGCTCCACTCTTATGTAAGCTGAATTGCCATATGTAGATATATAAAAGACAACAGCAGATATTTGGCAGCTAGGGAAAAGTTAGTGCTCTGAAACAACCTCTCTTCATGTCCATAATTAAGTGAAAACTTCAAAGTCTTTCAGGGGGAAAAGGTCTTGGGAAATTAAGACATACAACAACACTACTTGGGAAAACAGCAATCGTGTGTGGAAGAAGCAGCATTGCACAGAAGAGTGTACAGAGCACTTTCCTCTTTTTCAATACCCATGATTATTCTGCTGCAACACAAGTCACGTTGAATGGAACCATCTTGGTCAGGCAGAGGTGATCACAAACAGAAGCTTGCTAGTCCATGCTGATTATGAGGTAAGTACTTTTTGTTCTCGCCAATGCACAGCCTAGAAAGTTTCCTGACACCTCATCCTAAGGACTGCTTCCAAGGCTGCATGGAGATTGTGAGATAGGCTCCCTCTACCACACTATTCACACTCCTTCAACTCTGTCTGGGCAGACTTTGAACCCAGGAAGCTCCCATTCTCTTTCATGCCACAGCCCAGAGGTTTGAATTGTGTGAGGTAGTTTTCTGTGCTGTAACACTACCTCTGGTGACCTGCAGCACAGTTCTCATGCTCTCTTAGAGAATTTGAACTGGAAAAGCACACATTAAGTAATGCCTTTCTGCAAAGATATAATAGAGGGCCTAGAATAGATTCAGAGGTTATGTTGCAGGTAGCGTAGCAGCTGCAGAAGGTGTAAGCCCCACACAGCAAGAATACACGGCAGTTGCACCACTTGGCTTTGCGGTCAGGGACTGCTTCCTGGCACCCTTTATTTAGTGGGATCCTTTGGGCAGAAATGTATGCCTTCATACATTTACAAAATCACAGAATCAGGTAGGTTGGAAAAGACCTCTGAGATCATTAAGTCCAACATTTGACCCAACATCACCTTTTATACTAGACCACAGTACTGAGTGTCATATCCAGTCTCTTCTTAAACACCTCCATGGACTTCACTGCACCAGAAAACAAGTTTTGACCAAAACACTAAACAGCTTATATCTGTAGAGCTAAGCTCTCTTCCTCACCTAACCATACATATGTTTTCCTGCTCTGAGAATTGCTTAGCTTAGGCTATTCACAAACAATATGCCAACAGTGTCATTCCAGGCAGTATATTAATGTCAAGAATAATAACACTGCGATGCTTGTATCCTAACTCTTTGGATCTTGCCCTGTGGTCTGAGAGGGTATTTAACAAGCCAGTGCAGGTGTTGCACTAGGAAGAAGCCAGGAAATCCTGAGTGCTCTGTCTACTTAAAAAACAGCTGGTAATTTTTATTCTGTATGCAGGCAGACGTGGGTGTGCAAATTGATTAAGATAAAAAATTCCATTGAATGTTTACCTCTGCCAGTGATAGGGTGTGTGGGATGCACTTGCCAGACCAAATGACAGCTTTAACTCAGTCAGTCATTGCCAACATGTACAATATTTGGAGACATTATGACTGAAAAACCATCTGGAACGTGTTGATTTGTATTTTCTTGTTTTTAAATTTTACTTTGAATGGCTAATAACTAATGTAATCTGTGAAGTGCAGTGCCACAGAGATTTCACTATGGGACTGGATGAAACAATTTTTGAGTCTAGGGTATTTTTTTAAGCATAACAGAAAATAAGTACCATTTAAAATTGACTGTGCATATTCAGAACACTGAAAAATAAATTTAAGTCACATTAATGAAATTAAATACAGAAAAGGCAGGAATATGGCAAAGTCAATCTCCTGTTTCAGTTTTTGCAAGCATCTCAACAAAGGACATTTGAACTGTAATACTACTAAGAAATTAAGCAGTTTTAAAATTGGGGTAATAGAAACACATAAAGGGTGTATTTCATGGTAATTTGTAAGAAAATCATTATAATTTAGTAAACAAACTAACTTTCCTACTATATTGATAAAAAGCTGCACCTGAATTATTCTTGTTTTGGAGAACTATGAAGTCTTTTTTATCAGTGTACCATATATCACAAGTAATTACAATAACCATGTACTATAATACCATTGTGACATACTCCCATTTAGTCTGGATATGGGGGTTACTAGCACAAGGACTGGTCTGGTACAAATCCTGCCTCTCTGACTGCAGGGGCTCATACCAGTGTTCCAGATTTACAGAATTCAGCCCTCTTGAAAAGAGAATTTTCTGTGACTAAACTTCCCTGTCATTACTTCAATTGTCTCATTTTAACAATAACAAAATAACTAATCATTAAAAAAAATTTCCTTCCACCATCACTAAGCTTTAACTATTTTTTTTCTTATTTGTTTGTTTAAAGATTGTTGTTTTGTTTTGTTTTGTTTTTCTCCCTGAGAGTTGTACTGGTGCTGAAGCATTGTGTTGTAATAGGAAAATATTTTTTCAGTACATTTGCCCTACGTATAGTGTCTTCCAGACACTGTTTTCTGTGTCCTCAAATAACTGCCAGCAGATTACAAAGCCACAATGAAATAAAGAAACTGAAGAATATTTTAAAAGACAGTATTTTTGCGGAAGAGTGCAATGCCTTCAACCAATATTTGTACCCTACATAAAAGGATAAGTTCTACTCTACACCAGTTCAAAAGTTATAAATATTTTATTGGCATTTGACTACATTATATGCATTTATATTCATATTTTGAGACCAAAATATTAAAATAAGTTTTCAGTATAATTATTTCAGTATAATTATTCAGTATTGTTTTGGAATAATACAGATGGGCATAAACGACTGTAGGTGCAGCCCTGGTGCCAGATGAGTCACACAGAGAGCATCTGTGGAGGAGATGGAACAGAAGCT
Organism: Sakesphorus luctuosus; assembly: GCA_013396695.1. NCBI lineage: Eukaryota > Metazoa > Chordata > Aves > Passeriformes > Thamnophilidae > Sakesphorus > Sakesphorus luctuosus. The sequence continues at coordinate 17,120 of VWZD01006898.1, forward strand.
TCACCCACTTGGCATCTTCCCAGGCTGTGGAGAGCTCCACCTGGCCTGTGTCTACTTGCTTGAGTGCTACAGAGAATAACATCCCAGTGGTGCTACACAGGCATGTTCTGCTATGGCTTCCTAGAGGCCACCAGAACCATTTGTAGAAAACAGCACCTTCCAGTGGACCATAAAATATCTAATATTGTCCAGATTTACCATCATTTGTCACAAAAGACGGTTATTAAGGTATATGTGAAATACCTCCTCCACCTCCAAGAAAAACAAGCAACAAAACCAAAAACCTAGAAGGGAATCATAGCAAATACTGGTTTTTAGAAGTGGATTTTGTCATGTAGAGCTGAAGAGAAAATTATTATTACCACCTTCCACTGATCCAAAATAAAATCTTTCATTAAGAAACAACATGCCTTCCTCAACCACAAACGTAAATCCCTCTTAAAATAATTTGATTTGTGATCCAGAAAATATGAGGCAAACAGCAATCTCTTCCAAGTTCACAACTTTTCTCATGTATGAAAATTCATCTCATATTGCCCCATTCTTTATCAAACTATTGGGAAAACCCTGGAGATGTACCCACATGAACTACAGAGCTCGAGTACTTCCACTGCTTCTACTCTAATACAGCTTGCATTGTACTCTGGACTTCTTACCTCTGAGGCTATAACTGAGTTCCTGTCATGTAAATGCAGTGTTGCTGTGTTGTAAATCCAGTCTCCTAGGGCTATGCAAAACAAAGTAAGCACTGTATTTAACACACATTGTTAATGGAAACAGGGATAAAACTATCAATAGGAGAGATTACAGCTAACATTAAAATGTTAGTTCAGTTTCAGTATTCTTTGAATTTGATGGAACCAGCAAAGTGCTAAAGTATTGGTAGACAAGGCAATGTCTGTTGCAGTCACCACCGTTTCAGGAACATTCTTAAAACTGGAGGATGGCACATTTCAGATGCTTTCCACGTGGTTTTCCAATTTGTATTGTCAAATAACTTTGATAATCTACTCTTTGATAGTCTACTCTTGGTTCTGTTTAGAATAACGTCTGAGATGAAACTTCACTGAAAACTCAAATAACATTGAGTTAACATACTGAAAAGGAACCATGTGAGAGATAAAAAAGGCACACATGAATAGATAAAAATGTAGATGATAGGTGAAAAGATAAGCAAAGAAAGAATCAAAAGATAAGTGAAGAAAGAATGGGGTCCTGGGCAACCTTGTCTTGAGGACGATATTCCTCTGACCATGGCAGTGGGCTTGGAACTAGGTGATCTTTAAGACCCCTTCCCACCCAAATAATTCTATGATTCCATGACTCCCCAGAAAAGGTAAGAAGCATAAAGAAAAGGATGAAAGCAGAGACTGCAGAGAAAAAGCTTCCATCAGTGTCTGGGCTGCAGAGTATGTTAGGGACTACTCTGGACTGCCATTTGCACAAGTAAGGTGCAGAGTGTTTATATAACTTACTTTCACATGTGCCCAACACTGTACAGGTTCTCACTAGAGCTTACTCTGTCTGGCATTTTGCCCCTCTAAGCTTGCGATGTTGGTTCTGGATGGAAACTGGTTCATTTTCAGTTGTGTCACAGACTCAGCTGTTGAAACTTAAGTCTGTCTTAATGGATGAAAAATCCATAGTTAAATCCTAGTTTTTCCTCCTACTTTTTTTCCTTCTCATAGTCCTAGCTGCCAATAGTGTTCCACCAGTGTAGCCATTATTTCCATATGTCCTGAAAAATGCATAGACTTCAATATCAGTCTATAAGTCATTATTGGTGTTTTGCTATGTCATTTTGCCAGACAGCCACGGTTCTTCTTGAGATTGGCTGCGCAGTTCAGAAGAAAAAATAAAAAGTTAAAAAAAAAAAGAAAAAGAAAAAAGAGAAAATATATCCAGGCTTTCTTTTTTTTTTTTCATCAGACAGAACATGTAACAACATTTACATATAGTGCATTTTAAAACATTCTCTATTCGTTTTACAATCTGAAATTCTCCAGAATGCAGCTTTTTGAAAAATGCCTTGAAAATATCTTCAAGATTTCTCTGAATTTACTTTCATCCTGTCTTAGGATAAATTTTCTGGCTGTGTTTCTATTGTACCAAAGAGTGTGGGTATTTTTTAGTCAGTAGTTAAAATTGCTTAAAGCTTTTTTAGGCTTTTTGACTACCTACTACACAACTGAGTGCACTTAACATGGAAATGTTAAATAATAACCCTGCAAACATAGTAATACAAGCCTTTTCTGAAAACAAGTTGATTTGTTTTTCCCCTCAGTGCCCTCTTGCTAATTTTCAGAGACACTGAGCCATGAAACAACAGAAACCCAATTCTGAAGGTGACTACCCAACTTGAATGGAGCATTGTGGTGTAATATTTTAGTAAACAGAAAAATGAGAAAACAGGAAAAATGCAGTCAAGCATACCACAGAGGGGGCACTCAGTATCTCATGCATGATTTTAGAAATCTGAATGTTGACTGTTTTTACTTGAGACTCAGAAGACTTTTCTCAGGTCTTTCTCAGGGCAGGGTTCATCCTCCTGTTAATAAACTGGCCTGCCATGAACAGCCATAGCTGCTAAATGAGTGTGTTTATAAATTCAGGTGAAAAATTATCATCTTAGATTGAGGGAGATGAAACTGAATCACTGTTGTTCCCTCAATCGTGAGCTAACTTAAAGATCTTCTTTCAGGTGATATTTTAAACTGTTTTACCTTAATTTCTCTAGTGATTATTTACTGGTGAATTTTACAGAGACATACCCTTTCAAATGCACTTGAAATGAAGGATTTGGATACAAAATGTAACAGATGAAATATGGCATTTCAAAATTGCACAGATCTTTCGTTTAATATTTCAGTAAATATGATCATTAGAAAAACTCAAATGATGAAGAACTATTATGAAAATTATATTCTTGTTTAATGCCATTACCGTGTTTAATTTAACATAGAAAGCAGGTTTTTATTATTTTTCTTTCAACAACTTTCATGTCTCTTTGTACTTATATAGCAGTCATCTTTATGGGACATCTTTTTCTGCTGAATAATTCTCCAATTTCAAATTAGATGTACATTCAGTAGCACCTCTACTATCTAAATTGAGTAGTGCCCTGTTCAAGAAAGAAGCAGCAAGTCAAATTAGAGCAGGTACTGCCAAGTGAGCCTTTTGATGTGTCCCAAAATCAGACTCCCTATTTGGTTGCCAACATTTTTCATTCTATGTTTGGGAAGACCTAAGGAGCGTAGGAGGTGATAGTAGGTGTTCAGAGGTGTTCAGATTCCAAATCGCCACTTAGGTCCATCTGGGACTCTAAGTCATTCCATTCACTTCTTTCTGAGTAATACTTGGAATGTATGTACCACCAAACTCCGTGAACCCAGATTTGGGCAGGGCTCTCCCCACGTGGGTGTGCCCTTCCAGCCTGCACAGTGGATGTTTTAGGTGAGGCACAGCATGCGCAGAACTGGCCCCACTGTTTAAGTCCTAAGGTTCATCTGCCATGGCCGAGTGAGCTTGGACAGTGACAGTGAAGTCCTCGAGACTGTCACAGCACCTGGTACTAACCAGGGCTGACCCTGCTGAGCATCCAAGGTCTGATGGGATGGGATGGTAGGGAGGCTTGAACTGGCAGGGCATGGTCCCCACTGAGACTCAAACTCAGGTCATTGGGATTCAGAGTACAGAGTGCTCTCCTTTACACCATGGGACCAGCCCTACTTGGAATAAATATGCAGTATATTCGCCCCAGAAGATTAGTCAACAGACAGCCCAATCTGTCCAAGGTGACTGCCACTTTAGGACTGGAATTCTAGAGCTTCTCTCTTCTTTTTCTTGACTGTAGTTTCCAGAGGACAAGACTGATTGTAATACTTACATTGTCAAGCAAAAAGCCTTGCTACTCACACAAGGAAAAAGGAATTTTATCATTCAGAAAAGTTCCATTTGGCTTGGATAGGGCTGTGATTTTGCTACAGATTCTCTACTTCATCTCTCTGAAAATGTGTTAACCATGTAGTGCAAACAATTCATAGCTGAAGAAGTGGCAACATAGTAAATATATAGTTTTCTGTCTCCGCCTTCTGAATATATGCATTTCCATAGCAGCACTCTACAGGGAAAATAAGGAATAGAGCTTCATTATGCATATGGTAAACCAGTCTGGTATCTTAGAAATGTGTCTATTGACTGAGGTTTTAAATCGTAGTAGGTATTACTGTCTGTACAACATTGCCACAAAGTAGAATTATCTTGCAAGCCTTACTTTGCCACTTTTCATTTCAATGTAATAATCTGATCTGTAATAATAATGGCCAATCTTCATGAATGAAGATTTGGGAAGGGCTCACCCCACGTGGGTGTGCCCTCCGAGCCTGCGCAGTGGATTTTTTAGGTGAGGCTCAGTGTGTGCAGAACTGGCCCCACTGTTTAAGTCCTAAGGTTCATTTGCCATGGCTGAGCAAGCTTGGACAGTGATAGTGAAGTCCTTAGGACTGCCTACAGCACCCGGTACTAGCCGGGGCTGACCCTGCTTCGCATCCGAGATCTGACGGGATCGGATGGCAGGGAGGCATTTAACTGCCGGGGACGGTCCGTACTGAGACTCGAATTCGCGACCTTGGGATTCAGAGACTGGAGTGCTCTCCACTACACCACGGCACTGCCCAATCTGATCTGTAAACTGCTGTTGTAAATTAGCGATGTTCTACATAAATGCAAGCAATTTAGAGAAGTCCACTGATTACCTACAGGAAAAATATCTGTGATGAGCTTGATATTTTCTACTTTGGAAAAACAACCATCATATTTTAAAGATGAGTGCTACTCTTCATATTTAAGTATAAGACAGTATCAATAACAGTAATAAATTTTATTTTTAAAGGAAAAGCTATGATGCAAGAAAAATGTTTTACACAGTGACTTTTACACATGAAGTTATGAATTCTCAAGAACAATAATGTTTGATTTTTCTTTTAAGTTAGGCTTAGCTCATCAAGATAACAGACTGAGGAAAAAGATCTGTCATGGCTGAATAATTCCTGTACAATGTCTTCACATAAGCAAAACCTAAAGATGAATAAGAAGACCAGAACCAGAGAATCAGCTGATAAAATTGAACCGTGTGTGGCAGACTGGCACCAGAATGTGTTCCAGTGTTCATACAGGACTCCAACTTCTACCGTACAATATAACATGAACCAAAATATCCAGTCAGTCAAACAATAAATACCAGGGTTTTAAAAATGAGATCCAAATTCATCAGGTCATTTTCCACTTGAGTCACAGCAATTTTAATATACTAATGAAATTACTTTTCTGATCTAACGTAGTTAACTTGTTATATTTCCTTTGCTACTGATACCTTGCCTCTGTGCCCATTCTTTCCACAGCATAGCCAGCAGGGAATTCAAGGTAAACACTCATTATAACAGCAAATTGCCAAGACAAACTGAGAAAATAATTAGTAACAGGCAAAACACAGACAGCATTAGACCCTGTACATTCAAAGAACAGCCTCCAGGTTTGTATGAATTATTTCAGGATTAAAGGAGATACTTGTTCCAATAGAAACAAAAAAACGCAACAAGGAATGAGATTACCAGTCCCTGCAGAGTAACAGCACCTGCTCCCAGCTGCTGCAGTGGAAGAAACAGGAAAATTATGTTTATTTAAGTCACTATGATGAGACTCAATTGTGGCTAAGCTTCTAAATATTATTCTAATGATTTAATAAGATTCTCTTCATAAGGCTGGCTTGTACAATCAGGAACACAACATTCACTTATTATTGCTGCCCTATGTGGAGACATTTTAAAACATTGAAAATACTGTATTTCAAAGAAACTGGCTTGAATCAGCTGACTTGAATATTGGAAGGGACAAGATGTCATACAGGCCTGTCCCGGCCTCCTTCGAAGCACAGCAGCCCATCCCTGAGTTTACGCAGATGTCTGTAAAGTCCTTGGTTGCAGTGGTACCTACATGGCTGCACAAAGACCTAGAACAATAGTTCTCCTGCTTTGACAGCATGAATTTCACTCTGTAGGTATCTTTCCTTCACAGGCTATTAGTGCTGAAGAGGATTTAACTAGTTGTGTTGAGATGAGCAAGTGGTTGTTTGCCAGTCTGGCAAGTTTGTTCTGCTGTATCTATTTGGCAGTCTTAAAAATTTTCCCTTCCCATTTGCTACCAGATTATTACTTTTGGCACAATTTCCTCCAGAATTAATTCTTTTGGTAATTTCTAAAATACTGGCATAAAAATCAGATGCTTTAAAGGAACAAATATGTGCCCTTTTTGGCTCTTAATTTTTATAGAGATAATCTCCTCCACTGTGATTCTGGACCAATAGCTAACCTTCCTGGAATACAGATGACTGACTCCGGGAATTTTCTTCAGTAGTTATCCAGCTCCTTTTATTAGACTGTGGATGTTGCAATATAATTGCTCTGTTAATAATCAAATCTGACCTTCCACAACACATGACTTTCTTGAATTTGAGAAAGGTTCATTTTCACCATCTGAACATCTTTACATTCCCATGATGGTTCTAATAAGAGTCTATCTATCTAATTACCAAGTACTAAGTGGAAATCTTCATCTTGAAATCATCATATGAGCATTATGAAGGGAAACTAAAGTATTTCTTCTCACACCATCTCCATAAAATCTTCCTTCCTTGCTGGAAGGGGTATATTCTGCGTGATAAAGAATCCTATAGGGAACTTTCTTACACATTGTAGAATGTTTAACAAAGTTTATTCTGTTTCACAGAGTCAGTGCATAGAAGAGTAAACAATGTGAAACTGGAGCAAAATAATAACTAACTGGCCTAAACTACTAGCCTCCTAAAACCAAAGCTACAAACCAGTTTTCAGGTTCTCAAGGTAAACAGTAGTGACATTTTACACATCCTTTCATCTAGGAATTTTACAGATGAAGAATCTCCTAAATACAGAACTTACTGTCCACTTAAATCAGGAAAAATACCCTACAACTACTGAAAATTCAGGCTCCAGCACCTGGTTTGTAGTGGTATTAAAGAAACAGGGCACATGAAAAATGGTGGGAAATGCCAGCTGGCACACCTCTTTTCCATACACTATGAGCTATTTGGACAGGAGTTGGCAATATATGGTGATAAAACATAAAGAGAAGTGAATGCCATCAGCCTTCTAGTTTGATTCAGAGTCCAAATGCAAACAGTCAGCAAGAGCTGCTCATGAAAGCTGCAGAAAAATTTTGTTTACCCTAGTCACTTATACCGTCATACTTTTTCTTTTATATGCCCACTAAAACTGATTTCTGCATCAAAATCTGCCTTGTTTTCTAGAAGACTGAAGAACTAGACTCTTGACAGAGAAAGAAAAAGCCTCAGTGCATTGGTCATTCCCAAGGTTAGGAGTAGTCCCTCCTATAGTTTGGAATCATAGAGAAACAGGAGAGGAAAAAGAATGGAAGGGTCCTGCAGAGATTGCCTCCTCCTGCCCATGGCATCTGACCTAACCTGTCTGTCTAATGTGTCTGTCTAACCTGTTCTTACAAACCTTCAATCAGGAAAACTCTGCAGTTTCCCCACAAAAAGCTTTATACTGCTTTACTCTGTTCTCCAAAACCTTTTCCCAGTGTGCATTATGAAGATCCTTTGCTACAGTTTAGGCCTACCACATCAGATAGGTTCTCAAGGGTACTCGGAACAGTATATCTTGTTCACCTGCATCCTTGCCCAATATTTCACATATTTCAGAACACTTACATGCTTTATTTCATAACTCAAAAGATGTAAGAATGATCTCCTTGGGAGTCTCTACCTTGTTCACATGCATTGTTTTAGAAGAAAAACCTGAATGGGAATGTAGCATTCTAGCTGAGGTCTGGAAATTGCTTCTCATTTTCAGTAGTTTTGACATAAAAAATGTAAGAAAATGTTTGTGGGGCTGAAGGTATGCTTACACAGTTACTCCATGTCTTTTCTCCACTATTTTATTCAATTTAAGGTGTATTCTGATTTCTGATCTGCTACATTTGCGAATTGCCACTTACATATTCCTAGGTTTTAGATAAAATAATTATGCGAGTTTTGAAAGTTAGACCACTAAGTTAGTGTTTTCTTATCTGTCCCAACGAAATGTACAACCTTGACCAAGTGATACAATCAGAAGAGTTTCAATGTACCACAAATGCTAAAAGGTAGCAATAAAAGAGCTACTGGAAGACTATTAAATACCCTGGTTTTGAGCAATGCTCCTTTTGGCAGTGTCTGTAGCACAGCATAGATGCTGGTGAATTTTACAGCTGCTTTCTGTTACTAACTAACCGGGACTGACCCTGCTTGGCATCCGAGATGTGACGGGATTGGATGGCAGGGAGGC
>VWZD01006898.1:25520-60125 GCA_013396695.1 Sakesphorus luctuosus
TAAACCTCACACTGGAACATGCTGGTAGATGCTTTTAGTCTAATTGTATCACAGTAATGTTGCTATTTCAGTAAAGCAAAATTTATAAGTCTAGCAATTTAAGTATTTCAAGTTGATTATTCATTACTATTTGTATTGCCTTAATATTGCAAAAGCCCCAGAATGTTTAATTTAATTCATCTGAGCAATGAACATGAACAGCTTTTCTCCTCCTGAAATATCATTGTTCATCACAATCTGATATTCTCAACATCACATACTCCATGGGTCATGAATTTTAATCTTTGAAATGTTTCATCTCACTGGAAAGCTTTAGTTTTTGTTCCAATTTAAAATGGAACAAATTATCTACAGAATGGAAATTCTAGTTTCCAGCCACATCAAGCATTAAGAATGCATCTCCTTTGAAAATCTTTATATTCCCCCTTGAATGTCTGGCATCAATTATAAGGAATGATGTACATTTTTACTCAATCACTCTGCATTATTTATTCAATGAACATTCAAATATATTTCTGAAACCAAACTTTCTATCATGATGCTAAGAATATCTGCTATTCTGACTATATTTGTCATGGCCATGTTTGCTATTACAGAACAGGGGAAGCCAAGCTAAATCTGGGCTGCCACATGGCCCCACCCATCCCTGCATGTCAGCAACAGCAATCGGCAGTTGCATCTCGAACTAAGTTAAGGTGTTGATCTGATGCCCCTTGTGTTGTTATTGGGCTACTTTTGAGCAAACAGAGCCACCTGAGCAACCTGACTATGTAGCTGTGTAAGACTATGTCTGGCATTACTATTTGTGTGTTTGCTATTCCTATCATATTCATCCAGTCTTGTGTGTAAGCAGTTCCTCCATGAAACAACTGACCCAACATCCCAGAAATCAAATGTGTCTGAAATATCAGAGAAAGCTAGACAAGTTTTATTCTCATTAAATTTTTCAGTAAATTGTTTCTGTGTAAATTTAAGTATAAATATACTTTCCTTTTCAACATAGTCTATTTTGTTAGCACTTCCTCATCAGTCACAAGAGTCATGAGAGTGTTTGTCAGTCTGCTTCCTTTCCCATCAATCTGAGAATTTCTACTTTGTCATATGTAGAGGCATCTTGTATTCAGATATAAGCAACTTCACGTGTACATTCACTATTCACGTTGTGTGGTTGTGCCAACAGTTTCCCAGTCCTTCCCTTTCTCAGATCAGAGCTGCATTCAGTCCAATATCAGCTCCGCCCTGTTAGCTTTCTTCCTGATTGTTCACAATCATTTTATTGAAGAACTAATTTGTCCAAGTTCCCTGAGCTCTGTGGGTGTGCTGTCCTACTCATCAGAATAGTCAAGCTGAAGTTAGTGAGTCTACTCCTTAGCTTGAATTTAGGTATATGGCTGAAAGTAATCCAAAGAGCTCAACATCTGTCAGGGCATACCTTTTTTCTCTACAATTAATACCTTATATGCCTGTTGCATATCAGGAATTGTGAAGGGGAATACCTTCTTGGTAGTCCAAAAATACCAAACTCTACCCTAAAGCCATGGGATGGAATCCAAGTATGCAAGGCAGCACAGTACCAAATGCCTCAGCACCAGTACTGTGAACTGTTCTATCATCCATTTCTGACTATCCAAATTTTTTATATAATGAAGCATAGATCTTAGTTCTTTCCCCTGTAACCAGAAGGGAAATGATGGAACATTCATTATAGTAATTTATGTCAGTCAGGTACGCATTTAAACCAATAAACTATCCTGCCAAATATTCCTCCAAAGCCAAAGTAGTGTTCTGGAGGAGTGATAAAAGATTTCACCAAACACATACACTTTAAAAACCAAAACCAAAACCAAAACAAACAAAAAAACAAAACAAAAACCAACAAAGCCTCTGTTGAAGAATCCAGGTATTTCTTTTGATGTTATATAATGCCTGAGAGTTAACTACTTGGCTCTGTCAGTGTTTGTTATTCATCCTCTCTGCTGAAGGCTTCTAACTTGACCAGATTTAAATTGGACCAGAGCCTGACACAGCATATTAGCTCAAATGTAAAGAACTTGTTTGGGTTTGGTGGAGAAAGTGTTTCTTGAAAGCAGTTTTTTTTAAAGTTGGTTGTGATCAGTATACATTTACATTTAGATTGTTTAGAACATTTTCGTTCTAAAGCATAATCAAACAAGCATTATGATACTTATCTCAGTTTTCTAATATACTACATTTTCCTCAGAGCTACTATTTAGTGACTGTTGTTTCTTAAGACAGAGCCACCATACTTTAGTGACATTTGCTGTCATAGTCAACTGGAAATTCACTGTGATAGAGCCTGTAATTCAGCAAAGTCTCATCTTATACTTTTGGCATGGAAAAAGATGTTATAAAAATTCAGAGACAGCTTTGCTACTTTAGGTAATTTACACACAGTCATTCACTGGTCACTTTGATTGTTATTTTCTCATAATTACACTCTTCATCTGTTTTATCACAAAAGTCCTTAGTTGTATTGACAAACTCAGTGAGGACTTTGTGTGAAAGGCAAGAAGTTGGAGTGCTATAAACTGTCAGCACCCTGAATTATTATTTATATTAAGTCATGTCTGCACCTAGGTAGATATTTTAGTGTATTATGCCTTGCGCCCAGAGACGGAGCACTCATCATCTGGACAGGCACTTTCCCAGTGTACCCCATTCTCCCTCATTTGATGTACAAGGAAAGATGAAAGAGAAGTCTGGGTTTATTCACACTGAGCTAATCCAATTTCTGTCTTCAGCTGCTTAAGTGGTCATTGTAGAAGAAGCTGAGTCAGAATTTTCTCATATGTGTGTGGTGAGAACATGGGAAATGGACATAAGTCACAGACAGCACGGGAAATTCCCAATAGATATATTTGAAAAAAAAAAACCAACCAAAAAACCCCAACCTTCTTCATTAAGAGTAATCAAATGCTGGAAATAAAAATTTTCCAGTGATAATTTGTGTATTGTTAGCATATTCTTTTTTTTTTTAAGATAGAAGATTCTGATCACTTAATTAAATATATTTTTCCTTGAGAAGGAGGAGGTAAGTATTTTTCTACTAATGCATCTATAAAACAACAGAACCTATCATCCATATCTCTACTTTTGAGTATACAAGCTACAAATCTTGATTATCTTGAGCTTCCTACACAAAGCTGGAAAATGTTACTGCAGTGCATCCCAATTTCAGTAAACTAGCTGAGATGTACTGGAAGATTTAGTACATGAGGAGAGGTCACTGGGAGACAAAGTGGGTCATTTTCTAACTAGGGAAAGATGCCATATCACTTCATTAATAGTTGTACAAGGGCCTCCTGCCCTGCAACAGTTCTGGAGAATTTGTGAACTCTAGGCTAAACAGACCAAATACCAACAAGCACTTCCACAAAAGGAGAGCTGTTTGGTTGTGAATTCTTCTCTTTTCCCTTCCTGCTCCACCAATATATCATGGAAGGCTCAAGCTCAGCCCTCCCACCTTCTTTCCATTCATGATTGATTTTAACAAAGCAGTAAAGACAACATTGTGGTAGGATAACCTGTACAGTGACTAAAATGGCTGTATTATAGATTACACAGTTGCCTTTTAATTTCAAAATAAAAAGAAATCCTTAAGAGTGCTAAATTTTCACTGATTTGTGAGCAAACAACACATGTGCATGCTTTTCTCAGTGCTTATTCTGCTTACTTATTGAAAACAGAGCTAGTTGCAAGAACAAACTTCCAGATTCTATTTCGTAATAATAATTTTATCCAAAGACAAAAAATTGCCTTCAAAATTCAGCTTTATACAAGACCTGCTTTTTGGTAACTTGCCCTCCAGTTTTTCTTTGATTGTGCCAACTAGACAACTCAGAGTGCCTTTGGGTAAGTAAACTAAAGCACAGATATTTTCTTCCAGATAACTTCTTTGACATCTAGCAGCTTCTAAATTTATAACAGTAATTTAAGAGCTAAAATATTTCTAATTGGTGCTGCCTTGACAGATGATATACCATAACATTCTACACTGCAAGATGGAACACATACTATGCAGAGGAATTTGATCAGTTAGCAGACTAAGTCTAAACTCCTGTATACAGATATTATACATTTCCTGTTCCTATTGGGTGCAGAGTTAGATGTGTGCTCCAAAGACATGCCAGAAGTGATGGAGCACTACAAAAACAACGGGAACAACTAAAATTCCCAGACCCCAAAGCCATTTGAATGGGTAGACACCTCAGATCTTGTCAACTCCTTGGCTCTAACTTCCCTTTTATGAGTTTGAACTTAGAAGAGTTAAGAAGAAAAACTGGCTTTAGTGCCCTTTTCTACAAGCAAAGAAAACATACCCCAGATTCGTCCTAGGGAACTTCTCTACAAATTTGAAACTGTTGGTCATCCAGTTCAGAAAACACCCACACACTTCAACTTTGCTTTTCCTGGATGGAGATGGGAAATGGGAGTTATATTTTATTCTCCCAGGCCAGTAGAACTATTTCCCATGTTCTGCATCATAATGTCAAGGTTGATCTCACAGTTCAAATATAATCACATATTAGTTCATGAGGTGCAAATACTAAGTATGGAGAATTACACCTCAGATAAGACTACTTTGCAATGCATGTTTTCTGATCATGATCGCAGAAAAACTCTTGAAAAGTGACACAAAGAGTATATATTTATGGTTTATCTACTAATATCTTGGGTTCTAGTCTGGGAGCGATATGGAAATATCTGCAAAATGCCTATGTTCATCTTAAGTGCTTCTGTGACAAGTAGAAACATATCTATTGAGTTTTATTGCTGTATTTTTTCACCATACTAAAGCACACCTTAAAGCAGAAATGCTTCACTGTACAAGAGCAGACATGGCTCATGAACATTTCTGCTGCTTTTGTGAACAACAAAGTTTTACCACTCCCTGAAAACATGTTATATAATTTGATTTTCTACAAAGAGTTGCTGCAGAATGAAAGAAATATGTTCTGAACATGAAGGGCAGTGCAAGAAACTGTAGGGATAGACTCAGCTCTAGGAAGAGACAAGGGGAACCTCTTAGAGTGTAATTTATTCCTATCCAGCATATTTGTAGAATGAACCTACAGTGTTTTGATCTGTATTCAGACCATAAACGGTAGTGTGTGTCCCTGTAAGTACCATCTCTTATGCTCTGGTCTGTAGTGGGTCCCCCTGCCCACACAGATGACAAGAATACGTTCTGTCAGATAGGAAGAGAGCCTCATAGCTTAGACATCTTCCATTCTGATGCTCAGCAACCTCCCTAAAAGTACTACGTGCCATACAAGGCAAAGAGAAAAGATATATAATCTATTTCATACATTAAAGAATCTCATGCTTTTCCTTGGTCCATTTTGTCTTCTTACACCCCTCTTACTTCTGCTGATCTTAAGAGTCTCTGCCCCAATTAACGTATGCCTCAGAAAAAACTCAGTTCCAAAATTGCTGTATTAGTAGTACTGCTGCTGTATTAGTAGTACAATCTGTTACAATTGATGTGAATCAGGCAGAGGTTTTCCACTGTTCCCTTGTGCTTGCCTGAAACAGCTGCATTTTTATCTCCCAATCAGAGGTATAAACTGGGCACAGCAGAAGACTAGGTTTGGGAACTACTTTCAAGCTGTAATTCATGTAGAGGGGTCTGCAAGGTCATTATTTTCAAGCCAAAATGTAATTCCTTGATGGAGAGTAATTTATTATGCTGTTCAAAAATAATAAGTGTTTTCAAAAAGTCAAAGGTTACTTTTAATGAATGTTTTCTCAGCATGAGCATAGGTAGTATTAACCTGATGTTTTAGAGCATTTTATTTAAAAATCTAACATTTTTATGATAGGGATGAGGTGATACAGGACAAGGAGTTAGTAAAAAGATGTACCAATTGAAATAATATGTCCTTATTGTGGTTGTTTATTACAACTGTGGTAAGCCTGCTGGATTCTACAGATTCAGTCATGCAGAGTATTGCTCGTGAGGCACACACCAAGTCAGCTCATATACTCTTTGGAAGTTCTAGTTTGAAGTAAATCAGTTTCCTTTACCACCACAAAATACTTTATCAAAATGCTCTAAAGGGACATCAAAAACATCCTTGGAGGATCTTGAAATATTGAGCACTCCCCTAACAAACTGTCAGTGGGGTAGAGAAAGGATCTGGATATCAAGTTTCTTCATGGAGAGTCAGTGGATTGAACTGTCTAGATGGTAGTTTGGGACAGTTATGAGTTCAGATCTGCTTGAATTACCTTATGAAGCCCATTTGGCTCTGGTACTGAGGAACTCAAGGAATCCTCGTGCTAACAAGGTTCTCTAAGCACTTTCCCCTTGCCAACAGTGAATGTGTCACTTCACTTTGTCCTGACCCTCATGAACACCAGTCTCATGATGTTTCTGTGGAATCTCTTACCACTAAACCAGTGGTAAATGATTATTCAGAAGTAAAATTTATTTGTGATTTTGTTGGTTGTAGACCTCAAAAGAAGAAAGTGGTGCAGAAAGAGCCACTTTCCCTGCCTGTAAAGTTTTAAGAGTATGGAGTTCAAGATATTTTCATATTCCTTTTCCAGAACTTTCTATAGGATGGAAATATAAGTACTGACTTGCGAAACTTAGTATTGTTTTAAAGGTAGCATATTATAAGGTAGGAAGGATTTAATTTCTCTTTCCCTTACAGGAGTGTTTATTCTGCAGGGTTTAATAGCAAACATAAAATCCCAGGGTATTGCTGGTTCTTCAATATTCTCATTAGATAGAAATGCATTTGAACAATATTTTCAGTGTTTAAAATAGCCAAATTATGTCTCTTTTGACTTAAAGGATACCAATATATTTTAATTAAGTCAACATATTATGAAGGGGTTACATGTGTAATAAGTATTTCAATGATATTTGCGTTTGGTAGCAGTCAGCTATTACTAGAGGTAAGAAACATTTTATTGAGGTTTTCACAACTCTAGAAGTTTTCTGAGGGTGAAAAGGAATAAAATTCATTCTTCAAATACACAATGCAAATTCCACTTTGTTTCAGGCTCTAATACAGTGAGGAAAAAATAGGTTCAGAACATTGCCTACTGGACTGGACTCATACATATGGGACAAAAGCAATGGATTTCAGGAGCACAGTTGAGTGCTTCTGTCAGCAAAATAAATTTATTTTCAAGTAGTTTCAGGATATTATTTACCTTAGTTTTCTCTCTGCTAATAGCCAGGGCAGGACAATAGCATTTTGGCAGGAAACTGTTAGTACCTAAAAACGCAACCTGCATTTATCTTAGTGCAGTCAGGAGGCTCTTTTCACTTTGAATGTGATTATGCTTATGAAATTGCCAAAACAGAGATGAAAACATATATGTCTAACTTTAGAACCAGCTTATTCAGTTTTGGCCTTCACTTAGCAGACAGCTTGAAGCAGTTTTAGATGGTATCACCATTTACATTTCAGTTCCTCCACTTAAAATAAAAGGCCAACGCCTTTTTGTGGTTCATGCTGCGATAAAAGAAAAACAAAAACCAAACCCAAAACTAAAAAACCCCAACACACTAATAAAAGAATCTATTCAAAATAACCC
Organism: Sakesphorus luctuosus; assembly: GCA_013396695.1. Taxonomy (NCBI): domain Eukaryota; kingdom Metazoa; phylum Chordata; class Aves; order Passeriformes; family Thamnophilidae; genus Sakesphorus; species Sakesphorus luctuosus. The sequence goes on from VWZD01006898.1 coordinate 33,096, forward strand.
CACCAACGCAGAAAGATTTCCTTCCATGATGGCAATCAGTATTTCCATATATAAAGCCAAGTTCTGCTATTTTTAATCTCCTGTTAGGAAGCCATACTTAGGCATTAAATAAGCAAGCAAGCACCATGGTTTCATGAGCCAGACTTTTGACTTTAGTGTGGCTCTCTCAAAACAGCACAGAATCTATTCCTCCTACAGAACTGCCCATTGGAAACATGGCCCCAGAAAGGCTGTAAATGAGTGTTTGTCTCTCTGGCACACTCATCCTACCCCTTGTGACAATATTGAGCAAAAGTCCATTTGTCAAAACTTATTTTGAAGATGATTTAAGTATGCTAGTATATAGCATTATAAATGAATATGACTAAAAATACACTTTATTTTCTGGGGTTTTGATGCTGTTTTATCTGTGGTAAGTGATGGATCTCTGAGGACTTGTTGAACTATTTATCAACAGTCAAATATGAGGAACAGCATTCACTGAGCACATTCTGCTCCATTATAGCACAGCGGATAGTGTATAAGAACACAATGCCAAAGCTACTGATGGTGAACCATCTTATTCTGGACATTCATAAGTGACATGAAGATCTATAAAGTCTTAAATAAATGTTTGATATATTTATGGGAATGATTTTCTGACAGGCTTTCTCTGAGTTGATTCACTTGGGTTCTGGTTCATTTGTGTTTTCCCTAAGTCATAAAAATCTTAACTGTAATTTATCTAAAGGCATCTAAAGGCATGAAAAATATTTATCACTTTTAAAGGTGGCATTATGGTACCTCATTATAAAACTAAATTAAATTTCATCACAGTACTCAGCTCTCATTGGTTTGCCATTTTATTTATCAGTTTAAGAATATTTTCCTAGGTAGGCCTGGCTTGAAGGAGATCAGAAACTATCAGACTATATTATGACTATGAGAGTTTGACTTTCATCTTGCTTTGTACTGTGGGAGACCACTGTCTTGAAGGCAGAAATCTTTTATTATAGTTGATGCAGAAACCTCAACAGTAGAGGAGAGATTTGAAATGGCCTTCATTCCTATAATTCTGTAAGTCCATATGGACAGCCACAGCAGGAAATGTGCATGATTCTGTCCGTCTCACTGACCAGACTATTTGCTGTGTTGTGAGCCGTAGCATAAGAAGTTTCCAAGGCCAGTTTGAGATAACAGGTGCTGAAGGTACTACAGCCAGACCCCTGCCTAGTAGTGTGCATTCCACCACTGATATATAAATCCATAATTTTTGGTCATGTGACACTTCAAAATCTGTAGGGGTTTTCTGTAATATTCCTATAAGTTTTTAAATAATGGAAATTTTTTTCAGATCACTCTACTAGTAGGAAGGTGGATCCCAGGGCTTTTTCTGCAACTATAATTACTGAGAGCATACACTCACAAACTCCTTGCCTCTTTCTGAGAAATATCTAACCAAATCCAGTGCTCACACACCTTAACCTTCTTGGACTGTGGGATTTAGGACGCTTAAATGATCCCATTCTTTTTAAGTTTTGTATCTTTGAAAAAAAATCTTTGTTTATCCACTGTCCTCTTCCTCCATTTGATAGAAGAAAATTCTGCATGAATTTTATATATTTTTGAAATATGTTGACTTATGCAGCTAGATTTCCATGGTTGGAAAATCATAGAATTGTTTGGGTTGCAAGGGATGTATAAAGGTCATTTAGTTTAACACCCTTGTAATCAGCTGGGACACCTTCAGCTGGGCCAGGTTGCTCAGAGCCCAGTCCAACCTGAACTTGAATGTTTCCAGGGATGAGGCATCTACCACTTCTCTAATCAATCTGTTTCAGTGTTTCACTACCCCCATCATAAAAGATTTATTCCCTATATCTAGTTTTAATCTACCCTCTCTTAACTTAAAACCGTTATCCTTATTGTTACAAAACCTGTAAATGTACCTTGAAAATCCAGAAATCCTTGAGGTTCTGATATGGAAAATATCAAATTACTGTATAAGCAGAACCAGCATTTTTATTTGGCAAAGACTCAATGTTTAATAGAATTTAATAGTTGAAATGATAAAATCAGATTAAGGCTTGTCATGGGAAAGTGCTCAATGCAGTAGAAACTCAGTGGAAGTGGACAGTTGTTTTGAAAAATTCATTCATCAGTCATCAGTTTCTAATTTGTGTTAGAAAGAAAAAAACTAGCAAGCAAGTGTGATGGTCATGACTTTTGATGTCCACATTCCTTCTACTCCATATGATCTACTTCAATGATGACAACAAAATATTAAGATCCCCTCTTTGGCTCTCTAATCACTAGTTTTGATGTTTTTCTTTGACATCTGTATTATCTGTGGGCTGTATTTTGTCTGTGCCCATCTTCGAAATGTTGAAAGATATGTTCAGTTTCTTTAAAAAGTAAAAAACAAAAACAAAGCACATGAAAGTTTATCGTCTGGTGGATTTTCCCCCACTGAGTTCTCACAGCTCCAATTTTAAATCCTACAATATTTCCTTAAAGAACTATTATGGATTATTTTATTGAACCAACTAAAAAAGTGATGAATGTTGCCCTCTGCCACCATCCTCATCACCTTACAGAGGATTTTGGACTGCCAATCTCTCTCTCCCTTCTGCAACGACTCTGGCTGCAGCACACAGCATTCAAATCCCCTGGCTTCTCTCCTTCATTCTATTCTTAGAAAGTCATGCAGACTTCACCACTTTTCCAGCACCATGAACAGATGTGAACCCCTGCTTTTCAGCATGTAGGCCACCCTGACTCTACAGCTGTCTGTTCCAAACATAAAGCCCTGTGCATAAACCTTTGTTATGGCAACAGACCTTTGTGAAACTAATTGCTTAAACGACTTAGCTTCAGCCTAATGGACATACTAATCTGCTTCTAGACTCCAAAACGAAACAGTTTGTTTGTTCAGGAGGTCAAAGGGAAGATTATCTAATCCTTGGAGAGCTAACCTGTAAAGTCTTCTTTTTCCCCTCTCCAGAAAAACCCACAAGTATCTTGTCTTCATTAGTACAACCATATCAAATGTTCACTTTCCTAGCAGGCATTGGGTGCCTTCTCAAAAACTGAGGAATTTTTGTGTGCTATTGCTGCAGCCTCACAGAGCAGTGGCTTCTTCCACCAAAACAAAACAACATCATCAATTGCAGTGAATGTAAGACTGGACCATGGGAAAGTTTGACTGCCTGGAAAGTAGACAAACTACACTTTTTTAGGCATCTCAATTTCCTAATAAAATAATAAAATAAAATAAAATAAAATAAAATAAAATAAAATAAAAAATAAAATACATTCTATAGCACAAAACCTCCCAACTCTTGCAAGTCTGGCAAGTACAGTAAAGGTAGTAGTCCCTTGTCCCTGTTCCTGGGGCTCTCCTGCAATTCCCAGAATTTACAGCCACAGACCTCTTAACTCCAGATAATGGGAGCATCCAGAAGGCTGTCTTGTTGTTCTTCATGAGTCTGTCTAATACTATATGGGTTTCACAATGTTCAGGTGATCCCTTGGGCCTCTGTTTAAGTGTAGTGGTAGGCACCAGGTTTCAAGGAGATTTTACCTGCTTCTGCTTTGTCATATTCTGCACACAATCCCCAACCAGATCCAAAGGTCAGTACTCCCTAAACACAGGTCTGGATAGCAAACCTGTTCCTTTTAAACCATAGACCCAGAAGAAAGCTTCTTCCTGCCCATCTCTCTCCACTGAGAGTACAGAGGGACCACTAAAACTGCTGTGAGACAGAGCTGTGAGAACTGAACACAGCTTCTGTCTGGTTGCCCATTAAGGGCTGAAGAGTCCCATTTCCCTGTAGGAGAATCAAATGCTTCCTTTTTAGGTCAAAACCACCAGAAAGTATAACTCTAAATTGTCTTGAAAGAAGATTGTAGATTACTAGAGGTATCTGGGTATACCTATACTCTTAAAAGGTTGAAACATGTTGGTATCCATGCTGGCAGTTGCTTGTCACCTCAGCAATGAAGACAGGGCATCTCCTGACATAGATTATTTGCCTTTGCATATTTGGGCTTTAAATTTATTTGTTAGTTTATTCATGATTCATTATCTGAAGTTGGAATACTATGATAATATGTTTTGCCCCCGAATCTGAAAATAAGATTAACTTCCTAAAGAATCTTCTAAAGCTGTATACATGTATTTGTTTGATCATGCCTATATTTATAATACAACCTCAAAGAAAGCCTCACCTGAAATGGAGATAAATTGAGACTTTGAAAGTTAACTGGGAGAAATTTGAGTTACTTGAGATCTGTTCACAGAGAATATCATAATGGAGTCTACGAAAGCAAAAGGCAATTCGGTATCTTAATACAGAAAAAAGGTATCAAAGCTGTTCAAAACAAGAAGTTACTGGACACAAACCAGAGGCTTTGGAAAATGTCGTGGAGAAATATTCAGCCCCTCAGAACAGTGACTAACCAGACTAAGCAATTTTTACAACCATAGACAAGACCTTTATATAGACATGGGACAGTCTGGCTAGATTAAGAGGCCCAAGATGTATCAGAAGGTAGCACTTAATACTCAGAAACCTATGTTACCTCTGCTGTTTTCCCAACGCTATTATGAATAAGACTCATAAGCATAACCAATCACTTCCTTCAGTCCTTTCAATCCTTTTCACTACTTCAAAAAGAAAGTCCAAGCCTCTTCCACTCCTTCAAAAAGCATGACTAAGACAGTAAGGATTGTTTTCATCTTTATTTTGATAATGGATTTCGTTTCAAGTTCAAATATCTTAAATAAGGCACTAGTAAAGATGTGCACCCTTATATTTGATGATGTAGGCAGAGAGATTGGAAGTTTGGTATATAACCTAAATGTAAGCTTTATTTCTTGGTCAAAACAGTAGGGTGCTCTGTCCAGGATAGCAGAAATACTTATTCATCTTTATTAGCAACTAAGCAGGCAATCTGACTGACCACCAAACTGAAATGTGTTACTAATCTCACAGGAAAGTCTGTGAAGTTTAGAGTTTGTGTAACTTTGATAAAACTAGCTTGCTTATCCTGAATACAATGAAGTTTCAAAAAAAAAATGAGAAACTTAAAAATGTTCAAATTGCATAATATGACATAAAACATGGTTCTGCAGTGGAGTCTCTTTGCTCCTTGTTGAATATTTTTTTACATCACAAGGATACTAAACAAGGTCAAACTTCTTTGAGATTGTACCAACATTGGCTGGGGCAGAGTTAAATTTCTTCATAGTAGGTTGTATGGGGCTATATTTTCCATTTGTGCTGGGAACAGTATTGTTAATACAGGGATGTTTTTGCTATTGCTGAGCAGTGCTTTCACAGAGCCCAGGTCTTTCCTGCTTCTCATCCCACCCCACCAGTGAGGAGGCTAGGGGGCACAAGGGACTGGGAGGGGACACAGCCAGGACTGATGGCCCAAACTTCCAATAAAGATATTCCAATCCATATAGCATCATACTCAGCACATAGAACTGGGGGAAAGAAGGAGAAAAGGAGTGAAAGACAGTCAGAATGGTCATACTTTAGAGTGACTTTCAGAGTGATTGCCATGTGTTACATGTTATGGAGTTCTGCTCTCCTGGGGATGGCTGAATACCTACCTGCCATGGAGAGTGGTGACTGAATCCCTTGCTAGTTTTGCTTAGGTGAAGGGCTTTTGCTTTCCTATTAATCTGTCTTTATCTCACCCCATGATTTTTCTTGCTTTTACCCATCTGATTCTCTCCCCCATTCCTCCAGGAGATAGAGCGGCTCTGTGGAGCTGAGTTACCCCCTGGGGGGGAAACTATGACACAAGATATTGAGTACTTTTGTCTACATTTTATGTCTGCTCTTTGGTATAAGTGGCAGTGAGAAGGTAGCACTAGACAACAATTTGAAAACCATGGCAGTGGTGTGATTGGTCCAATCTTGGAATTGTAACACCAGCAGTGGCTACAAACAGTGTTTTCTTTATTAGGCACATATAGTATTTCTTGATACTTGTTATCACTGTTCAGTATAGTATTAGAAAGCAAGAATTCATTTTAGAAAATGGAGAGGAAATAAGTCATACTTGGGTAAATTTGCTTTTAACAAAGGCTTGCTGTGAAGGTTAGAGGCTTCAAGCCATTTCCCCCCACACTCACTAATGGGGGTATTTTGCCTACTCCCTTTCTGTAGGCCTCTTACTTGTCCCATTACCACTTTCAGTTTCAGCTCTCCTCAACTTTCACATCTCGTCAATCTCACTAGTTCTTCACTAGTTTGCCACATGCCTATTTCTGCAAACAATTTCGCATTTTCAGACCAACCTTCTTGTGTTGCTGGTTGTAGGGCTGTGCAGTCATCTAGATATCTAAATGTTTAACAGTTCAAAAGCCCACCATGTATGCACAACCATCCCTTTAATGCATATGCCAGGTGTGTCAGTGAGGTCCATATCAGTCATGCTGTCAGCAACACAGATCTCACTCATGTATCAATCACCTGTCCTCAAAAAGTGAACAGACCATTTACTGCCTATTATAGAGTTATATAACTGAATAGAAGAATGACAAAAAGGGATGGAAAATTCCACATGAGTTTATGTTGAAATTTCATTTTCAGATAATCTTTCAAAAATGTAGTAAAAATGTAATTGCCCAGGCACAGTATGTATAAACCTTCCAGCTAATTTTAAACAGGTCCTCACAGGAATAGTTGCCTTATAAATGCAGGAAATATTTCTTTTCTAACTGTGTTTCTATCTACTTCGCCTGTGGGGCAGAACTAAAAATAGATATCAAAGACTGTTTGTTAAGGCAAAATTGATTGCTTCATCCTTGCCTGTGAATGTTCACAACCAGCAGAATTAACCATTTTTTGCTCTTCTTTTCCCAGCAGAAGTCTTTCAGTTACCTCTCCACTGTTTCTTCACTAGACAATTCTTGTGAAGAGACCTCATCTACAAGAGCTTCGTCTTTGAGGTGAAGCTTTGCAATGACAGCAGGAAGATGAAGAGATCTCCATTTATACAAGAGTACACATAATTTTCAACTACACTCTTGATCTACAATTTTGTCTGAAAACCAAGGGCACATCTTATCCATTGATAGCAGCATTGCCTTAAAAATTGTAGTACAGATAAATAGATTAGCCTAATTTCAACAACAAACTCCTGCAAAGCAGGATTATTGATGAGTCAGCACTGAACTCTAAATTCTTGCCATGAACTTGCTTGCTTCTATCAAAATATCTGTCAAAGAACATTTTATCATACAATGTTCTTAGCCAAGTTTACTTTAATGTAAACAATTTTCATTTGGCCATGATTTCATGCCACGTCACTCCTTGTTCTCCTCTGCCTTGATTTTCGTTTTTTTTTCAGCAAGTCAGCATTGACACAGAATGAAAGCATGAAATATCCTCACTGGTGTAAACAAATAGTCAGTGACACTTCAAAACTCTGTAATTTTCTACTTTCAAGAGCACCACATTTCAAGACCTCTCTTTTCTACTGGAAGATCTCCAAATGCCTTCCATTCAATAAAACATTCTTCAACAAAGTAAGGAGCACAGCTTGAGCCAGCTTTCCATCATTTTTGCTTGTAATTTTTAAGGAATTGTCATGTGGTAAACATTAAGCATCCACTTTTGCTCTTAAAGTCAAACCAAATCATTTTGCAGACATTTTCTTGGCTCGAGGAGGTTTAGGCCAAGTGGGTTCTGCGTTGGAAACAAAGATTGTAAAATGGTGTTTAATTTGACAGGGATGGTAAAGTCCAATTCCATTAACCAGTACAGTCCATTTAGCATTTTTCTTGTATTAATTCTCTGGCAACAGAGCAACTCTATTACTCAGAATTGAACTAATTTATTGTTTATTAGGTTTTGTTTTCAGACTCAAGTATACAATAACAGTGAAACTTCCAAGTGCTGCCTAAGCAGCCTCGTGGTTCACCACAACATCCTTGTCTCTGAACTGGACCTTTGGGTGAATTGTTGGATAAGAAAACAGTTGAATGGTCACATCCAGAGGGTAGTGGTCAACAGCTCAGAGTCCCAGTGGACATCAATTACAAGTGGTGTCCCTCAGGGTTCTGCATTGGGACCACTGTTATTTAACATTTTCACTAATGACACAGATGAAGGGATTGGAGATACCCTCTGCAAATTTGCAGATGACACTGAGTGGTGCTGTTGACATACCTGAAGGATGGGATGCCATCCTGGGGGATCGGGACAAACTCAAAGAGTGGATCCATTGGAACGTCATGAGGTTTAAAAAGACCAAGTGCAAGGTGCTGCACATGGGTTGGGGCAACTCCTGCTATCAACACAGGCTGGGGGATGAAGAGATTGAGAGCAACCTTGCTGAGAGGGGCACTTCCATTCAAATAAAATATTTTGGGTGTTTATTAATGTTTAAATTAAATCAGCTTTATAAATTTTGCAGCGTTTTTGCTAATCTCTAGAGTACTTGAAAAATCATTGTGATAGGGTAAAAAGGCTTAAACCAAATGAGAGCTACTACAGTAGGCCAATATGAATCTAAGCCAAATACCAGGGCAACATCATTAAATTCAGTATGAAAAGCAATCACTTCTATGGAAGAATAATAATAGTAGTGTCTTTGCATGATAGTTTAAATATAGTTATCTGAAACCTGAGTCTCTCAGGTAGGCAAGGAAATATTGCAAATTGGCCCTAACCTCCATATGGACAACACTGCCAGAAGATCCTTCCCTTCATAATTTATTTGGAAAAAAAGTAACAATATTGATTTTGAAGGTATTTTTTCTCTTTCTCGAGAAAGAATATGCTTACAAATAACCATCTGCAAAGCACCTTATTGAGACAAGAAAACTGAGATACTAAATAAAAATCTCCACCCTTGTACAACGTAATTGCCACAGCTTGATTTCTAAGTTCTTATCCCATACAACCTACAACCTTGTAGGCAACTACACCCTTGGTTAGATTCCCATCACAAAAAACATGTTGTTGTGTCAGATCAATGATTCATTGACACCCAGTGCTTTTCCTCTGAAGAGGATGGTGGCAATATAAGATCCTATTTAGGAAAAAACATGTGCTTCTATTTGTTGCCAGTGGTTGAATCTCTTATATTACTATCTCTGTACTATGATTAATGATATTAAAGGGAAAATTCATTTTGAACCTATTGTCCAGGATTTTATTTTATTTCTTCGAGGCTTAAAAAAAATTAAAAAAAATCTGTTCTGTCAGGCTCTGTAATGCATGTATGACTGCAAAGCTGTTTTTAAAAAAACCATTTGTGTGTGTATATATATATGTGTGCATATATCTATGTATATGTGCATATTTATGTATGTATACGTGTTTGTATGTGCATCCTGAATAGACCTCCACAGTATCTATATATCCAGGAATGATACATTAGAAAAACAAATAATTTGGACTCTGGCAATTTTCCATTGTAAGTACCATAATATTTAAAGCAAAACAGCTGGAATTTTTTAAAATATGCATAATATTTCACAGGTACTGTTGCCTCCAGCGTGAGATCAATCAATTTTAGGATAATAAAAGTGCATGTGTCACAACTGGTAGTTCTTCATTTGAATGTCTTTGAGCTGAGATCTGAAACAGTGCTACTGCTTTAGTAGTTGCAATTCCCAACCTGACAAGGCAGATGAAAATAATCCCTAAAAGAGCAGTCATTAGTACACGCTCTCCATTTATCAACGTATTTTCAAGGTCACTCAAATATTTAGAAGCATGCTTTTCTCTTTTCTTGAAGTGAAAGTCAGTCTGCAAAGCTACCCCCCACACTTAGGGGGTTCTCCATGAGGAAAAATATGGAGAGGAAATAAAATGTTGAGGGGAACTAAGAAAGGTAAACATGTTCTATAACTGACACAGTTTTTGCCTGGGAGCATATAAAATCTATTGCAAGGGGGTTTTTTAACTTTGCATGAATAGTCTTGTTTCAAAATGAAAAGATGTTCTGGCACTACAAGACGTTTCCTTGTATTTCCTTATTTAGTACTTACAAATATATTTTTTTCTTTCAGTAGAACTATGTTTTAATGGAAATAAACACTAACAACCCTACCTCAAGTTTCTTTTGCAATTGTTTCACCAAATATACAGCTACCATGAAAGCTGCATATATAAAGGGCACCAGTAAGAATATTATTCTCACCACACAGAAAATGTCCAGGAACTCTATGAGCAGGTTCACTGGGGGATATGGATGAAGATGCAGAAAAGGTGTTAGAAGGCTCATTCAAAAAGGAAAAAAATTTGGGGGCAGAAAACCACCACAGCACTGAACTACGTGTCTTATTACCAGCAGGCATCAAGGTTTTACTAATGTTGCTGCTCTATTCGGGTCAGATGCTTCGTGCTTCTTGAGGTGAAGTTTTAGTTATTACAACTGAACTTAATGGCTTTCTGCCACCAAAATCAGAAAGCTCCTTTTCTTACCACTTTATTCCCTAGTTCAAGCCAAATGTTCCCAATATTTCGCCTGGCACCCACTCTTCCATTGCCCAGCCTCTGTGGTGAGACAGATCTGATTGCTAATGTGACGGAAAGGTAATCTAATACAGAGAGTGAAGTTTGGGTTACACAGACAAATCAGCTTACAACTTAACCAACCACATGCCAAGATCTGTGTGAAGATGAGGATAGGGCTGCACAGCAAGAGTGAGGGGAATGGGAAACAAGGAAGGGCTTTTTCCTCTTTGCAGCAGCGAACCATGAAGTTGGCCCAGCCGTAACACTTAATCACCCCAGGGGATTTAACTCTGCAGTTGCACATCTCAGTTAGGCCAAACCAAAGCATATAATCGTCATATATCAATTCCTCCACCATGAACCAAAAATCAAACTCTAGGCTAAAATATCAACATATTTTAAAATCATCAGTTCTTTTATTAGGCTTTTGAGAATGTGCTTTTCATTCTACCAATTCTTGCTTAATTACCACCAACAGGAATGATCTAATAAAAACACAAAACAAAACAAAAGCAAGCTTTTCACAATAATTGAAAAACCATGGGTTTTGTAGACTTTTTTCTTTATTATTATTATTTTTTAAGTTTTTTAAGGATCATGCTAAGTATCATGAGATCTACAATGAAACGCACAGTTTACAAGAATTCTCTTTCTGCGCTACATTGTTTTCCATCAAATGAAGCTAGACAAATATTTTTTCAGTGCTGCCCTTATCCAATTACTGGATCCTACCCTACTCAATTAGGCTGAAGAAAGTTTTACCTCCTGTTATCATTTGGCCAGGACAGATGATTAAGTAAAAAGAAGTGCTGAGGAGCAGGAATAAGGGCTTGGTTTTTTTCTCTTTTCTGGCTTTTCATTTTTCCTCTCTGCACAGCCAGGCTCACACAAGTCACATTATTATACAAGCATATATTAGTATGCTTTAAAATCAGTATACAGTGGAATTGCTCCTGATTTATGGCAAACAAATGAAAATGAAGTCTTTATCTTTCAGAGCAAATCAAATAATAGTATGTTTTCCTTTTTGGATAATATCTTTGCATAGCATAACCTCCAGATGGTGAATGATTGTTTGCTAGGCTAAACTCATGTTAGAAAACAGCACTAGTTTTTAATTACATCTTTGAACACAGTGAATTGAAGTGGAGGAAATGAGTTAAAGATAAAAATTATTTATTGGATGAAGCATTTAGTATGGGACTGCAGACAATTACAAGAATGTCTGCTTCTGGACTGAAAACCAGAATTGCTCCATTAGCTCAGTGAGAGAGAGGTGGTTTGAGAACAGCAGCAGTTGTCTCTCACAGCACAATTTTGTCTTTAATTAGTAAGATATCAAGCATAATTGAAGTGTGCTTTCAGTGACTTTACCCTCAGTGAACCCTTGGTACTAGCAGTTACAAAACTATACCACTGAATACAACACATTTTGCATTGTAGTTTGCCAAACATAAAATGTGTTTCAGAGCCAAGGGTTTAATAACCTTGGAGTTTCTAGTTTAATTTTCATATAGACACTCAGACAGTGAAAGTGAAGTTTGTGGTATTTTTATGGCTTTTTGCACATGAAATCTAGTTTTTAAAGTGCTTTTTCAAATTCATACATTTAAATTCCTGTATGTGTAATGACCTGAGCACCCCTGGTTTACAATTCTGAGGCTGATTCAACATTGAGGTTAAGGAATGCAGAAGTGAAGGGATCCATGTAACTGCAGACAATAATACTATGCTACCTTGTTCATACAGTTGTTAAAGCTCCAATTCAAAACTGGTGAATTTATTATCCCTACTCCTTTTTTAGGGGGCTATTTTATATGTGATGTCTAAAATCACTCATATTTCCTGGTCACATCATTCACAGGTTGGTTGTAAGTTGCACAATTTAAAATTAGATTCGGTTACCTAATTCCATTTTATAAGTAGTGAAGATGCACATGCACAAAGCAAATTTCAACAGCACTAGAAAGAAAAACTTAAGGAACAAGGGTCAGACTTTAAATAACAAAATAGGCACTCAAATAATCTAACATACAGGTAATACAGATCATGAAGACAAGCAGTTAATATTCAATCATGAATCTCTTTTTTTCTTCCAACTATTTCTGGCAGTTTCAGGAAAGACTGAGTCAAACTACTCTTAGTTATTAGATGAACCTCTTTAAATTTTCATAAAGATGAGCAAATTAAATTTCTTATAGAAAAAATATAATTCTGAAAATGTTTCCAGATTTATATAAATGTCTAACAGATACATATGTGTAGAGGGATGTTCAAAACAGACCAGAATGAATGTCAGAGGGAGCAGGATGGGTCTTGAGTCATAGATGTCCTTCTCCTTGAGCAGTTTTAACAACATATTTGTTCCCATGTGGAACAGACAAGGTGCTTCTTCCAACCCAGGAGGAAGGTATGTGTATTGATGGGAGCAAGGCCAAGCTTTTTTCAGTTTTCTTCTGTTTCAGAATAGATTGGGAAAGAGAGGATTAACAATTTGTTTATCATAATGAAATGGAAGTAGTATATCATTCCCTCCTCCAGGAGTGATTAACGGGCTCTGCTGACCTTGCCATGCATGTGTGGAGGTACAACTGATCTCATCAGGCACACGCTCCCAGGGCATTGCGCAGGCAAGCATGACAGGGTCATCTCTTTCGTCCTTCCTCAGGGACTGAGTTGTTGATCCCCTCCTTTTCTTCTTAATATCAGACTTCTTTCTCTGATGCCTGGTGGCTCAGGAAAGGAGAAATCTCTTCTTTCTCATTTGTAGAACGTCCTGAGTTGGAAGGGATCTACAATGATCACTGAAGTCCAGGCAACTTAGGCTCAAAGTCAAGATGGGCAACATTTCATCACTTCATTTTTTCTCTCTTGGTAAGTCACAGAGAGGAGCACTTGTTCCCAACACCCCTTCTTCAGGGAGTGTCAAGGGTTACAGCTTTCTCTGCTTTTTCGTCATGGTGTGTTTGAGAGCAGAAGACTGGCTGATAAGAGGGGTTACAGACCTTTGCATGGTACTACAATAGAAAAAAGCAAGCAAAAAAATCACAATAATGAAGAAAAATTGTGAATGTTTTCTGGGTTTTGCTGTGGTTCATTTTCATTGCTGCACCATACACTGACTCTGTTCCCACAGTTCTGCTGATGCTCTTGTCTTTTAGAGATTATTTTCAGAAATAAGGAAAGGAAGAGGAAGTAGAGATGGAATTGCCATGTTTTAAAAGATCATACATGGGTTAATTATAGAAGCTTCAGCTGGTCAAAAGATCTCTGCTTTCCAGAGTGATTTTTTACCTATTACAAACATCAACTTTAAGCTGTCATTAAAACAAAAAAAAACCCAGATAACATTAACAACAAAAACCTCCAAACACACACACACACACAAAACACCTCCAAAAACAACAAACCAAAAAACCAAAACAAACCAAGACTTCTAATTTATTGTTTTTTCTAATTAGATATGTCCACTTTCTACTACCTGCAAGCTGGTCATCATTCTGGTGGGAAAAAATGCAGCAGCAGTGACAGGTCTGCTCATCAGGGAAATGTGTTACAGCAAGGAAAGCACTTGACCAACATTACCCTGTACTAGGGGCTAAGCATGGTACCTGCCCATGTACTGTTCCTTGTAGCCTTAATCCTTCTAACTCCAGGTCAGGAAATTGGACACAAATCCCTCCGTTACTCTCTGGAAATGAGAGAGAGCCCTTAAGCAGAAGCTATAACTTCCATATGTCAACGTAAAGAAAGTGATTGAAGCTGTCCCCAGAACACTGATAATTTTATTTCCACAAAACATATCTCCAGCAGATTTGAGAACTGTTTTCTCATAGATGTTACTGTACCAGTATGTCTGTGTCAAACACAGTAAAAATCATACTTCATGTCCCAAAGGATCATAAGGCCATTGCAATTTATTAAAATTTGAAAATTTTTACCTGCCATCACTTTGTACCTTGTAAATCTGATTTGAAGATTAATTTTGAAATCATAAAGACTAACAACTTCTGTAATCAAAAGTAAATGCTGAGTTCCTGACATAAAAAAATCCACATGATTCTGGAAGCAAACAGAGCTTTAAGAAAATCCACACTGAACATCAATAGACTAGTAAGTGGGACACACTGCTGAAGTGACTTACAGAATAAATATTGCTGCAGTCAGTTTCACCACTTATCCGGTCTTCCTTCTGGCAAGCTCCAATTCTCTTGTCTGTCTCAGTTTATCTGTCTCCAGTATGGAGAAGACAGTCTGGAATGCTGATGAAAATTAATAACGACAATTTCAATTGTCAATAAGTGCATTTGGCACATCCTGGAGAGATCAAACTACATGAAACTTTCTGTAGTGCACTTGCAGTTTGATTGAGGTGCAAGTCAAAGCAGTCTATCAACATACAGAGAATGCAGTAAACTTGAATACACCTGATACAATGCTAGAACCATAAAGTGGCATGTTTTATTGTTATGGTCCACACAAATAGATATCATAACAAGGTGAAAAGGTGAAATAATGCAGTTTTTTCCCATTACACTCAGTTGTTACATAAGGCAAAAAAAGTAGAATAATTTTGTCCATGCAGATTAAACTAGATTAACTCTTGTATCATTTCTTTCCCTGATGTCGTATGAAAAAAAAAATCAGTTTGCATAAGCTTGTAAGAAGACTTTGACATTGCTCCAGTGTTTCATATTGATATCTGGGTAAACATTCCTGTGACAGATATAAATGTGGTTAATGAGATCTTAAAACATGTTTCAAAGTAATTCATTTAATTACATTACACCATCTTAAAGTGACCTTTAAAGGCCGCTCCCTATGGATCCCTTACAATTGCTTGAGAGTTATCTACCATTTAAAAAAGAGAAAACCTTGCACTGAATTATAACAAGGAAAAAATTGTCCTTGCCCCTTGTTAAATGAAAATCACAATGCAATTTCGGATTCTAACATCCCTTATTAAAGGGGTAAAACTGAGAAGTAAGGAGATTTTTCTTAAGAAGGAGCAAAAAGTTTAGTATCAATATCTGCACACAGACTTGGTGAGCTTTTCTCTCATTAACGTTTAGAAACACCTTTACTTGCAGCCTTAGGGCTCAAAATTTTCAAAATTACTGCTCAGGGAGGCCCAATTACTTCCTTACTTAATTTTATTTAGTTTTACTATTTAATCTGGGTTTAAGAGTGGGTGCAAAGTTAAAGTCTGTCTTTCACTGGAGCTCTCATCAGCTTCCAGGTATGATAGGGGACAGATCAGCTATGCTTTCTCTGTTTTCAAAAACAGAGATATTCAAATTCATGGAGATTCCAATAGGTTCCCTATCACCTTATACCAAAAATTACAGGAGAAAACATGAGAAAAAATTACAAGAACAATAAGATATTTTTGTAGTCTGTTCTTTCTCATGGTTAGAAAGGTTTAGGGGGGGTGCCCAAAACACCAGACTTGATATATACTACGAAACAAGAGAGGTCCAAGAAACAAGGTAGAGTGCTGTATGGTCCATCCTACTGTTTATCATATGTTAATAGAATTTTCACTCATGGAAACTCCCACTCACCATGAAAAAGCTCATGAAAGTTTTGGAGAGCATCATCCACAGGGGAACGATTCCAGTTGATGGTATGGGCAAGATGGAGATAGGCTGTTGTTCCTCTAAAACAGTAACCTGAGCATGGAGGGAAGTATCACAGTGAATCAAAGGGTGGCACGTTTCCTCACTGATCTGCCTTGCCCTGGACTGAGTAAGGGTACATGGAAGTCTGGGCTCCTTTGTCTTAGATGCAGACAAACTTAATTGAAAACTGCATAACCTTTAAAAATAATCTACTTCAAGGGAAAAGTTATTCATGGACAGCTACTTTTCCCTCCAGTGCATCTGTTTTACTGAATACAATTAGTGGAAATGCTTCATCACTTCTTTTCTATGACTTTTCTACACATACTTCATCGGCTGAGCTTGAGACTCTTTGACTAGTAGACTGTGCACGTATAGGAGAACAGTGAATCTATCTGACCGCTTGAGCTACTGATTGGGTTATTTGCTTTTCTTCTCTTGAAAGCAGATGGGCCAATTCCACCCTTTTATGACAGTATCTCCCATTAGGCTTAGTGATATTTGGATCCATTTACATCAGGACTTAATTTAATATGCAAACATGTATCATCTCTGTTTGATTGTCTGTTGATGATCTGTTAACTCCAGCTGAATACCTTTGCTATGTTTATACCTTCTGTATGTGTTCTCTGCATGTCCTTCCCTTAGCAATTGCATAAGCATGCATTACTGAACAGTTTGTGTAGATCTTAATTATTCTAATTTACTGCTAGTGGGGTACTTCAGGTGACTAATAGAATCAAGTCTTTCATAGATGTTTCATTCAGTCTCATAGACTTCACTTTACTAAAAAGAGCAAGATGAGCAAACTGAAAAGCTTATGTTCTCTCAAAAATTAATGATAACACACAAAAAGGAGACTATTAGGCCAAATAAAGTGGATCAGAAGAGGATCCATCATTATGGTTCTACTGAAAAATAGGCGGTCCCGTGGCGTAGTGGAGAGTACTCCTGACTCCGGCTCCTAGGTTGCGAGTTCGAGTCTCAGTGTACGGACCGCCCCCGGCAGTTAAATGCCTCCCCGCCATCCAATCCCGTCAGATCTCAGATGCGAAGCAGGGTCAGCCCCAGTTAGTACTGGGTGCTGTAGATAGTCCTAAGGACCTCAATGTCACTGTCCAAGCTTGCTCGGCCATGGCAAATGAACCTTAGGACCTAAACGATGGGGCCAGTTCTGCGCACGCTGAGCCTCACCTAAAAAATCCACTGCGCAGGCTCGGAGGGCACACCCATGTGGGGTGAGCCCTTCCCAAATCTTCTTTCTCGAAGATTGGCCATTATACTGAAAAATAAATGTGACAGTATTTGCCTTTACAGAGAAAAGATATTGACCCCTTAGTAGTCAATCAAATAGACCACACAACTACTCATCTACCACGGGGAAAAGTTTGATTTAAATAGTATCTCTTAGTCTAGACTTTTTCTGTTCTACTGGCCACCTTATATGTTCTGTAGTAGAGATCTCGCATGTCTCCTCATCTCAACCTGTTCTAAACCTTTGCTCTTTTTATCATTAGTACCTATTGCTTGGTGTTCCACATGGAACCAGCAGGGACTTACTAGCTGCTTCCTTGCCTTTGGTAAAACGGAACTATTGGAGACTTTAAAAAATATATTTATTCATTAGTAATACTTAATTTCTACGCCCAGTTACTGACAAGGCTTCTCATTCTTAAAATGATTTTTGTTTCTAGCCTATGATTCTGATATAAAATGCTAAAATCATGGGTCACATAATTTATGGTACTTTAGCAAAGGATCAAAGCTTTTTTCTGGCTTATAATTAACTAATCAGTTTGGCACTAATCTAGTGCCAAAACAAAGGGAAAAAAAGAAAGAAAAAGAGAAAAAAAGAGATACTTCAAATACAGAAAGAGTTTTGCAGGAAGCCATTGTTTTATGGAAATGGCCACTTATTTTGCAACAAATTATACTATTTCTGGAAAACCAAATTCGTCATTTCTGTAGTGCATTTCACCTTGAGGTGGAAATAAATTAATTCTCCTGTCCTGGAAAATGTTTCCATCATATATCTCCTGTGCCCTTTTTCCTTCTGCTTGATGAAAGGATGACCTTTGGAAGATTTTCATGACCATGACAGGAAGTGCATCCAGCCAAAGGAGGCAGCAGTTCTTTTGGGCAATAGCCTAGCCATGAGTTCCTTCATTTGGAACACAAAAATGAAGGCCTATCTTTTCCTTTATCCCATGTGCCAATTTTCTGAAGGACATCCCAAAGTAGGCCACAGGAGGTCAGCTATGCCTACCAAAGCTGTTTTTTAACTATTTATTATGAAACAGAATAATTCATTATGCCAAAGGTCAATTTTCCTGCAACACTGGATAACCAGATCTCTGTATTAAGAAATAATCAATAAGTTAAATGTAGAAAATAACAAATAAAATGTTCTTACAATCTCACAGATCCTAGAAGTAGCATGGCTGTAGTTTCCGTGCCACCTAGAAAAGCAGCTTGAATTTCTATCATACACAACCCAAATTAAGGTTGCAAGTACTGGTCTGCCTGGAGATGGGTACTAGGCACAGCAGTTTTGACTGGAGATGTCTCCAGAGATCCAAGAGTTTTCAAATAAGTTTAAGCACCATTTTAATGTTTTGTCATCTTCTGAAAAAACAATACCTTTTATCACAAGATTACCACGTAACTCAGAATTCCTGCTCCCGGCAGTGGAGAACTAGGAAGGGACCAACCCATTGGGTTTAACTATGCTGCAGAAGTTGGGCAGCCAAAAGTGTCCTAATCTGAAAGAGTCATTCACCTAGATTGTGCAGAGGATGGATATGTTGGAGCAGATATATGTGCCACCAGACACATCATCTACAGCCAGTGCCTGGTGGTGTACTGCCAGCCTCACCTGCTCAGCTGTTCTGAGGTGGTCCTTGGGCTTGTTCACAAATGAAAGGCAAAGCTCTGAAGTCTGTCAATGGACTGAAACTTAAATTAAAAACTTCACCTGAAGAAAATAATTTCAACATGAATGAGTTCTTCTGTTGTGAAAACAATTCTGTGTGGTGATCTGCAAGGTCTCCCCAGTGCAATAAGTCTCACCTCTGATGTGCCTTCCCACTTGGAGGTGCAACTTGACTCAACTCTATTCAATAAATGCTGCATATGCTGTGTGCCAAGTTCATAGCATCTTTTTCTATCATGTTAAACTGCAGGGTGAGCTTCTGTGACACAAATGCCAATACATATGCTTCCTCCTAGATTAGTCGTCTTTGTGCAGATGTTCAAGCTAGTTGTTAATTGAACAAGAATTTATTTTTGTATCAGTTTCATTCCATCAGGAGCTACACTCAGTATTTTTTTAATTCATTCTCCCTCCATTTTTCTGTATTGTAAAAAAATATGCTTTCACTCCGTTTTTATTTCAATAGGACGTCTATTTTTTGACAGTTTGAGAGCTCTGTCTGTATTGCCCCTCTCACTTCTGTCACATCATCTGTGCATTGACTCCGTCAGAACTCTTTTTAACCTTTTAATCTCTTGTTGCAATAACCCACAATAGGAGAACAGAAAATACAGCAGTGGAAGTCTAAAAGGTTACCCTCCTGATAACACCAAAGATCTTACCTTGGTGTATCACATGTATGGCTACAAAGCATTTGTTCAAGTCAGTATCACATAAGTCTTAGTAAACCATCATCTTCATCCTCATTCAGCCACAAGCAAAACAGAAATGATGTTTTTTACCATCCAAAATCTGGCCAAATAGAAGGGAAGCATTGGCAGTACATTTCCAAATGCAACCTATTTCTTTGGAAACATGAAAATTCAGATTATCATTAGAACTGGTGGTGCAAGCAAGCAGTTTGCCAGATCTGCAGGTCACCTGTGTCAGCCTGTGCATCTGCCACTCAGCCAAGGGGAAGCTCTGTTGAGCCCCTTCTCCCACACAACCAGAGCTGCTCAGACTTGAGCTCTGGGCCTCCGAGTCTCTGCATTCTCCCCTTCCAGAAGAGTCAAACTGAAACTTATTAGCATCCTCGGGGCAAACTGATACTTACTTTCTTTTCAAGTAACTGCACCAAAGACCGTTCTCACTGGCATAATCAAGCTTCTCTCTTAAACTAGTTTTACTTAAACTAGTTTTACTAGTTTCACTCTTGGTAACCCAGAGGTCATTCTTTGTTTTGGACTGTTATAATGGGAATGTCTGGCATTGTCAAACTGTGAGGTGAAGCCAGGAATAGGTTTAAATTAAGAGATGATAAATGTTACAGGGTAGATGTTCACAGTCTTTTGCTTTCATTTGCTCAAAGGAGCCGGAAGAAACAGGATTTGCACAGGGTTCCAAACACAAATTGTCAAAGAGAAAAAGACATCCACTAAACCCATCACATTGTGCCATATTTGGAAATTTTATATCTGCTACCTGAGAATAAACAGTTCCCAAATACCATCCATCATACAATTTCCCCTGTCAAAAATACATCTGAGCTTCTGTGAAAAATAATTTACAAGGCTTTCAATAAGCTCTTAACATCTCCCCAGATCAAACTCTAACAGGATTTTATGCCAGGAACTGGTGCTAAAGCAAAATTTACTGATGCATTTCAGAGTTTCTTACCTGGGCAGGACACCCTAAAAGCCATTGCTGGAGGAAAAGCAAAGTGAAATTTAATCACAATATGGTTGTCCTGGTTACAAAGGCCAGGAGCAGTTTATCACTATGTGGGTGTAACCAAAACTATGTATTCTACACCCCCTATGTCATTTCTGATGAACTTTTATTAATGAATCTTTTGCAGCAGCTGCGCAGGGCATCCCTGACACCTCAGGGTACAAGCTGGGTGTTAAAGAATCCTGTGAGGCATGGGAATGTTCTGTCTTCACACCAGTGACTCAGCTGTGATAACTCCCCTCCAGGGAGTAATTAGCATGTTCACACCCAGCCTAAAGAGTCATGTCTGCTAATGAGCCTTTGTGGACTGGCACAGTAAGCAGCTGCAATGATGTAGACATAGCCAACCAAGCATGAGAACAAGAAAGAATTGAAACAGAGGGTCTGGGAAATGTCTAGATAACCTTGTATTTTTTAATCTAAAACTTTGAGTTATTGATCAGGGATGGAGCTAGGCTCTTGGTTCTCAGTTGTGGTGCATGTATATGACAGGGGCCTCTTGAACTTCTGTGTGTGTGTGTTTTGTGTGGTGACAGCCCTAATGTGAGTGTCAATGTGTGAGTACAGATGTATTCTGTTTTGACTGCTTAGCCGCTAGAAGATGAAGCTATACTATATAATCCTGGATACTTAGTATTAAAGCGACTTCTGACAGTCACAATGAGAGTCCGTGCATTCATTTTGCCACAAGGTTAAAACCAGTTTTTCTCTGTATTATTGTATTTATTGTAGTCTTTTTAGTAAATTGTAACTCTGACTTGTACTCTCTCCTGAGCTGGGTTCATTCCTCCCTCTGATTAACCTTTAAACCAGCACACTTTTGTAAGGAAATGTTGTTCTTTAGCTCATGAGACAACTTTTAGCTTCCTCACTTTCACAGTATGAAATAAATGAGTGTAATGCTGACACTGAAACATTCTGATTTTTAGTTTTAGAGTCAATATAGAGTGTGCAAAGTTTAAAAAAATACTGCTTCAGATAAAGACTAACCAGTATTGAAAGACCTGAAGAGGACCATCTCTTGGGTCTAGATAGGGACAGGGCCATATATAGCCTGCTCAATTTCTCCTAAGATTTCATGCCATTGATGATTTTTAAAATACTTTCTTCTAAAAAACCCAAAACAAACCAAAACACAAATAAAGCAAAACTTTCAAACAAACAAACAAAAAACCCCAGAAAGAATGAAAGAATGAATGAAAATATTCTGAAATTGTTTAGACCATATCCTTTAGACTGAAATTGTCTGAACCCCTGCCAAAAATGTGTCTGTGTTTGCTATATACAAAGGAATTGAGAGAGTGGACAGAAAAAGACTAGTCGGCGCAAAATTGGAAACCTGCAAATTGTGGAGATTCAAAAACACCTTGTAACACTCAATAGAAATGCAGGAAGGGGAAACATGGTATTTCCTTCCTTATTTCCCCCCTTGCTGGGGCTTTTTCTTCTGGGCAGGCATGAGCTGGAGTTGCACCAGTCTAAGCAACTACTTTTAAAATATCTAGTTTTATATCTTTAGAAAAAGACTTTTACAAAATCATAAGGTTGATCCCTGTGTCAGTGAGAACTTCACCAGGCAGTCTGAGGCAGAATGATAGTATTAAATGACACCAGGGCAGTCTCTGAGGCTGTGACAAGTCAGTAAAGGGTCCACCCAGGAGCAATACAAAGCTTATGTCAAAAGGGTGTTGCAGATGAGACATTCATTTCCGTCCTTCAGTTGGCCTAATCAGCTCAGCAGTGGAGCAGTACCATTTCTCCAAACTGCTTCCCCTTTCCAGCTTGGGCTATTTCCACTGTCTCAAACATCTCCATGAGTTATGAAGAGGCCCTCAGTGCTGTTCCAGTGGGGAAAGCAAACTGAGAAGACAGGGAATTATCCCATGTGCAACCAAGGGTCAAATTCTTCCTAAACTGTTTACAGTGAGCTAACATCAGGGATACATCTGTCACTCTTTCCATCCAAATTGTTTTTTATAACATTGCTGACAAGCACGTCTAGCTGTTACATAATGAATGGTCTTTTCCATCATTAAAAAGCAAATTTAAAAAACACAGTAAAGTTCCTTTCTGGGTATGCTGTTACACAAGCATGCACCTTCTTTTTCAAAAGTGAAGAGATAAACTAGATTACTTCCTATAGACTTTGTTAAGTCACATGTTTATCAGGATAAGACTAATCAAAAGAAAAAAGAGTTGGTAATATTTTGAAAAGAGGACAGTGTGCTGGTGACACGGGTAGTTTTGTGTGCACAAGTTTGCCAAAGCACAGGCTGCAGTTACCAGAGAACACAAAACAAACTCCAAATAGAAAAGCACATCTAGCTAGCAAAATGCATTATTAATAGGTACAGCACTGGAATAGCAGCTAAAACTCCATGTAAAATGGAGGCTGTCGCTTGGGAAGTTACAGCAGTTCCCACCAGAGTGCTCTTCTGTATTAAAGTATTATGCCATAAATTCAGTTTTGTAAAGAATTAGGATGAGCTAATATTAGAATATTAGTTGTTTGCATTGCAGGGTATGTGCAACCAGAAAATGGATACAGATCCAAGTTCATTTTCCTGTTTGCTAAATTGGATAGCTGTGGTCTAGGTCTGTTCTGTTCTACCAGGTCTGGTCCAAATGCTGTACAGCCACAATACCAGCATCCCCTTCAAATTAACATAACCCACTCCTTTGCACATTGCTTATAAGATAATTGTTTAATGCAATGTTTTAGATTTTTCCAGGCAGATCTTTGCTCATATGGATTGGGATCCTTTACTTTCAGGTATTCCTTTTACTTAGGATACATGCTGTGAACAGCTGTGTCTTTAGATTAAAGAAATTACAGTCATATTTAGGATTCAAATTTTTGAAGTCTACAGTACAATCAATACAAACTGGATCCTTTTGAAATGGTGATATTCTGTTGCAGATTTATTTTTGTTTCTTTCCATGAACCCACCCATGATCCAAGATGCTGTTTCCTAGCTTGCTGTTCTAGCCTACCACTATTCAGCTGAAAGTGGTTTAAAAGCATTCCTTTAATGAGATTATCAGGAAATAGTAGGGACACGGTTGCAAACAGATTTGCTGGGGAACACATCTAATCTGTAGTTCTATCTTTCTGATGTTCCTGATCAGCACTATTCACAGCTGATTTTCCAGTAATAATAACAATTTCAGCAAGCTATCCTGGTTTTGGTGCCTGTTCAGAGTTAATGGATTATTTTTCAGTTAACTCAAATGCTTTCCTTTCTCCTTTCATCTCCCTGCATTAGTAAATGTTTTCTTTCATACTGACTAAACCCAACTTTTTATTTCAAATTGATACACATATCTTTTTCTTAACTGCAGCATTTTCCGACATGTAATACTAGCATGTCTTTTTCTTTACTTTGCATTCTGCTATCCTTCAACATTCCTCCATCTCATGGCAAATGCCCCTTTACTCAGTCTTCCTCTTCCTGTATTTATTGCCACCAGTGAAATTTATAGAAGCCGTCTGCTTGCTTCCACCATTTCTTTCACAACTCTCCTTTACTGTGCCAAACTCAGTCCAGGATGACTGGTTTCTGGGCAGCATTCTTCACTGATTCCTTAATATTTTACTGAATGTCAGCAGTTTTGCCTGACAGCAGGAACTCCTGGATGAATTCTGGTTAACTGGAATGAAATAATTGTGGAGTTACAAAACTGATTGGTAAACTAATCTGTGTAGAAGGAAAAAGGCTATGGCTTTGTAATACATCCCAGTTAGGTATGAATCTCAATAAGGTATTTTCTTGGGGTACTTATATAATTTTTTGTATGTTCCTTCCATAAGACTGTAGAAAGATTCCTGATTTGTTTTCCACAAAACTAACTAACTAACTAACTAACTAACTAAATAAATAGGAGAGAGAGAGAGACCAAAAAAAAAATAATCCTACAGTGACAGACAATGATGAGAAATGTTTTTGACTAAAGTCTGCCGAGGTAATATCTAGCACTGGGCAATTCAGATCTACATGATATAACAATTCTTCTTTTATTGATCAGAAATAAAATAACTAGATTTCACTTTATGTCAGCATCACTACATAAGTGAGAACTATTTGCCTTTTTCCTTTCTGTTATTTTGGACTGTCAATGAGAGTTGAGCCCATGCTTAATTTTTAGCTTATGTTATGAATAACCTCACAATACAGATGAAATGTCATTTACAGCCATTTCACATTCCTAGCAAAATACTCAATATTACGGATATCACAGACCCTCTCTGTGGAACAACTAAATCACTCACTGTCTGTACAGTTATGATTCACCTTTTTTTCTCCTTCCTCAGCTCACAAATATTCTGGTTCCCACACTGGGACCAGAGCAACTTTGTTTAGGGCACGGCTTGTGAGTGATTGTGGATTGGAGTCGCCTCTGGGAACCTGGTCTGTGAAGAAAGGAACACACCGTGCCAAGGAATTGATGAGTCTTTCCACCAAGACTGTTACTCCTGACTACTAGAGTAAATATTTGGGGCTTTTGTCTCTGAGGCTAAGTTTAAGGAATTAATATACAAGTAGATATATTTTGAATTGGAAACTGGACCCATTCCCAGCCTCTCTTTGCAAACCAGCAGTTAAAAAGGTATGCCAAAGGTATGATTAAACAGCCCAGGAGAGCCAGATACTGATTAGATAGAGCACAGGATGTTTTATCATCATGGTTATATAGCAGATTTTCAAACGCACCTCTCTTTAAATATTTGCCATAAAGCACAATCTAATTTCTTACCCAGAGTCAATGAATATACAGCTTAGATCATTAACAGCAAAATCCACAATACAGCTGAAAGGCAATTAGATATTTCAGGATCATCCCAGACTTTAATTTCACCAAGATAAACATATCACAGTGCGGAAATTCATATGCTGTTTACACTGCATAGAACACACCTCTTTGGCTGAGCAGGACCGCTGCAAAGATATGACTGTCAAGATAAACATATTCAACATTAACAGACTAGTATGATATTTTTGTTCAAAAGTATCCAGCATCTATGCTTTCAGAGCAAGGCAGTGTGGCTCTGTTTAAAAAAGAGAAGATTTCATATTCATGGCTATGATTTTATACTAAGAGAAATTCAAATAGGATCATCACTTAGAATCTCACCTCTTTTTAAGCATACTTTTGAAAATTGAACTCACTGTCATTAAGACCTCTTTTGTAAAGAAATAGTACTCATATAAGCATAATAATATCACTGTAAAAATCAAATTTTGTCACACATCTATGTTCCTTCTAATTTCTGTTGATGTATCACCCTAAGTCAAGTGGACATAGAGCATTGAAGGCTTTTTTCTCCTCCTTCACAATAAATTGACTCAATACAGCAAAGTATCAATATATGCAGACCACAAAATATATAGGTCACACAAATTCTTGAGAAGTTAAAGAGTGCACAGGTCCACCACTGGGACAGGATTATGCTATGTACCCTGCTGCCAAGTAGAAATGCCACTCAAAACAAGAGAAGGTCTGAGCAAAGCCTTAAGAAGACTGTATCTTTTCTCTAAAATAAAATATTTGCTATTGTGTCACCTCAATGAGGTCTCTGTACTTTTTGTGCAAACGACAGAGAGAACAATAAGTGTTTACATGGGTTTTTTCAGTTTCTCTTGTAACAGTGATTATATGTATTTGGTAGGATCCTTGTGTTTATGGTTAATGAGGTTTTAATATCAAGCTCTATGACAGAAAGACTGAAGCAAATATTTTTCCTTCATTACTGGGACTAATCACAGTTACCATTGCAAAGCATTAGCTTTGCCAGGGCTCTCAAAGTTTCTTCAACTAAATGTATTAGTAATTCTGCTTATTTCTCAGATTTATCCTTATTTTTCACACACATTTCAATATTTTAATCTCATACTATTAAAAGATGTCAAAGCTCAGCAGATGTTTCATCGCTCTAAGTATTTTTGACTCAATGAAATTTTTTGCCTTAGCCAAACTTCTAGCTTGACTGGAAAGGTAGTAGTTCTGTATTTGACATGTTTTGGTATTAGTCTTGAAGTATTTCTATCATGGCAGAAAATAAAGCAAAATTCCATTACTGTAAACCAGATTCTGAGGTCCTATCTTAATTGTTATCCAACGATCAGTGTGACTAAGTGGAAATTGATAAAAAGCCTCAGGAACTGAAAAGTTACATTAACTTAAATGACAGAGTTTAATAAGTTAATTATGATGTACAGCACTGTATTTTCTATGTACTTGCATTTTATCTGTGGATGATGTGCATGTAACAATGTGGAAGAAGGTCAGGTTCATG
>VWZD01006898.1:60401-71238 GCA_013396695.1 Sakesphorus luctuosus
AATGAGGTGTTGAGCCTGAAATGAGATTAGCTCAGTTGGTTAGAGCCTGATGTTAATAAAGCTAAGGTTGTGGGTTCAATCCCTCTATGGGGCATTCACTTAAGAATTGGACTCAATGATCCTTGTAGAGGTGTTCCAACTCAGAATATTCTGCGATCTGTGGAATATAGCTAGTCCTTGCTGTGCATTTGCGACAGTAACTGTTGAGAGAGAGTTTATGATCTCCAGTGTGTAACAGAGAATTAAATGGTGTCTTGTTTTTCCATTTCTTCTTTCTAGCCAAGGTGAACTTGAACAAGTAATGCTGTACATAAAATATATGTCCCGTAAAAGTACAGTTAGAACTACATTAGGAACTACAGTAAGAAATACAGTTAGAACTACCAACCCAGGAAAAATACAGCAAAAATGTATCAGCACTTTACATGCACACACAGCTCTCCCTTTGATCTTCAGAACACTTTGGTAACATTGCCTGTCCTACACTGAAATACCCACTTATTACATCGGTCCAGGCTACAGTCCAAGAGTTGAGCTAGGAGAGACCAGGGATGATAGATGAAGTACGTAGAGTTAGAAGGTGCTTTAACTTTTTTTTCCCCATAAACATATTGGAACTTATTCCATTTCACACATACGAATTTGGCCATTGGTCTTACACTTACTGACTTAATACATGAGGGCTTAGCCCTGGCCATAAGACTTTGAGGAACATTACCCACACAGCTTTCTCATGTTGGAATTTGTTGGCAGGTCATATTTTCTTACCATAAGCATAGCTTGAAATAAGCCCCCATATGAAATTTCAGTAAAACCCATGCCCCCCTGATGTGGTTTCTTAGGGGGTCCCCTCTACTGCAGTATCTCCAAGTACCAGTCCAAATACTGAACTCAAAGCTGCTTTAGCAATATGGCCACTGGCTTACAGAAGAGCTTCTGTTCAGTGGTGGCACATTTGGGATATCCATAAATGCTATGGTATTTACCCATATTCCAGCATCACATCAGAGGCAGTGGGTCACCAGTGGACTACTGGAGATTTGAATGGAAACAGCAGTCTTAAGGGAAGTCATTCATGGTGAAAAAAGCAAGCCGTAGTTTGCAGTTTGTTTCCCAGCTGTGGGTCAGTAATCTGCTAACTTCATTTTAACAATCCTTATCACACTGTAGAAACATTTCTGCAGTGCACAGGGCTCAGAAGCACCCAGGGACACAGAGAAGCTCAGTCACAAAGCTGAGGAAATACCCTCCAGTGAGAAGGTAGCAGCCAGTGGTGGAACTGTTTGGACATGTTGCTTCGTACCATTTACTGGAGAGTGCTGACATTCAAGATTCCCGCTTTGATGTCAGGAGTTTTGAAGTGAGCCCAAAGGAAAAAAACAGATGAAAACAACACACTATCAAGGTCTGCTGAACATGGCAGCCAGTGAATGAATTCTGTTCTCTGCTAACATGGGCAAAATCCTCTTTTCCACAACAGTCCTCTTTGCTGAGTTAGTTTAGGTTTTATAAACTGCTGTGCAAGTGTAAAGTTTAAACCTATATTTATTTTCCCAAAACGACATCTATAGCTTGGAGTAGCTGCATAAATTTTGTTTGCTTTCTACTCCTACAGTAATACATACATTCTGCAGCTGCTATTCTCCCCTTGATCCTCTTTTGTCCACCTGAAAGTGAGAAGAATATCCAGAGAACTGCAACACAAGTCAGTTTACTCAGTTCAAGCACAGGCAACAAGGCAGAAAATGCTACTCACTATGTGCAGTGTCTGACTGCCACAAGACAAGTCTGGAAGCAAAAAATTCCGAGAGGAACCTGGTAGAAGCGACAGCTCCTGAATCCCCAAAACAGTGGCTGTTTCAAACTGCTGGTTTGCTAAATGAAAAGCATCATGGATAGTATGATCCCTTGGACTGTTTGCCATGCTACCTCTCTCAGCTCCATGTACCTTCTAGCTACCTTTCATGTTATGAAAGAAAAACATGATCTATCAGCCCCCCGAGATCTGGTGACCCATGGATTGCTATCACTGTGCAGTACATCAACAACTTTCAGAACTATAAACCTCGTAACACTTCCAGATACATAAACTAAGCATTTTGGTGGTGTTCATACTATTTTCATTAGGGAAAGTGGTTGATATGATGGGGTTTGGAGGTTTTGAGGGGGGAGGGGGAGGGGTTGTTTTGTTTAATTTTAAAGCTGTTCATTGAGATGTAATTTGAAGCAGAGGTTTTCAGAAATGTTTTTTTGAAAGCCAGATATATGTATTTGGTTTTCAGGTGCCTGCAATGATTCATTTTTTGAAATCTAAAAAACAAAAACTCCCTGAAAAAGCCACTGCATTGCTTTTTGGTTGTGTTTTGTTTTGTTTTGTTTTTCCATAAATCGGCAACTGCCTAGGAAAACCACAGATTCAGCATGCCCGTATTTAAAAACAAAAATCATTACTCCCAAGCAAGTTTAATTAAACTAACAGAAGAGATTACCATGCAGAAGAAATAGGTCAGGAAAGAATAATACAAAACAAAATTACTTCTTGAAAATAGTCCAGGAAAAGCTAGGCACGTCTGAATCCAGTCATTCATGGCATCAGGGAGAAAATGAGATTTTGAAGGGTACAAAGTCATAGGAAAGACAAGGGCAACTATTACCTAAACATAGTGGCAGAGCATTCCTTTTGTTTGTTTTGTGAGGAAAACTACTTTTCCACATGGAGTTTGTGGTAGAAAGAATAGATTAGGCTCTAATTTTGACTTTTTAGCATGAACTACTATTTGACCAGTAACTGCCTGAATAATACAAATTATCCATGCACTCTTTTAAAAGCTTAGCTTTCTGGTGCTTGAAACAAAAGTTCGAACATAGCTGCTTTGCAGTGTTGACCATTCATTCTGTACAACACAGACGTATGAGTTGCACTGACCTACTACAGTTGGCATCTGGAATTTTACCTTGGTTATTTTCAATAACCTCTGTAGGGTCATTCTGTAACCAAGATCCATAAATCAATTGGATTCATCTTTGTTGAGTTACTCCCTGTCTTTTGATATCATTTCTAGAATTTTAGTTATGTAAGAACAAACTTCCAGTGACTTTTCCTTGTCTCAGCCCCCAAATGCAGGTTTTCTCATATTGTCGCAATTATTTAGCAAACCATTATTCTTACAATTAAACTACTTAAGATGTTGATTCTTGCGTGCAATAATATAAAAACAAAGAGTAGAGAATTATGGGGTGACAAAGTGATCCCCAAACTCTGTAAGAGGAGCTAACTAAAAAAAAAAACCATCATGAGAGTTCGGAAAAAAATTTTCTCAGCCTTTGAAGAGAGTCATTCAATCAAGCAGGGCGTATTGCTAAGCACTTTCATCAATTCTTTAAACTCTTGTCAATTACTTCATCTTGGGGTTTATGATAATGAGTGTTTTCCACTCAAGTAATGGTATAAACCTTTCCCCTCTGCAGCTGAACTTCCCCATTTTAGGGGAGATGAAAACTAATCTCTATTCTGCAGTGGGGGTGGGAGTTCTGCTTTTGCCTTCCTCATGTGTAGAGTGAAAGCTTTTCTGCTACTTCTAGCTCCTTCTCTGGCTTTCTGCTGTTATTATTAAACCACTAATGGCATAGCTGTCAAATTATGAATAGATATCTTGATTTCTTTGTACTTTTTGAACTTTCACCATATTGTCCCTTTTGCCTTCTTAAGATGTTTAAGCAGGATACGGTGGTTATTTACAAAACAGACCCACTCATATTTACAAGCACTTCTTCAGAGCTCTGCTGCACATCTGGGTCTGTGTCAGCCTGAATCCAAAGTCAGAGCACATGCTGGAAACAAATCCCTGTGGCTATCACAGGCCTGTCAAAGACTGGCACAACTTTCCTGTGCCACTTCAGCAACATGAGCAAACAGCTACAGGAATTCAAACATTTGAAGCAAAACCCTCTAAGCATTTCCTCTAAGCACAGAGGCATTTCCTCCTCCTCCACAGAGATAAATAAGAAATTGCCAGGAGCAAAGTGCAATCCCAAGGTAGGACAGTATTTAAAGAGGAGGAATTGTAAGCAGACAGCTGCAGTGTGGATAGTGTGAAGGCAATTACTAAAGACCAAATAATCCAACTTATTCCCAGAAGAATGAAGACCAACAAGGAGCCTATAGGTACCAGCCTGGGGAAGCCATGAAGCAGGCAGACTGGACTGAAACATTTCTGCCAGCTCTTGGAACACTGGAAAGTTTTCTTACACTGGAATAGCTGACCTATAGGGCCTGGACTCTTCTCACTACCTTAGGTAAAAGAAATAACACTGTCCCATGTGCTGCGTAATTATAGTTGTCCCCAATTGAAGTCTTTTACAGCAGCAGGATGAGCAGTTTTATGAAGTCTAAGCAACAATTTCGGCTTATAACTTGATTTTGACTGTTCTAGCACAATATTGCCAAGAAAACATGTCTATTTGTCTGTCTCAGACATAGGACATTCATGACTGAAACCGGTACCACCTCATCCATTGGCAACTCTTTTGATAGCTGGTTTCTCTCCAGGAAAACGCCCATTATTTCAGTTTCTCTGTACTATTGTCACCCAGGACGATATGCCTATCAAAACTATCAAAACTTGCCATGCTGCTACTCTGACACACCTACTAGGGAGAAATACAATACTACTATGAGTTTGAATCTGCTTTCCAGGATTCAGGAACATGCATAAAACAACAGAAAACCTTTCCTTGCCATTGTCCTATAGCTTGGGCTCTGTAGAGAATTCAGGACCTCCAGACATGCTTTAAATCAGAAAAATAGGGTCTATGACTCCTTTCATTCAGTACCATTGCTGTTACTGCTGCTAGGGAGAAGTATCTGTTGCCTTTACAGAGAACCACAGAACGGCTGAAATTGTAAGCAAACCCTGGAGGTCATCTTGTCGAACCCCTTGCTCAAGGAAGGCCAACCAGAGCAGGTTGCCCAAAATCATGTCCAGACTGCTTCTGAATGTTGCCTCTTGTCCTGTCCCTTGGCTTCACTGGAGAGAGACTGGCTCTGTTGCCTTTGCACCTTCCCTTCACGTATTTATAAATATTGATAAGATTTCCCCTAAGTGCAAGAGCTGCAAGCAGATAGTTCACTCCTCTACCAAAACCTCACCAGGTATTGAGAACAGTCTACTCTAATGTAGTTTTTTCCCCATCATTAATTTTGCCTCTCATCTTCACTCACAGGAATTTTGAGGGAGTATGTATACCAGCTTTGTTTATTTATCCCTTTAGACTCCTTTAATAACTTCTTAATAAGAAGATCATTCTATCAACCCTGCTTTCTTCAATTATTAAATGGCCTATGATGTCATCATGTAGGCACTAAGCATAGAACATAAATTTCTTAGTGTTTTTTCTCCTTAAGCTGTCCCCTGAAACGCCTTTGTCCTGTAGACACGTCTTCTCAGGGTTACAGGGGGCTGCCTAGTTCCTTGTTGCCAAAAATCACTTTCTCTTTCAGAGTCCCTAAGTACTGCTTCCTCTCTCACACTTAGTAAAAAGCAACTGCAAAGAAAACCATACAAGAAACCTTGTGTAAGTTTTGAGTAGTCAGATCTATTTAATTATTTGTCTTTTTAGTTACCTCTTCCCAGAATGCACACTGTTTCTTGGAGTGCTGAAACACTGATGAGAGAAGAAATAAGGTTACTGTCAGTAATTACCAGTAAGGAAAACCTAAGGCTTCTGGCAAAATGAATTTTGGCACCATTTTGACAATCCTCCTTGTTTCCCAAGTATTTATATCTGATGCTGTGTAGAACAGAAGCAAAATAACAAATAACATATTTCTTGTCCAGTATTGCTCATTTTCATCACTTTCATGTATGTATTTTTTTGCAATTACTAAAAGAAGCCCTGGTAACTAAAATCATTCCCAGAATTTTCATAGGAAAGAATACATTTCTACTGTATCCTGTCTTTTAAATAGTTGCATAAAAACATTGCCAAGGCAATCACATATATAGGAAAGAGCTAGCAATAGAAAAACAGCTTTTTTATATATATATTCTTAAACTATGCCTTAAAAATTAGCTTAGACTGTGCTATTTATAGCAATTGAGGAAATTAGCTTTTTCACTTCTTCCTTTGGACCCTGCTTCTCTAGGTTACAACATAATGACCAATGTACATAAACACATTTACTGGCTTTGGGATAGCTTCCCTGCAGTTGAAGGGTTCTCTGTGCAAAATGGTGTTTTGAGTAGAATGAATACTTGGAAAGACAAGTCTACAGGAGCACAATTTTATAGTTGCTTAGATAATCTACAGTAGAAAAGTAAATTCAGCCTGGCTTTTTTTAGAGCCTTTCCTCATCTAATCTTGATTGCCAAAATTATACAAACACATCAATACTATTAGCAGAGTCCCCCAGTGATTAGTTAGCCTTTCAGTCAAAAACATATTTTTTCCTCTGTAAATGTCAATACACAATTTACACTTCTTGGATTTTGAGTCTAATAAAGTGAAGAACCCTGTTTGACCAAATTTGCCTTCCAGATTCAAATACTTATTAATGTACACCAATCAATTATCCATTTTTAACCTTCTTTAATAGATAAAAGGATAACTTCCTCAGCATTTATATAGGAAATGTGTTTTCCAATTCCATCATTATTATGATGGCTTTTCTTTGTTGGACAAAACACTAAAACTCTACTACTACAGCCAAATACAGAAGGAATATATATATGACATTCAAGATTCCCATTCATTCTTCCATTTGATTACAGCTTTTCATTAGGAAGTCACATTCAGCTAAATATTCATTAGAATATTCAGGTTCTTTTCATAAGTCACAGTTCTCCAATAATTTTGATAGTTTAGATGCCTTCTACTTAATTCTAAAACTTGAAACATAAGATACATAGNAGATTGCTCTTACCTTGCACAGATAACTCTCTTTATCGATATTAATTTAATGTCTTACTCTATTTCAGTACTCCAGATCACAAGAATACTAGTAGTTATTCCAAGGAGGAAAACAGGTCAAATTTAGCTTAGTCTCATATTAAGATTTTTCCATCACAAATCTCTTGTTTGCTAAAGGTTTCTTGAGATTCATACTTTGCCTCCCATCTAAATTATATTGAAGATCAGGGTCTATAAAGTCATCTTGGCTGGAACCTAACAAAAAAGTGAAGATGCNGCAAGTTTGAAAAAGAAATCATGGGAATATCTATGTTGAGACACAAAGATGACTCAATCCAGATCAGATATTGAAGAACCATCATATGTTAATTAAAAATATATCCACATTGTAATGGCATAGCTCTTATGTGATTTCTACAGTCTCCTTTCTGTCCCCCCACCCCACTCCTCACCCTTCCTTAATCTTATCTATCCAGTCTTTCATCTGTACCTAGTTCTTCCCATGCCTCTATACCCGGTCTTGGCTATCTAGCAAATAAATTAAATGTTTACTGATGGTGTTTACAGTGCTTTTAGATGTCTTGAATAACAGCAATGTTAATTGTAAGCGATGAATCAGAGATCAAATGTTAGTCAGCAAATTCTCCTGCTATTTGCAGAGCAATATTGGTCTAAAGTCTAACTTGCTCATTTCCTGCCTGGTGGTAATGAAGCATCTGAACCCTGGATGAACCTTAGGCTCGACTCCAATGGGCCGGCCGTTTGTAGAAGGATGATCTTCCTGGTCACATTAGGAATTCACAGGCTGGAATATGTTAAAAATAGGTCTTTTGGAATCCAGTATTCTCAAATCATATTGGAAACGTATAATTTTATCTTAAGGAGTTCAGTGACAGACACAATAAATACAACTTAAAAAACATTTATAAAATGTATCTGTTCCATAAAAACAGATTTTTTAAAGTTTTTTTTAATTTACTTGTTGGGAATTGGCAAAAGTCACGCTTCTAAACCACAGTTTGAGAAGTCAATGTCATCTTTCTTACATGACATAAGTTCCACAAAAAACAGTTTGGTCAGTTGGCATTGGGTAAGGCAAACTTGCTATGAATATGGCAATGAAAAGTCAAACAAACATGAAAACCTTTGCACTTCTACTACTCATACACAGGAAAGTCATAACTACATTATGGCAAGATGGATCAATAAAGTTGATAAAGTAAGATAGTCTATTAATTTTATGTAACATTACATAACTTCTGCTCTGTAACACATTACCTCATAAGAATAAAGCTGCTGCAAACTTGTTTAAGAAAGTATCCTTAAAATATTGCTGATAAGGCTTTTTAGCAGTATTATATTAAAGGAAATATTATTTCATATCTAGATGAGTTTTAGACATTTAATTTTACTTTCTTTGAAATAAAAAGAAATCTGCAAGTAAAGACATCTTGGCTTAGAAATTTCAGGTTGCCACAGAAATCTTAAGGATTTTTCAAATTTGCATCATAATACAGATATCAAAAAAACCAACACAGGAATAATCTGTCTGAACTATCACAAAAGAAACTAAAAATATTTTATTCTGAAAATAAAGAATTCTTTTCTTGCCCCAACATAACTTAAACAGCACGATAAACTTTACTGCATCTTGACAAACATTTTTATTTCAGCTGAAATATACAATGGCATACTATATAGATATCAAAATTTATCTGATCCAGTGCAATCTCCTCTTTCCTTATAGATTATCTATTTCCAACATGTGGGAGAAAATTCTCTGCTTTCATCTGCAACTTCTCCTTCATTTATATATACCTAACTGCAGATATCCTCAGTTAAAAATATTTATATTTAAGTTTGAAGAAACAGCAGTGATTTCATTTACAGTCAGTTAAAGTTGCTGATTGCCACAGAAGACCATAGACTAACTTCGTTACAGCTGCCTACAGTAACACAGAACAGTTGGAGCAGTGACTGTAATGGTACACTTCAATAATGAATTTCAACACAGGTGTTATAAATTATTAATTATTTTGATAAGAGGTTATAGCTAAACAAGTGATTAGGAAGCAAAGGCTATGATTTTTTGAATTTGAAAGAAGGAAATTAAAACAGCTTTCTAGATAACTGAGAATAAGAGGAGCAAACCAAAATAGTAGGCTGGATGTGAAGATGGTCTAAGCAGAGACATGCTGCTGCTGAACGGATAGTTAAGTCAGGTGAGAACACAGCAGAGTTAGGTTGCTCTGTAAGAGTAAGAAGTCAGTCTGACAGATCACACAGCAGCTGAAGAATCACTCATCATCTGGACTCATCTCAGCTATTTTGGGTAAATTTTGGGTTTGTTTGCACTTTTTTCTGAAGCTGTTGTCCTCAAAAGTATTTGTTTAAAGGTAAATTTGACAGCTATTAAGATTTGGAGATATGAGATGGACACAATGAGTTTCACGTATAAGTAGTGACAATCAACAATCCAAAATATTAAACTGATGATTGAGTAGTTTTAGTGCAGGCAAATCACCAAGATAAGGAGGGGGGTTTGGATGGAAATAGAGAAAGAAACTCATAAAGTAATTGATGGTTATATTACCCATTCTTCTATGAAATTTATGCTTGATACCTCATTATAGAAAACCATTGCAAGACAACTTGGACATTATAACTAAAATATTTAGCAGTTGCAAAAAGCTTAATAAAGCCTCTATTTGTTTATAAATTGAATAAACATATCTTCCAGGAAACAGCCAAATACTTTATCCCTGTATGTCACGTATTAAAGCAGTATTGCTCCAGATGTCGTTTGTCAGTTTGACACAGCAAAAAACTACTTCCTCTTTTAAAGAGTCATAGGAACAAGTGTATGTGTTTGCCACATTTGTCTCCCTTGTGTGAGGGAAGAGTGCGGTGACCATAGCACTTCTTTACTTAGTCTGTTCTCATGATGCCTTAAAATGCTATTTAAAATTGCATTTATAATTTTTTATTCTCTAGGAAAAAAACCTAACAAAACAGCAACAAAATAACACCCTATCCTTGTCTTCATCCAATTTAAAGGCAGCAGAGAAAGGGAACAACCCAGCAGTCTTCAAATTCATGCATGTGGAAATCCAAGGTATATTTATCACAGGCCATAAGAAGGGATCAGTTAATGAAGTGCTAGGAAGAGTGCCACGATCCAGACAACTGCATGAGACAAAGCAGGGACCAGCTTGAAACCAGCTATGAACTAAGTTTTCATGTTTCTACCTGCATTTTGTAACACTGGACGATGTGATTGCTACACCAGAAGGTCCTACTGCCATAAAGAGATAATGAGAGGCTGGAGAAATGGGCTGATGGGAGCCTCATAGAGTTAAGGAAGAGGAAGTGCAAAGCCCTGCGCCAGTACTCCAGGCGAAGATGGAAAATAGGAACTGATGTTTCGGAGAGAAGGTCTGCAGAAAAAGACCTGGGAGTCCAGGTGAATACTAAGGTGAACATGAACCAGCACTCTGTCCTCAAGGCAGATGGTATCCCAGTGTGCATTAAAAGTGATTTTGCCAAGAGGTTGAGGAAGGTTATGTTTTCTTTCTTTCAGCCCAGGAGGGGTCACCTCTGGAGTACTGTGTCCTGGACCCTCCAGCGCAACAGAGAAATGGAGTCCAGGGAATAGAGATTCATCCTGAACATGAGAAAACACTTGTTTAGTCTGAGGGTGACTAGGCCACAGGTTTCCCAGAGAGATGGTGGAGCTTTCATCCTTGTAGATGATGAGAAGCCATCTGCACATGGTCCTGGGCTTTTGTTGATGTGCTTTAGCAGAGACAGTGGTCAAAGGGACGCCAAGGTGTCTCTTCCAACCACAATCATAGTGACCACCATTAACAAGGTAAAAGTCCTTCTCATTTGACAGACCTCGAGGAGCAGAGTCAGGCTGAGCTGTTGG
>VWZD01006898.1:84144-117252 GCA_013396695.1 Sakesphorus luctuosus
TTTTAATGTGAGGGTGACCATGCTTGAAAATATGTTGCTTAGAGGGATGGTGGAATCTCCATCTTTGTAGGTCTTCAAAATACATATCAATATGGTCTTGGGCAACCTGCTTGAACAAGGGCTCTTGACTGAGATGAACTGTAAAGCTGCCTTCCAATCTCAACCATTCCATGATTACATCATATACTGACCCTACACTGAGTACTGGACAGCAAATAAAAGACAGTTCTGTAACTTTCAGTGAAAGTAATTGTTCTCAGAAATGGTACACAGAATCAGAAACCAGATTTGAGACACAAACTTGTCTTGAAAGTGGCAAAAGCATGACTGCAAGATGTTTTAAATGCAAGATGCTTTTTGCACTTAGGTTTGCAGTTCTGGAATTGCACATTTTCTTGCAGTGTCTTTGGTGCATTCATCCTTTGCATTCTCATAGGCTTCAGTTTTCATTTGCACATGCTGACTCTTGTACAAATCAACTCTAAAGATTATTATTTTTTAACCTGTTTCCATCTTGGTTTTGTCCATCTTGTTTCAATGAATTCAGTCTTCGTTTCTCCCTCCTCTCTGAAATAACTATCTTCCCTTCTGCTTACGTTGTGCACACAAAAAATGGTAGACTTGAACTGTTCCTGTGTGGGCATCTATTTTCTAGGTATATGGAATAGTTTAGTGCAACATTGCACACCCAGTGAAGTCAGAACCACGACACACTGTCATTTAAGTTGATTTTAGCTGCCTAGTGCCAGGCAGTAAAACTTTTGCACATGTAGATTCAGAGTTTCCAAAACATTATGTCACAACTTTTCATGGGAACAGGAAGGCGCATTTTCCTGACAGAAAGGCCACAGCACTGACCAGAATTCAACTCCTTGCTCCAAAGCATGGTCAGTACACAGTTACTTAAAGAACAGGTTGCCAATGTTGTTTTAACATTGCAACACAATGTATTTTCTCCAGTGTTTTCTTGGAAATGGCTAAACTGTTTTGGCTGAAACTTTTTGGAAAAAGAAATTAAGCGAGCCCAATATCTTCTCATGGTAAATTGTAGCCTAAAAGACCAGTATTTGGCAAAGTTGCAAGTAAGCTAAGATGAAGGTATTGTAACAAAGAGTTTTGGTAGATTTCAATAACGGTCAAGGCTGGCAGCATCTGAAAAATGCAGTCCTATATGAAGGCCAGGGAACAAATGATCACCAACAACACTGAGGAACTCCAGCCAAGCTGCCAAGTTCAGCAGTAATGGAAACAGCCAAGAACCCTTAAATTTGAAACAGGATGGAGAGCGGGTCCATTTTAAACATCTTTTCTGTCATTGTGTCAGCCTACGCACTGTTTTATGTGCTGTACTGTATATACATATGGATATACACTTAAAGTTCTCAGCTGACACTTCTTTCCAATAGATGCATTTATTTCAGTCCAGAAGCACAGATCAGTAAACTGAGCTCAACTGAGAATAAAAATAATCCAGACTCAGCAATCATGAGATGTGAGTTAACATAGCAGAAAAGTTGCTGGTGTTTGCATTTGTAATTATAGAGTTTTATTTAATACTAATGTATTAAAAACTTTAGCCAAAGTCATATGGCACTAGGTCAACAAATAATGCCTAACTTAGTTTATGAACTATTTGAAAAAGAACAAATAAACAAAACAAGTAGCAAGTGTGAGGTTTGACATGTCAAGTCATTAACTCTGCATAGTTAAGAGTGAAATTGCAATGAAGAAAAGTATGAGATTTGTCTTAAAAATAAAACCACAAAATACCTTCTTGGGAATATTAAACTGTAAAAACTTGGAATAAATAATTTTGTGGGTTACTGCAGTATAGGCTTCCCAAGCAATCGTACCTCATCTAAATTCATCAACTCATGATGAATAAGACTATTAATATGAACCTAATTAAAACCAATGTAACATAATTAATCAATAACGAATCAATAGTTTTTATCTATTTTTTTTTATGAGGGAATGAGTGGATGGAAGTATATGCTTCTGTTATGCAACAGTCAAGATAACTTGGGCTAGTGGTCTTTTTTAACCACTGGATTTCCTTCATCAGACATTTAATGGGGACAGAGCAAAATTTACAGAGATATGTCCCATGTCTGGAACTCAAAGAGCTGAAAAGTGCCCACAGAAGGCACTTTGCCTGCTGCATACAAGAAATGTTAATTAACCCCTATTCAGGTACTGCTTCACAACTATGTTATTTAGAAAGCTTTCAGTCTGCAGCTGGCTCACTTTGGACTACCAGTAGAGAGATCCATCTTCAGGGATTTCTATTCCATGAACAGTGATGCTGCATAACACGCTTGGACAGGCAGGTGTTTAGAATACAGTATGGCCCTACACTGGGTACAGCACCCACCACCCCTGTGCAAGACAGGTTCTGCATTGTACAAGCAGTAAGAGTGGAGATTCTGTGCAGAGTACCCCGTGCTTAAGCAATAAATCCAGTTTGTTGGATGCATACAGTTAGATGCTGTTGCCAGGACCTCAAAGGTTCTTCATCAAAAGCAGACCTGATGATACTGGAAGGTATACAGACACATTCAGAGACACAAAATTCCTTGGTAAAAATCCTGGAATAATTCAGGTAAAAATGGAAAGTTGGGGTCATCTCATCCAATCCTCATCTCAAAATAGGCCCAGCTTACAAATAGGATGAGGTTGCTCCGAGTACTGTTGCATTTTAAAAATCTTCAAAGAGGAACTTCTCTTATCCTTTGTGAGAACCTGATAAAGGCTTAGGCACCTGCAAGGGAAGAATTTTAATTATATCAATATGAGATTCTCTTGCTTCAATTTGTGACTATTACTTCTTGGCCTATAGATATGAATCTCTGAGGTTTTGGCTCCATCTTTTCTATTAACTCTGTCAGGTTCTTGAGCAGAGTTCACTTTAGTTCTATATGACCAAGTCCTCTGTCTTCTAGGCTAAGAAAATCTTACTGCCTGAACTCTCTTTGTGCATAATGCTCCAAATCTCAGAGACTATCTGCTAGACTTTCTCCAGATAGTCAACCACTTTTCTTGAACTCATGGCCCAAAACTGTGCCTAGTACTCCAAATGTGGACTTGTGACTGCTGAGAAAAGGCGTATAATCACCCCACAACCTGCTGCCTATGCTCTTACTAACACATTCAGGTATGTAACCAGCCTTCACAGCTGAAAAGGCACATTGGAAAGCCACATTCTCTCACTATCTGCTGCTGTCTGGCACACACACTAAGAAGAATGAATAAGTTCTAAACAGATGGGTCTCAATCTCAGATAAAAATTTTGATACAGTTAGAGAAAAAAAGAATTAATCTACTCTTTTTTCTCTGGGAGAGTTGAAATGGAAAAGTTTTTGATGCAACACAACATAAAAAAACAGAATAAGGAAATATTCCCTCTTTGTGTATACAATGGTTAGGTGATTCACATACAGATTTTGGAGACTCAGTTTCATCTCTCTCAAGTACATCAGGGGTTTTGAACTTGTGTACCTTGAAAGTATAGCACCTCATCACTTGCTTGTCCCAGGTTAAGACCTTATCACAGGGACATGCACTAAATATTTTGTCTTAAACTGGACCTTTGATGAAATAGGAAGTGAATCAATGGGCTCATGCTAGGTAATTTCTGATTCCTATTCTCTACAGTTGCTCCCATTTTATCTCTGAAATGAAAATGTAATTAAGCAGTGAGAAATCTCCACAGAATTTAATAGGCAGTGAGGGAGGTTACAATTCTCCCACCTCACCATGCTCTGGCTTGAAAGT
Source organism: Sakesphorus luctuosus (assembly GCA_013396695.1). Taxonomy (NCBI): domain Eukaryota; kingdom Metazoa; phylum Chordata; class Aves; order Passeriformes; family Thamnophilidae; genus Sakesphorus; species Sakesphorus luctuosus. The sequence goes on from VWZD01006898.1 coordinate 87,919, forward strand.
TTAGATCATAAGTCTTCCATGCCAAAAGTGATTACATTTGTCACCAATTTAAGGTTTCCATACCCAACCGTGACTTGGAGGTGGGGGAGAGAAGAGTGGTAGAGATGAGTCAGGTGAATAAATAAAATCCCCAAAAGCCTAAAATTACTTCAGTTTGTAGATAAGAAATTGTGTGTTAAAAAAGGAAAGCTCTAGGAAATTATTCTGTGTTATGATACTGTATAGTACAGATAATTCATTGTGAATTTGAAGAAAATCAAACATCTACTTTGAAAAGAATGTTATTATTTGAGAAAAAGTGAATTTTAGTTCTTTAAAAATTTTCAGTCATCAAATGTGCAAGAAAAACTAATCAATTAGTGGTAAAACAGTTGTAACATACTTCTGAAGCTCTTATTTAATTTCTTTTTAAATTCTGACCAGAGCCTGATATTAATTTTGATTATGATGTGATCAAAACAAGAGGGATTTGAGTGAAAGGCTCTGCTAAAAGAAACAGAGGAAAAATCTTTCATATATTCTGCTCATTCTTCAATTCGTCTTGGTAGAAAATTATCAAGAGAAGTTCAAAGTATGCAAACAGAGAGGAACTAAGGGAAAGAATTGAGGTATGGTTTAGAATATAGGAAGGGCAGCAAAGAATAGCAGAAGGAAAGTTTTATTAAAAGCCTTCAACTTTGTGTAGATTACTCAGAAAATGTCTTGAAATCTCAGCTGTGCACCAGTTCATTGTATGGAATCTAGTACAAATTAATGAGGGTAACAGACACTTATCTTTGCAGCACATGCCCCTTGACATTAGGTCTGACTCCAGTGATAATTACTTGATAGTGTCAGAGAAGGGCTCCAACAGCCACTGAGTACTTGCAGCCTCAGCTGAAGTCAGCAGACACTTGCAAAGATGTTTTTAATCTAAACCAGTCCTCCTGCAGGCAGAGGAGAGGACTCACTCCAAGCCATTTGCACCTCCGTTCTTAACCTGCAAAACATACAATAGACAAGGTAACATGAACATGTATTTGGGTATCAATGTCAAGTCATTTGCTGTAAATCTGATATAAAGGCTTTTAAAATAGCTGTAAAGCTGGTCTTTACAGTGTGTGCTGAATAATTAGTCCTACTAGTACTAGTGCTATCAATGGCCATGCAATTGATGTGAAGAATATTACTTCTGTATGGTAATCCTAACTAAGCAAGTACAAAAGCTTCCAGAAGACACCACTAAGATTTATCTATCATTTTTTGAACTTCGTCAAGTTCATTCAGTGATTTTCAGCTTTCCGAAAGAAAACGTGTTCTGCTGGACTTTCATTCACAAAAATTGGCATATTTTTCCTGTGTTTTCCTAACACTTTGCTATTAGTGCCATGTTCATAGGTTTCAGGAGACTTCCATAGAAATAACTCCCCCAGCCCTTTCCCTAAACATCTGTCTGTAGCCTAATGGGCTCAGTCTTGTAGGATAATGACAATTGTTCTCTGCAAAGAAAGGATAGTGTTTCACAAGAACATCTAAGAAAATGCCAGAATATGCAGCAGGCCAATGCTCAGAGCTTCTCGGTAGGAAATGCAAAGGGACATCTTTCAGCTCCAGGGAGACATTCCAGCTCCTTGGCCACTGGAAGAAAGGGAGTGCTGGCTGTAAAGTGGTCAACATGTTTCCTCCACACCAAAGTAAAGATACAAGTTCCCCGAAAGATAAGGACTAAGCTAGATCACCATTTTGTCAGTGCCTCATTAAGGTCACTTCTTACTCAACAAATGGATCCTAAAGAGTTAAGGTGAAGATTAAGAGAACAAAGTTCACCCTGTGGGCTCCTTAGGTGCAGGAAGTGTGAACCAAGTCCTTTTATTGTGTGTCCTTTCCAGCTCTCTACTTGGGACAAGAAGCTGCCAATGGCAGCTCTGCTTATCATGAACAGTAAAACTGTCAAGGACAATAGTGGTCTCATGAGAAAGGATCATGTCTGCATTTGGCCTGGTCAACAGAAAATCTCCCACTAAGAGGCAATCAGCAGTGAATCTGGCAGACACAGTGACATGATGAAAGACATGGAAAAAGAACTATCTACGCTAATAGAATATGGAGAGAGACGGGAGGGTGGGGAGACTGGAGAGGGGAGAAATGAAAAGTCATCATTCTCCAAAGGAGCAAAAAAACACTTGTAAGCTGCACTAGCATTATGTGTTTATTACAGTCTCAATTTCTACAGTAATTGGCATAACATAAATATATTGGATGTATTAATCTTCAAATGGGGGACAGATGGTAGAGTTCTGATCTAAACGTGCAAAGGGCACTATGCCACAAGTACATAGCTCTAAGTGCTGATGCATCCTGCTGCACATTGCAATGGCTATTGCTATGGAGAGGCAGGCAGCTAAAGCCTTGGATAAATCCTTAGCTGTCTGTATCTGGGAACTCAAAATAAGTTTCCAAGATATCGGGTAGGCTTTTGGGTCTGGGCCTTAAGACATTTTGATTTATTGTTGACTTGAAGGCAGACACGTTTCCATTTCTGGACTATGTCTGACATGCTGAATTGTCATCTAGAGACTCATGCTGAGTCCTCATCTAGAAACAGTATTTTTAGGAAGAAATTGTTCCAGACATTTGGAAGAAAGTCTGGTGCCTGAGTTTTCAATCGCTTATTAGCAGGTGTCCAAGCTTTTGCAATGCTACATCTAGCACATCAGTTAAGCATGTCTCAGAATTTGCCATGGTTTGGAGTTCTTTTATTTACCAGAATCTCATTTTTACCCTGGGCAAACAACATTTTCTAGAGGGCCAGACACTGTTGACTAAATTTAACTGAGTCAAATAAATTGAGGTTACAGACATATTTGGAGGCTGTAGTTAAACGCAGCTGATGGACTTGTGGGTTTTGGAGGGGTTTTTTAAGGTATCTGTATGCAGGCAGTGGAGGGATCATCTGAACTGCTTTGCTAGGCCAAGGTGACATCAGCTAATATACTGACTTAGCTGGTCTGGACAGACCACTTATAAGACAAGTGCTCAGCTCAGATTCCTGGTCTTTTTGTTCAATAAACAGCACCAATTGTCTACAGTTCTGTAGGAAACTGAAGGGAGGAAAAAAGAAGACACAACGGAAGTTATTTAGCAAAAGACAAAATCTCATTTTGTGTCCAAACAGAAAAATAAAGACTCTAGAAATAGAATACAGCAAAGAAGTAAAATACTAACAGGTACAAATCAAGGAGACTATAAGTGTATTGAAAACAATGATCATTGAAATAAATGAGAGGCTGAATTAATTGGATAAAATTTTCATTACTAATAACACTTACTTGAGAGTTCAACTTTACCCATTAGCAGGATTTCTAGATTTACAGTTTTGTTTTCTCTATTTGCCAGTGTTCAGCAGAAGTATTTTCAGTTCTTTAGTTGGGATAATTTTTTGAAGTTGAACAGGTACATTTTGATATTCAAATTCTTACATCATTCTGCCTTCTGGACCAATTATGAGGTGTATGTGTGCTTTTGAACAAAAAGATGAAGAAAGGGAGGGAGAAAATCTAGAGTAACTACTGCATTTGAGGAGTTTTTGACTCATTGCTACTACTATATCTGGAAACAAAATTAGAATTCTGAAATCATTCTGACTCTCATAACAAAATGCAAGTCTTTGTGGCTACAGGAGAAAAACAGCATAGAACCATAACAGGTTAATTTCAAATTTATAGGATGAAACTAGCCTATATTAAGACTTTCCAAATCATGGGTTCCGCACAGGAAGTCATTGAGTTTCTTACCTCCCTGAACAATTTTCCAAAGGGCTTTTCACATATAAACAATTTAAGTTTTATAAAATTAGCTTTGAAGTTATTTTAGTTCCCACAGCTATATCTCCATGAAAACTCAGTCTTGTATTATAAGTAAAGGAATACAATTCATGCAAATAAGCCATGTTAGAGATTAAGTTTCAAGGGCAAAAAAATGTGATTTCTACAATAATTTCTGGGAAGACTGGAAGTTTCAAATGTCTTTGCTGCATCAGCCTTCAATGCTACCTTGATCTTTAAATTTGCCCAGTATGTTAGGCAAGAGTAGACTCCATTTTCTTCCCTTAGAAAACTACATACATCACAAATTAAACAAGAAACTAATTGCATTATTTATTTTTTAATAAGATGTCTTTCTGCTTTTGCTATCAGTTGGAGACACTAATAATTGTTAGAAACTACTAGTAATTGATTTAAGTCTCTTGAATATGATGTGACAGTTTTAGCCACCATCACACCTACATCAAATGCAGGATCCATCCCAGGGATTGCAGTGATTCTCTGTGACACCAGGTCTTTATTCAGACCTCCTTGTTCAGCCTGTTGAATTCAACCTTTCAGCTGCATGTGACTATTTCCCTTGTTCCTGGAGGCCATAACCTGCCACTCCTGCACCCAGCTGGGGGGAGGGAGTGGAAAGCTTGTTTTGCTGTTGTTCCATGAAACAAAATAATCTGTGAGAACAGTGTGGTATGAAGTTATCAGCTCTGATCTGCTTCTAGCATGGCTAAAGGTTCCCTACTCCCTCATAAACCATTTACATAAGAGCTGTTTATGAGTTCTCAGCATAGCACATAACCACTTCAAGCCACAGCTCAGCCATTAGACTTTACCTCAGCTCAGCAGGTCTGGTCAAAACAGCACTTGGCATTGGTCTCTGAGGAAAATGGGGCCTCTGTAAGATACAGTGGTAATTTGGTTGCTTCCTTCACTCATATTTAGTGCTGGCTTCCTTCCACAGGATAGCACAAAAGGGTGCTGTGCTAATTCAGGTGCTCAGATAGGAATTAAAAACCACACTTTAATCACCAGTGACAAAAAAATGCCCTGCAAGTCTCCCCTCTTCTCACAGTGTGTGTGCACACTTAAGACTCTCCATCAGGTTAGCCTATATGTCCCATGGTGCAGTAGCAAACCTGTAATCTTCAATAGACTTTGTCAAACCTAAACCTGAGAGACTGGTACCTGGAAAAAGAAAATAATATCACTGAGTCAGTGATGAGCAGCTCTCCAACACTATCAGACAATGTTATTGTCTCTGCTTGGGCAGCCTAGGAGAGGAAGTAAAGAAGAAGTCAGAAAGGAATGGTCAGATACAGCATGATGATCACATCCTCACATAAGTACGAGGTTCAGAAAAGGCTTTCTTCGTGTTTTCCCTGTGGCATACTGAAACCAAGCCTGTATCCTTTGCACTGTGAAGAACAGCATCACAGGCTGTGTGTTTTCCTCTGTGCTAGATGCACACAGTCAGAACACTGCAATCGCTTGCCAGCCTATAACTCCTGACACCAGTGGTCAGTGTTGTAGGCAGATGACATATCACTGCAACCTGTAAACAGGGAGGCAAGTTTTCCATTCTCCCATCTCACACTTCACATTTCCAAGTCCCCATGGACGTGGCCATCATGGTGCTGTAGGAGAACTAACTTACAAGGTTTTCCAGAGATTTTGTCACCAGTAAGAGGAAGGAAAGAAATGGTCCAAGTTTCCCTGCATTCGGATGAGTGAAAAAACAGGCCACAGTTGTTCCAATATCACTGTCTGGAATGGCACACTGTGGCATACCGTTCAAAGTCCACTCAGGATCTAGGAAACAACATCATGCTCTTTGGAAATCTTTGGAGAAACATCATGTTGTGCAGTCATTAACCTAGTTTCTTTTAGGTTTTAGGTTTTATCAGTAACTACCTTTCATTCAGAAACCTTTCCAAAACATTTTACTGACAACTAACCCTGTACCTAACTTGCTTGGGGGTTTTCTCTGCATTGGAAGGCCAGAATGATCAAGTGTATTCACAGCAGTTTGTCCAAGTGCAAGGTCAAATTTTACTTTGGACTTGACCAAAGTGTGTACTGGGTCAGAGCTGTGATGACTATTCAATAGGCTGTCTACCTCAGAGATCTGCAAGCCTTTCCCTCACTTGCCTTAACACATCCATTTACCCTAAGAACCGAAACCTGGCCAAGGTTTTAAACTCAGGCCCCAATATATAACTACTATAATCGTTAACACATCTCTTGACATAGTTTTGATCTATGACAGTCAGTGTTGCCCCAGCACTGCATGGAGTGGGAGAAGTGTTCCTCTTGTATTGACAGGCAGTACAGACAAGGACACTGAGGTTTTCTGGCACAGTGTGAGTGGACGGAGACTGCATGTACCCTAAATGGAGTCATAGCCCACTGTAGTTCATTGGTGACGATATAACTGATGGTAAGAGGCAGAGTGACTTGTCCTTGCTCGGATATTTCCTCTTCTCTGCTCCTATAAATCCATCTTTTTCTCTTCCTCCTCCAAAAATTTTCTTCTGTTTTCAGATTTCTCTTCCTAGTAGGCTGAAGTATTAAAAAAAAAATGTTTATGTTCCTCATAAGCAAAACAAGAAAGTAAGTTTTGTTCTGGGTTTTGTCCTTAGACTGACTGCTTTCCAGGTTGTCAGTCACCAGTGTAAGGTGATCCTTTCCATTCTACAATTAGTTACTAACATAATTATCCTCACCACCCTATTTTGGTGGTTTAGCAGGATTAAATTTATCAGATTGTCATTCTTTTCTTTCCTATGAACCTGTCATTGTAAGCCTGTGAACATTCTGTTACTTCAGAGCAAATACAAACTTTACCAGGATGTATGCAAAGCCTTCTTTCCTCTCCTGTCAATCCTGTTCTCCTACACCAGTCTCACAGTTTTACATCACATTGCAACTGTTATATATAGTCAATGCTTTAATAGCAGTACAAGAGCTTTCCTGAGGAAACAGTCTAAATTTTAAAACCATATCTTAAATACTATATCCTCATCTCTACCAGAAAAATTACCTACTTGCAGCTTCTGCTCATCTCTGTTTTATTTCAGCACAGATGGCATTTTTCAGTACTGGCAGATATGCACCATATCTGACATGCAGTGGAACAACAGTGACATCCATTGGCTAAAGTAATCCCAAGCCAGAACTCTTCATTCCACAAGAATTATTTCAGTGGAAAGTGTGTTTGACATAAGTTATTCGGCTACATATTTATGCGATCTATAATTATCAAGGTTTTAGAAATGCCATAGAAATTGTTTCACATTTTTCCCTCAGGTCTTTCTTGAGAAGAAATCAGTAAGCTTGTCTTGCCTGGAAGAAATACCCACTGACTGCCAGACATCTGTATCTTAAGACAGAACTGGTTTTCTGCATATTGCAACACTGAAACCGCAAAAGCTCAAGCAAATACCAAAGATACCTGAAAATATTTATGAGATGCAGATAAAATTATTTGTGATCTTTCTAGCTAGGTGGGTACTGTCCAAAGGCTACACCAGCTTTTTTTTTTTTTTTCACCCTTCTCTTCATTTTCTTTTGTCATCCCTTCACCAGAAAATTTTTTCTTAGGTAGGTTCAGTAGATTTTCTAGGACACAGTTTTAACCTGGCCTCAGTCTGAGAAGCTGTTGCCATCAAAACCAGGCACAGTATTCCAATTACACTTGCAGCAAGTTTTAAGGACAGACGTGGTAAAAATTTCCCCAGTTCTGCTTGCATACTCAAAGACAGCAAGAATTATTTGGGATGCAGAGTTGTCCTGGGAACTCATGACTAGGAGGTGGCAGCTATTCTAACTTCTGTCCCAATGTTAGTCTTACTCCCATAACAGAACACAGAACTGCAGTTGCTGACTTCTTAAAAAAAATCATTATAATTCTTATTTTTCACTAAGTCCTTGCTCATTTTTACTGTTGTAGCTTTTATTTTCATAAGAACTTTGCTGATTCTTTCCTTGTGGTGTTTTTGAGGACCTGATGTCTGCTTTGGTTTGCAATCATTTCTTTCTCCTCCTCCCAGAACACACAAAATTAAATGATACCTCATTTACTCAATTGTAGTATTATTTTGCTTTTAAACTGGCAATAGCAACTGAGCTTTGTAACGAACAGTGCTACTCAATAAATAGTACAACAGATCTATCTGCAGTATGACAGTAAGTGTAAGACTTGCTCAGAAAGACAAGCTCAGTAAAAAAAAAAAAAAGCTGTGATTTACGAAAACATCCAGAACACTCTTATTCTTAACATAAGACTTTAAAGGTTTTGATCTTGTGTTTTATTTTAATAATACACTAACATTTTGAAGCAAGCAATTAAAGATTTCCTCAATATCCTGTCAATCACCTAGTCAGCAAGTTCAGCTAAGTGAAGAACAGTGGAAAGCATGCTGTGTGAAATGTTCCATTATGCGAGGCTGATCTTCCAGAGGATATGAAATAAATGTCTTATTTACTCACTTCACACAGATGTGACTGAAGGGTTTAGATTACTAAGCAGGAGGCTTAAGGAAAGTGGTAAAGCAGAAGTACAAAAGCAAATTACCATTTAAAGACTTACTGCTCCATAACGATGCCCTTTCATTTTGGACATACTCTTTTTTTTTTCTAGAGTTGTATTACGCTGTGTGCCACAGTTAAAAGAAATCTGGAAATTTAAAACAGAATGCTTAGATATCTGTAGAGACTGGTTGAAGTTTTTTGAGTTCTGAGTTAGGAGTACAAAATCCAGGAGAGAAGTTTTATGAATCCAATCTATTCCTTTCATAAAAAACTGACAGCTATGAAAACCCAAAACATTATAGCCTCATCTACCCAAACCTGTTTGTTTAGATCTACAAGTATCCTGGCCAATATCAGTTAGGAGAGCAAGAGAAACACAGACATCTTTCCAGTTTATATTTTATCTCACCAGACACATAAAAGAAATCCATAATTTGCACAGCACTATTTGTATGACTGGTCTCCCTTATGAAGTGGACTGCTGTGGATATTGATTAAGCCTGTCAGTGAGACCATTACTCCAAGAGGGGCAGATGATGAGCAGTGTCTTCCTGCTGACCATATTCAAACTACACTGATGACATTTGAACCTGGAGTGAACCTGAATATGACTGAGGAAGTTTACAATCACACTTGAAGACAAATCACAGTCATGGCACCTTCTCTGGAATTTCTTTATTTGATGCTAAAAACAACAGGCTGCTTGGATAAGGAAACAGTATTCCTAACAAAGGTCATCCTTCAGATAAATCTGCTGATCATTCTGATCAAAGTTGGATCACTCCAGCTTTGCGTCTTCACTTGAGAATGCAATTTAGTAACACACTTATGGGCATGTTGCAGTGAGAGATAAGTAATGTGGGCAATAAGTGTTCTGTGGGTCTACTTGCACAAAATTCCTTTCCCACGCTCAGCAAAACGTGCAGAGACCCACCATATAGCACAGTTTCCTGTAGTCCTGTGCAGTACTTTCCACTGTAAGTGCAGATGAAGACCTCCAGCATCATCAGATTTAAGAGGACATAAGTCTGTTCTGAACCACTTGAGCAGGAATGTTCTTCTGAATCAAAGCCAGAGGGAGAAGCCAATATCACCAAGGAATTTGAGGAAACTCTCTTAGTTAAGAAAAATGTGCTTTTAAGTGATTTTTAATTTCCCTGATATTTTCTTTCAGTCATCTGTTTTCTACTTAGTAGGACATCAGAATGAGAATTAAATTTTTATTTAATGTGTTCATCTGATCCCTCTGATCTCTCAGACTACATTAGTAATCTCCGGTATGAGGAAAAACAATAACCTTTCCAGCAACTGGGTGCTTCATTGAAGATAAAATCGTGCAACAGACCAAGAAAATAATACAGATGTTTTCTAAATTACATTCAAGTGTCTAAAAGGTGGGAAAAGACTTCATGATCAGTATTCATAAGCAATATTTTATGATCTGTCTTTAATTGAAGCAATTATAACAAGTGTTTAACACTCTCTGTAGCTACAAACTTAACATCTTTGCTTCAATACTTGGTATTTATTTACTTGTACTACCTTTTTTTACATAGGAGAATGCTAAAGCAGGATATTTATTTTTGCTGTATACTCTCATTTTGCCCTATTTTAGCAATGATCTCTGGCAACATGAGAGAGTGCCATTACTAGATCAAAGAAAGCCAATATCCTTCATCTATTGAATTGTTACATACACCACTGAGGAGAAAATGGTGGGTGAGAATTGTGAAGCAATTAAAGGAACAAAAATCTGATACACAATAATCTTCCAAATTAGAAATCAAGTTGCATTTCTTCATTCTTATTGTCTATCTATGAACACAGAACCTGTCAAGGAGCCCACAACGCTCAAAAAAAAGGATTTCTTGCAGGGGTCAGCATATACTAAACCAGGCTTTTGGGTACTGCTAAGGCTGAACAGAGTAGAACATCTGTCAACGTCTTCAGTCCAGATCCTCAAATTGCATCTAGGAATGTAATTCCTACCAGATCTCTGTGGGAATGACCAGTCAAAAGAGGTAATATCCTAAAAACTTATTCTAATCCATGGGACAGATAATTTAATTTACCAGGGAAAAGATGAGGCTTTACTTCAGGAAATCTAAATGCACAGAGGAGCACTGCAGAACAGACTCTCTAGCGGTCAGAGCTTTCAGCTGCAGAAGGCAGAAATGAAAAATCTCCCTTAGCTCAGGGGCACACTGATGATAAACATTTTCCAGTGTTTATCACTTTGCTACTACATCTCCAATTACTTGTGTTAATAACACCAGGCTTTGAGGAACTTCCACATTATTAGACTATGAAAAAGTGCAGAGCTGTTTCCTGGTATCTGGTAAAAGAGTGGCTAGGAGCAATCCATCTGTACTTACAAAATATTTTGCCTATCTAAATTTATTGATTAGAATGCTATAAAATATCTACTAGATCAGATCTGAGCGATCTCTCACTCTTGCTATTTAATATTTGCTGCCTTTAATGTGAAGCTTATGCTCCTTATTCTGTCACTTCAGTCTCCATAGCATGGATCTCGTCTCAGCAGTTTTGTTAATCACACCTTTATTTCTAGAAGCCTTCTTGGAGGCCCACTACTGCAGACCCTGAAGACATAAAACCCTGATGTGTGCTGCACTGCCCTCTCTTCCTGCAGAAAAGTCTGTCACCATCAACTGGCAGCCAAAGAGTAACCTCAGCTACAGCACACTCAGTCCCAGCACCTACTAACAGGCCGACACAGATTTGAACAAATGTTTCACCTAACTCAGGTTTTAGATAAACCCAGCCATGAGCTTGGTGTGGCATCTGATAAGAGGTGTCAGGCATGTCTCATCAAATGCCACTTCCTTGACATTTCTGTCCCTACTGACAGTTTCTGCTCACAAGCATACCAGGACAAACACCATTCAGTATAAACAAGGACCAGCATTGTTTACACATATGTAACAGAGGTCAAAGTGTATCCTTCACACACACCACCAAAGCAAAGCTATGATGTGGTTTATTTTTATCTGGTGTCAAGTCTTTGGAGTCAGAGTCATTACTGTTTAGAGATGTCAAAAAAAAAATAAAGGCTGAATGAAAATGTTTGACAAGGTCACAGGGAAGTTGATGATTTGCTTGCTGACATGCCAATAGGGAAGTGTATCTTTATTCCATAATGAAAGCTAATACCAGCAGTGGGCAGAGTAGAAAGTTACCTACCCAACTGCTTGATTACAAGCACCTCAATTACCATGGAAACAGGTGCTTTGCTGTTCCCACTCTACACCATTCCAAGTAAGATTGTACTCATCTGATTGTTAATTACATAAATTATTCCACAGTAAACTATCATGTGTGTTATCCACAAAAGGGCCATGTCACTCAGTAGGATATTTCTCTATCCATACTGAACACTGAAAAAATAAAGTATGCTGTTTATTAATCTCCTAAGGAAAGTTGTATTAACAAAAACCCCAACCAAACATACAAAACCCCACAACTTCCCTAGCAAAATAAAAAATACAATCTTTTTTTTTTCTTCAGTTTGCACTTAGCAAAAGGATTGGACAGATATCTGTTACATTATTTTGTGTGCCAATAGAAACTAGAGAATATGTACAGCAAACTTGTAGCAAAAAAATCCTTGCTGTCAGTGGTCTGATTAAAATCTCACCTTAAGAGATGGTTTTATCTTCATGACCAGCCTTCAGAATAGCAGAGTCCATTAGTTATTTGGCAGTTAGCTGCACATTTTGTTTGTAATTTAGCAATTAAGTGCAAGAAAATGAGCTTGAGAGAGACAATTCTTGGGAACTCCCATCTGTAATACGCTAGTGGTATGACTTAAGTAGTTTACCCTCACTGGATTCAGTAAATGAACTAAAAGTAATAATAACCCAAGATGCACTGCTATCAGCTCACACTGCTGTGAAACTTGCCATGTTGATTTAATCACCTTTCTGCTGTGTGATCTGTTGAAGACATTGCATCATCTCTCACTGCCCTTTGAAGGCATGCAATGTAGCAAGATCTTTCAGGAACTCTTCCAAACACATTCTACTGAATCAGATCTGCAAATCTGCACCCTTAACATAGCTGTCCATTAAGTAACCACCCAGGTTTCAGCTGTACACCAAGAAAGAGCAATAGCTGCCTTTAGTATCACGATTTTTTCACAAAATAAATTTCAGAAGCTGAAAGTGCTTGAATATTTGTTATTTTGTGGTAATCATGTTCTCTTCTAGTAGTATGCTAGTATCAAAGTTGATAAAAATGTTAAGGAGTCAAAAAACGTTAGAGACCAAATACCATCTTTTGTTACAGTTAAGATCATTTCCGTTTTCTTTTTAAACCAATCATCCAAAGGACTATGCTAAAGAACTGAATTCAGCAGAAAGATTTAAATTTGAAAAACTTTTGAAAGCAATTGTCATCGTGAATATGACTTTTGGTGAAATGCCAAAACTGCTGTATCATACTAGAAATCACTCAGAGTTCTCAAGACTTCTGCTTCACAGATTCATGCTGAATCACATCCAGTGGTTCCAGTTGTTTTTTGTCTTTGTGTACAACTTTGTTGCCTTTGAGTCAATTTCTCAAGCATTCTGTACAAACCAAATACTACCGCACCTGAACATGGTCAAAGTACACACTCGTCTTATCTGTCTACATTTATTTTCTTTCTGGAAAGCCAATTAATTTGAATGCATGAAAAATTCTGCATCCCAATTCTGTTATCAGGAAAATGACCTATCCTGCTCCCCTTCCTTTTTTTTTTTTTTTTTTTTAATCCACTCCCATCAACTGTGTTGAGAAAACACTGTGTGATTCACTTACTTTTCTGAAAAACTTGAAGGCTGCACCAACAGCTTCAGCCAAATGCAGTGCTGGCTGGAACCAGACAAGGCTTTCATCACCTAGATACCCAACTTCACAGTCTCTCCACTTGTGTACCTAAGTTGATCCTCTCAGATGTGCAGTGAGGAGTGAAGAATCTATGTCTTCTGAAAGTTCACAGTGAAGGTAATAATAGGGTAAAAAGCACACCTCCCAAGCTTGCACAGCTTCAGCCTCATGGGGTCATGGTTAAAAAGGCTTCCATGTTCTGTGCTTTCTTTTTCTCCAAATGAGAGCAGGAGAAGAAGTTTGTGACACAAGAAGACCACACTGTTGATACTGTTGGTTTTTAAGGACATTTTCTATGGTGGGGTGCTTCAGTACTCCTGAGGGACCACCTTTTATGATCTGCCAATGAATTCAGCTGGAAATGTTAAAGAATACAAGCTGAAGCAAGTGACAAGAGCAAGTTTCTCCAAGAAACAGAAAATCAGAATTTCCTTCCTTTCTCAGAATGAGAGAAAAAAGAACTTGATCTTCTGCTAATATCTGTAAGAAGTCTACTTCAAAAAAGAAAGAATTTCCCTCAAGATCTTCTCTTTCAGGGTACTGCCCAGTCTCTTCTGGCTCACATTAGTCCTATCACACCAAACTCAGTATTCACGGCACCACTTGATTCTCTGGTGTAATGCTCCATTTTAGGGCTCTTTATCAAAGTCAAAGTAACAGAATAAACACAGATTAAACCATGAAGACCATACAGAATGCATACAGATATGAACACAAAGGTACCACTATGGATGCACCAGACTGAATCACTCCCTTTCCTGTCTATCTACCACTGCATGAAAATCCACAGGTTTCCAGCCCAGTAGTTTTATCTGTGTAAATTCCTGGCACACATGCCTTCACAGAGATGTGAAAAACAGAGAGGATTCCTTTTAAAGATGGAACTTTCACCAGCAACAGGTCAATCATAATCCAAAAACCTACAACTATGGACATTTAGATATTTGGATTAGTGACATGTTGCAGAATTGCACTACCTTCCTACTGAAGAAGTTTTTCTCAATATCAAAGCAGAACAAGTCAAGCTGTAATTTTCTGACTGTGCCCCTTGTTGCATCATCTGTCACTACCAGGCTTAGTTTTGTCATCTTTAACTGACAGGGGAGCTGTCAGATCAACCCTTAGTATCCTCCTCACCTCCGTTCCTTCATCTCAGTTGGTTAAAACTTGGTTGTAATAATGCCAAGGTCATGGGTTCAATCCCCTATGTGGGCCATTGACTTAAGAGTTGGACTTGATGATCCTTGTGGGTCCCTTTCAACTCAGAATAGTCTGATTCAGTGATTAAACACATCCAGTTCTAGGAGTGTGTTCAAGACTTCTATCCAACTCCAACTCTGCCCCTCTGCCAACACCTCTCTGGTTTTTTTTGTCCTCGATTCCTCTGATGTGGAGGTCAAGAGCCAAACACTATTCTAGCAGGGTGTTCCCAGCTCCATCAGTGAGACAAGAGCCAGGGAATATAAGTTTTCACTCTCACAGTCTCCCAGCGATAGAGGACTGTGTTCACATTACAGACAAAGTGCAGGGGATGGGAAGCTTTGAACTCTCTCCCCAGTTTCAGAGGTGTATCAATAAAGCTAATTTCCATAGACATGGATTTTACCGAAAGAATATCATTATAGGCGATGAGCTACCTATTTCAAGCACCATTCATATATTTTTGTTCTTCTTTTTCCTTCACAGAGATAGTTTTTCAATAGCTATTTCCCCCTTCTAGCATGAAAATCCATTCCCAGGGAATTAAAGGAAACAAATTACTGTCTATTATGATGTTGCAACTCCTAACCACAGGATTCAGCATCAAGAAGTGAAGAACAATTATTGGAACATTAGGGTTTAACTAAACATCTCAGTTTTGGCAAGGCACAAGGAAACAGACAGCTATGCATAGTGTTCTCATTCTTGGTAGTTATAAAATGTAATTGGAACAGTGTTTTTAGGACTTGGATTTTAGTAACATTAAACAGGATTTTAGAATAGGTGCCATGATACTCAAATTAAGCACTTTAATACCCTTTTTTCCTTCTGAAAACTGTGCTTGGTGAAAAACAGAATTGCTGACCCAGGGACCACCAGATATCACTTCCCACTAAGCACAACAGGCGAAGGCCTGAAATACTGAAGATATAAAATCCATTTTCAAGATACAGAGGTCAGCCTGCACTCTCCATTACCCCAGAACAAGCTGAGCTGCAGGAGTTAATTCAAGTGTTCTTAAGAGAAGGGAGTAGTTCCTGGAGTGAAAAGTTTGGTGCCTCTAAAGTAGCTGGAATGTAGTGTCTTTTTGGATACAAGAGGTCAGGGCACTAAGACAATAAGTCAGTTTTGAAACCATAAATATTAAGTCTGCACATAACTTGGAGTTGTCAAAATGGGAGAGCAAATTAATCTGTGTTGACTAACTGTGGAGTTCCCAAGTGGAAAGAATAAGTAAATACAGAAACTCCATGTAATATACAAGAGATAAAAATCTCATCCCCATTACTGTACTTTTCATGTATTATCAAGTTTCCCACCTTTTTAAAATTTAACCATCCATACTGTTTGTAAAGGCTAGAGATCATTAACCAGCAGCCACTGTGTTCCAGATCTGAAAAGCAGATGACACTTCTCTGGAGGAGTCACTGGCCCTGCAGCACTGTCACCCTCCCAGGAGACACAGTCCTCATTTTACAGCCTGACTTCATGTCATGGAAGAGATTTCTACCACCCCCTGCCTTCTTATAATGAAAACAGACCTTGAGGGCTGCCCAACCTCTGCCTTCTCTGACACTGTGTCACATACAGCCTGGTATCCAGTCACCACAAACCATAGGCAAACATTACAGTCACACTCCATGCTAAAACCTTTCCCATGTTGTCTATTCAGCAATGGCAAGAGACAGGGTGGAAATCTCACTCATAGGCTGGTCTCAGACCAGGTGTTCCTGTGCTGGTCACTGCTCACCTTCTCCCCCCGTCAGAGCTGTCCGGTAGCAGCAGAGCCCCAGAGTCCTACCTGCAGCCTCAGCCTCACATTCTTATTTGGCACATCAGAGGTCTTTCTCTTCCCAATCAGGTTCCTGTAGGGACAAAACATCTTACATCACAGAATCATATAACATGCTGGGTTGGAAGGGACCCACAAGAATCATCAAGTCCAGCCCCTAGCCCTTCACAGGATCACCCTCAAGAGTCACAGCATGTTTTGTAACATACAAGACAACCTTTCTGGGTTTGCTGTACTATGTCCGCTTGTCCAAAATGAATATAAAAAAATGCTATAGTATCCCTTCTCTGATCTGCAAGGCATCATCTTCCATCCCAAGCTGAGTTAAACAGTGCAGCCCAACTCCATCACCTACCAACATGATCCTCCTTGTTACCATTCAAGCCAAAATGGCTACTGCTTCCGAGTTTCAGCTTTTATATCTCAGACCTTCCTTCATCCAAGGAAGCTTCGACATGCAACAGTTAGAGATACAAAAGAAAAAGAGGTTTTGACTCCACTGGTAAGTTTGCTTCCCCAATCCTCTGACAAGGCAGTGAGGCTAAAGGGCATTTTCTGTATCTTTCTTGTTCAGAAAAGTCAGAGCAGGCCAATTACACTTCCTTTTCCTCCAAGCCATCCTCATAGTTGGAGCTAATAGGGCTAAGTGGCTTTCAGCTTGTGCAGATGAGCTGCAGGAGTGGCTGCTGCTCTGTGGCAGACCATGTGGGGACTGCTCCTCCTGCAGAGCTGGTCAGTCTGCAAGGTCCCAGCAGCACTCAGCCAGCACAGCTTGTGTGGCTGCTGAAACCAACAGAAAGTAGAGGTCCTTGGCTGCAGTCCTCAATACAGTATCTTTACTGTAGACCTGTTTACATGGACCTTTTGGAGCTGATCCAGAGGAGGGTCACAGACACCTACACAGGGTTGGGGTGCCTCTCCTATGAAGCCAGGCTCAAAGTTAGGGTTGTTCAGCCTGGAGAAGAGAAGGTTCTGGGAAGACATAATACCTTTCAGTACCTAAATGGGACTACAGGAAAGCTGGAGGGACTGTTTATAGGGCCATATAGTAATAGAAGGAGGAATGGCTTTAAACTGAGAGAGGACAGGTTTAGGTTAAAGGAATAAATTCTTTGCCATGAGGTTGTTAAGGAACTGGAAGAGATTGCCCAGAGAAGTTGTGAATGCCCCACCCTTGGACCCATCTGTGATCAGGTTGGACAGGGCTCTGAACAACCTGGTCTGTTTAAAGATGTCCCAGCTAATTGCAGGATGATCAGACCAGTTGACCATTACAACATCCTTTCTGAAAGAAACTGTTCTATGATTTTATATAATGAGCAATTCATTAAGTCAACCAGCCTTAAGTAACACAGACAAATCTCTCTCCACTGTATGACCAGATTTTTTGGTGTCTACAGCAGCAAGTGATTAGGTGACCAATAAAACCTCTGAAAACAGAGTGTTTCTAATTAGAATAATTAAGAAAACAAAACAACCAATCAAAAAATATTCAATAAATAACAACAAGTCATCACTGAACTGGTTTACTGTCTTGACTTCGGTTGAAGACAGAGTATGGTATTTCTCCCACACTGTTTCCAGAAGAGATGTGGTTTACACAGCAAATGGGTTACTTAAACCAATTCCCAGGATAGGCATAGCTCTCTGCATTATTTCCCATCAGAACTACATTCCCAAGAAGCAAATTTTAAGTACAGGTCACATTCTGTTTTCCACCAATTTCATCATTAGGTGATACTAGAAGCAAATCAGATTTGCTTGATCTCAGCTGGCTGCAAACTCTGATCCCACCAGTTTTTCCAAATTTGTTCTGACTTGCTTCAGTGCTCCCAAAGACCAAAGTGCATTATAGCATTGACCCCACCCAGGCCACCCTTTCATGCCCTCACTGGTAATCACTGTGTGGCTCTAATTAGTCTAAGAGCAGGTGTCAAAGGCATTCCTGAGTCTGAGGTTTCTGACCACGGTTTGGGGTGAGTAGAGTATGAAGAAGCACATTGCCTGCCGCCTTTCACAAATAATTGAGTCTCCTCCAGTAAGTTTAATCCCTAATTTTGGCTTACCTCAAAATACTTCCTTACCATTTGTAAATGAAAACTTGCAACTCAGCCTTATACATTAAGGCTGAGCTGACACTTTGAGATTGTAATTTCACCAGTCTGGCAAGGCATCTCCATAGGTGAATCGGAGAACTAATAAAGCATTTTAGAAATCCAACACAACTTGTTTGAAGTATTAGATAAGCAAACCTTACAGCAGTCCCTGAAATTTGCCCTAAGCTGTTTGACCTATTGTCATCCACAACCTACGATTTATAGTTTCTGGCATTCAAATTGTTGTGCTTTCTTTAAATGGTACTTTTCTCTGAAGTTTTAGTTTTTCCCTCTTTTAAGTTTTTTAAATTATAAACTTACTGTATTATTTCTCACCTTCTCCACTCTTTATTTTCCCCCCTTGGGATTTCAGGCTTCTTTGGACATAATAAAAATCAGGACTTAAGGAGAACTACATTCAGTTCACTGTATCTCTATGCTATTGTCAGACCCATCTAGGTATCACCTTGAAAGTTTATAAGGCTGAAGTGGACAAAGCCTTGAATGACCTGTTCTGATGTCATAGCTGATCCTACCTTGAGCTGCAGGTTGGACTAAAGATCTCCTGAGATCTCCTGCAAGCCCAGTTATTCTGTGATTTTATGTCTTTTTTGTCATGGCATCTGACTTTACTCATGTGTTAAGCAGGATGACTAACATCTGTCACATATTGTTTGTTTTCTTCTGTCTCCCCAGGGAAGAAGTAGGGGAGGGTCTGGTATTGGCAAAGTGTTTTTCATTTGTTTATTTGTTTGTTTAGCATGCATGTTGCTATGTGTTTACAACAGACAACACAGAGTAATCCTTTATGGAATCAGAGTGGGAGGTGGAATGAGTATAGTGGTCCTCAGGAATAGCAGGAATTTCTCAGAGTGCCAGGTAAGACCTTGCCTCTTTCTTTGTGGTACAGGAGCACAGATGGATATGGTTTTCCTCCTAAACTTATTTGTTTCAGCCTTAGGAAAGCTTTGAATTTGGACACCCAGATCTTAAACCTACTTCAGAATTCAGTAGGGAACTGGTGGGTACAGTAAGCTTTTGTCTGACATACTCATGGTAATGCCTTGCTGGGAGTACCAGTGTTCTGAAGATGTCTGAGCACTGAAGGTTTCACACATGTGTCCAAGACCATCTGGGAAGGGAAAAGGAAAAGGTTCCAAACATGAACATGGGACAGTACGTAACAATTTGAAATAGTCTTTCTCTCAGATGAAGAGAGGAAAAAGGGCTACTTATGCATAGCTTGCAAGTACTTCATGGTAGTTTCATCTGTCTAACATGCTCATCACCTACTGGCTCAATGAGAACTTCAGGAAGCCGTTTTTGTTAATCTCTTATGGGTTTATGACAGCCTGAGACTTCCCTTTCTAATAAAATTTTGGGGTTAGCTACTTAAAGGCTTGGTAAACTTCATCCCTGGGTTCTGAAATTTCCCATATCTATGATAAATATTGTGGTAAAATTTCACCCATGAAACATTGAATGAGATAAGAAAGGATATGTTTTGTCTTTATTAAAAAGGTAGGTGGCTCTCTTGTGAAAGAGCCTTGGAATATTAGAAAGCCCGCTAAGTAAATTGTCAAAATTGTATCAATGTCAAAATTGTCAGATTATTAAACACATTATTTGTTTCTGTGAAAACAGACGAATATTTGAGAAAATTATGAGCCTCTAAGGAATCTCAATTAATGTACATACAGTAGTTAATCTAAGGTTTCTTACCTGTGCTTTTTTGTCTTGTCTTACCAGAACCTGCATTCACCATTTCCAAAAGTCAGGAGTATAAGGCTCCTCTTGGCTTCTTTGGGGAAAGAAAAAGAGTAAGATTTTTTTCTGTGCACATTAAGTCCTTTTTTTGTGAAAATGGATGAAGAAGCTGATTCAAATACCTAAGGAATATTTAAAGGTGCTAAATTATAAAAAACCTCCAGAATTCTTGTGTTTTTACATGAAGGCAGGCAGACAGGGGATGGGAGACACACAACGTGGGTGAAACTCAGAAAAAACATGACATGCAATCCTTGATTTCACGTGACTAATATAGCATTTGGCTCGAAGAGAAAAGACATTCTTGATAGGTCATCATTATCAAGCAGTTGTTGTTATATACTATTTGTTAAATTTATAAAATATCTGGAAACATTTAGAATGACAATTTTATGGTTATTTCAAATTTTTGGTGAAATGGTTGAACCTGACTGAATTCACATCATACTGGACAGAGTCCTTTCAGGAATAATTTTATTAGGTGAGTTTTCCACAGTGATATGTATTCCTGCAAATGGTAATTTTATCAACTGTTAATCAATTTAATACATGCTTGATTAATATGGAACAGATTTTTTAAAAAACTAATATCATAATATATTCAATAAATCTTTATCCACACAAAAAGAACAATAGGAGTTCCATAGGAAGCCTTAATTCTGGCTTTTGCTATTATTTCTTCAACATTTCCTAACAGTTCTTCATTATTATTAAAATTTGCCATGCCTTATTAAAGCAACAATAGGGAAGTTATTATCTTTGGCTCATTTCCTTTCAATAGAGAGAGAATCGTTTAAAATCCTGTCTCTGCCATTTTCTTCTGTTGGGCTCTCAATAAGCAAAGAGGGAAAAAAATCAGATTGTGTTTTTATCACTCTCTTAAGATTATGGCTCTCACAGCTGCATGTTATTGCCAGTCTTGATCTTGAAAGGAAGGTTACAAAATGTTTTTTAAGTTTAATTTATTGTTAACCAAAACAATGCCTGTTTTTACTGATCAATTAATTGCCACATATCCAAGAAGAAAAACTTTCTTTTTCTGCCATGTGTGTAACTAACTGATTTGAAAAACCCTAAGAAAAATATTTTGGTAATAGTATGGGCTAAAATATTCCTTAAATGCCCTCAAACAAATTTATGAAGCCTCTGGATTAAGAAAAGCAATCAAAATCAGAGGTTTCTCATTTACCCTGAGAAATTTTCTCTTTCTTTTCTATAGAACATCTTCAAATAGAAAACACTACTAACATTTTAAAGACTAAGGAGACAAATAAGGATGTATCATTTTAAAAGGAAATGTGTCTTGGGATTCAGGAAGTGTCAGGCAAGTTACAGAAAAATGGACAGCAGAGGTGAAGGAGAAGGTGGAACCCACTCTGAAGAGCCAGCAGAGAGATATAAAATAGGGAGCAGGAAGTCAGAAGGTCAGAAGGAAATTCAAGAACAGACTGTAGTTTCAGAGGCTTAGCTTAAAGATCTTCAGGAATTCAGACCATGGCTGATGGGACCCCAGCTGCTGAAACTTCTTTACTCCTTCAACTAAACAAATATGGCATTGGTTGGAGTGGTAGCAAATGACAGATAAAGTGATTAAAGGTGTGAATTCAACACAGGTTAAAAAAAATAATTGCAATCCAAGGACAGAGGATGTTGCTGATCAAGCAGATGTGATTAGAAATGTACTTGGTTAGGAATGTTCTTGGTAGCACCTGAAAAGCTTAATTGTTCTCTGAGACACTTTAACAATTGTGCTTTACTTTTTAGCTAAAGTTCTCCTTTCCAACTCTGCAACATGGGCATACATCCTGGCAAGTCATAGGCCATGCACCCAAGCAATATCACATGGTTTAGGCATATCATGGCTCTTTCTATGGCTGGTTCCCATCCTTCACTGTTTACTGAAATTTGGTTTCTGTCATCATTTCAGAGTTATTTTTCAGAGCAGTCATTGCAGGAATTACTTGCAAAATAGACATTCACCTGTTTAATGAACTCTTTCAGCAACCAATATCCAGTTAAATGAAATGCTCAGAAGAAAGTGAAGTCCAGATATTCAAAGGCTCACTTTCACATACTATGGTATGAATTATTAGTACCCTTTGGTTGAGAATCATCTGGATCTCCATTCTAAGGTATACCATAGGCTATCAAATCACACAGACATTTACACAATAAGATACTTTTCCTGGCATTTCCCTCAGTTCCTTCCACACTTAAGTTTAAGTTTTAAACCTAGTTTGAGGGATTTTTTCCCCCTTTCCTCTCTTTTCTTGATGGGGAGAGAGAAGCTCTGGCTCTATGTTGGGCAGCTGGCATTTTGTCAGCTCAACCCAAGACAGGTTACTTTCATAGAAGTACAGGGGTTTGAAAGAGTAGCTGTAATAGAAGAGATTGTGTTAAACTTGATTCTATGGGAAATGCTGCCATGTGACCCAGTCCAATATTCCATCTTGCTTTAATTGCAGATCACACTTCTGAAAGGACACAAATAGTCAGCAAACCAAAGTGTTCTTCTTGGCACACTTAACAGTCACATTTTCTCTTTAGTTCAGTAACTGCTTAAAAGAGATCATAGAGACATAGAGCATTTGGAACAAATACTCTTAAAATATTTATGATCTGCTCATTCAGGACTCAGGATGATATTTGAGTTGCATGTAAAAACAAGTCATGATTTTAGAATTATTATGATGACAGCAGTATGCTAACACAGTCACGTCTGAATTGTTTCTTACTCCAAAGCAAAATAGCCTTTATTTCACCAACTGCTTAGAAATCACAGGCTAAAAATGTATTGAACGTTTTGTCTCTCCTCTGATCATCTTAGAAATTGCTTCTATACAAACAGCCACACCTACACCCATGCTTCTTAACTGTGTAGTTATCACACCTTGATGCAGGAAGGATTTTTGCTTTTACATTTTATAGATTTTAAGAACACAGTAGCTGTAGCAAAGTAGATTTAGTGGGTTAATATTTCTAGCAGCTTAAGTTTGATGTCTTTCTATTGCTAACCCTTGTCCCAGAACAGGGAGTTAAAATTCCTTAGCTGTTTAGTCTGTTTTTCAAGGTACACGATTGAAGGGTATCAAAAGAAGACATAAACATAGGGCAGAGTGACCCAGAAGAAAAAACATTGGAAGAACTCTAGGAACCCGAGGAAGAGGAGGACTGATGAAGATGGGGTCTTACCGACCCCAGACCCAATTCCTGGGGGGTGGGACTGGGATAAGACAGAGGTGGAACTGGAAATGTGTAAAGTGATGATTAGATGGATCATATTAAAAAAGCTATGGAAATTAAAGTTTGCCCACATGCATGTCGATGTATTCCTGGGTGAGCCTGCGTGCCCATTAAAGTCACTACCCTTTTATCTTATCTCCTACCAAAATTCACCTTGGAGTCTTTTTTACAGACTTTTAAGGCATTGCCTTAATCAAATATCATGGTAGTGTAAAGCACGTCTTGTGGCGAACATCAGAAATTATGTTGGTTTCTTTTGCTTATACTCACACAGTCTGCTTCTGATCTGCTTTTGTTTCTGAATGGGAGTAGTCTCATTCATTCCAAAGTTGAACTAAAGTGTAAACCCTTGAAGAACCATGGTTATTAAAAATGATAAGGAATACTGATAAGAAAGTTGGAAATAAACAGGCATATTCTGCATTGTTCCTATTGGCATCATATGAAAGAAATTACACTGCCGTCAGAATGCTGATTTCTTTGACTGAGAAGCTTTTGTTCATACAACAAAGAAAACCCCATCCTTCCCCTTCTTGTATTTACTAGAACAAAAAGATGCCAAAATACATTATAATAGTAACACTTTCTTACAAGGGAAATATTCTTTTTCATACATGACTGGAAAAACAGTTCTATCTGATACAGACAAGAAATTTCATTTTAACTCCAGCAATACTGCAAAAATATGTAAAGTGCAACAGTACGAAAAACATACATTAATAAACCCACAACTCTTCTTTCCCCAGCAAGAATATGGAATTACAGAGAATTAAATTACAAGTATTGGTTTGACTAAATGAAATTTCTTTGTATTCTAGGAATTATCTCAAAGTTTTTCAAACTCATTCAGTTATACCAATATGCCATGGAAATAATTCTGAGGTTTTAAGAGTCAGTATGCTCATGCATCCTAGGTGCATAGGACTATTACAATATGGAATTTTGCAGAAAAGAAAAATGAAGTGATTGTCCAAATTATCACATTAAATGTTCACCTTACAAAGATCCAAGATATTTTTCCTAAGACTAAGAATACTTAGTTTGATTGGCTGATAATTTTATTAAAATATGTCCTGCAAATACTAGCCAAAGAACATTACAACTACCAGCAATGCAATCTACTCTGCTGGAGAAAGTAAGTGTATGATCATGTTGTATGATCCCAAAATTCCAAGCCAGACATCAAAAAATCATGATCTATACATTATTTTAACATGGAAGTTGATCCCTTTTAAACATGTGTTAGATAATGTTTTTAAACTTTTACTTTGCAGATATAACTGCTTAAATTTTACTTCTTTTTAGATTAAGATATCCTCTTGAGGGCAAACATTCAGGCATATGATCTTTGGATTTTAAATGCAGTAGATTAAGTCTGACAATAGCAAATAGAATTTGAGGCCTTAAAGTGTCAACTGAAATTCCACTTGAAATGTACATGGAAATGTTATACTTTTGATAGAGATTTCAGTCCCAAAAGACGTGGTTTAAAGACTGTATCTTCTTCTGAGTTACTGACTCTATGGATACTCAGTTTTGCATACCAGTGAAACCCTGATAGATATGCCAAAGAAACAAGCTTGAGTGATGCTCTGAATTCTTTGAGGGGATTATCCCAATAATATTTTGATTCACCATACTCATAAAAAATCCTAATCAAAACAGGGGTTTGATCTTCCAGACCTCTATAGCACCTCCAATTAAAATACTGTGGGACGGTCACAGAGCTTGAAATTCTCTAGAAACACAGGATACCACTAACATGAGATATTGATGAGACCAAGCTCTGGCTATCCATAGTGAGAAGAGATGTCTCTTTAATCCTTTCCAAACCAACTCCTGGATACCACATGCGACTTGATAAGTGAATGTACATATCTGAGTAAAAAATCAATATGCCCTGACCCAATGAAGATAACACCATCCCAGTCATGTTTTCCCCTTTAGATTCAGTTGCACTAATAAAGTGACATGTTTCTGTTAGCTGAAGGCCAGGTTCAGGCTGCCTCTCTGGTGTGGGAAAATCTCATGTTTACAGTAGAACACACTTGCTCTAGGTGCTGCTTGATGCACATTGTAGTATACCTCTTCAAAGAACTGAAATGTCTTTCCTGATCCCTTTTGCAAGGGGTGCAACTATTGTAATTAGTTAATGACAAATAATCCCCTCTGAAACCAGCAAAACACCATTTTGGCTATTAGACTTAAGACAGTGACATTATGCTATGTGCCTAATTAGCTGGAAATACATTCACTTTTCACTCCACTTGCAATGCTAACATTAAACAGCCATCCAGACCTATGATTTTAGGCAGACGTGAATCAAAATTAATCTTAAGCAGAGATTAAACATTATTTATTTCAGCCTTATTACATACAGGGTTTTTTCTTGTTTGTGTTGTTCTTTAGCTCCTAGACAAAACAATGTAACTTCTAAGATAATGGGAAAATGAGTAAGTAGTAAGTGGATCTAAAGATACCTGGAGAAAGGGAAAATGCTGTAAGTCAGACATTACTTAATGAAACTAAAAGCCACGTAATCCACTTGAACCAATGCTTACAACACAGATGGGTTTTTAAAAAGGGAAAAAGGAAGAGAAAATGTGCAACACTGTTCTGAGGTAGTTATGACACCTCTATTGAAGTGAAAAAGAGTTGGCACATCAGGGAGTAAACAGACTGATTCAGAGACTTGCCATATCACCCAGAATATGCTGATTAAAGCCCCTGAAGTTATTGGAAAAAGTTTTCCAGTTGTGATCCTCATCAGCTATTGCTTAAACTGCGGATTAGTTAACAGTGTGCTGAAATACTCTTTTCCATCTCATCAAATATTCACCTTCCTGAAGTTCACTTGCCCCCACCATCTGTGCTTATGTAAGCAGGCAATGTTTGCTCAGCTACCCCAATGTGAGCGTTTCCACTGACAATTTCTATTTCCTAGTTTAGATAAACAGATTTGTCATCCTTACTGTCACACATTCAACAGCCCTAATTCCACATGGATTATGCCAACATTAAGAACTATAAGAACTATCTGACTCCTCTATCCATTTGCCTCAAAACAGTGCTTTCTATATTAACATAGTGTTAATAGGTTCACTTCAGGGGCATGTGACACAATATGTGACAGCAATTTGAAGGCAGAACCTGGTATCCTAGTTGCATGCATCCAGTAACATCAGGTTGGTTTACTGTTGTAGATACTTTAGAGTTGTTTCAGAAAAGCAATCACAGTTTTAGACCATTTTGGCTTCTTTAGAAGAGTAAGTTGGCATTGCAGTAAGTAGGCAATAATTATGCCCATGTTCAGAGAGCTTTCCTTCTTTGTCACACCATAATCATTGCACAGACTTGCATGGTTTGGACTCAGGAACTTTGAAGCAGAAGATTCTACCTTAAAAAGTCCGTACACATTAAAAAAAAATTGGGAACACTCCTGTCCCATCACTTACCAAGTCTTGGACCTGGAACTACTACTGCAGTGGTACAAAAGTATCTGTATCTGGACCCACGCAAGTGTCCCAGAGTCATAACTGGACCTATCATGGAACTAATGAAATGCCAGCAGAACTTATAAATAGGAATTCATGTCTCCCCAATAATAAAGTCCCCAAAATTGGTGCAATCCCTCACCGGCAGTCTAACTTACCTCCATGATACCATCACTAATGCCCAAGATTGCTTTTTCTAGTCCCAGAAAGGCCTCTTTATATTCACTTACACTTTGTTCATACTGCAGAGCTTCCCAACACACTCAGTTTTGCAGGGCATTTCATGTCTTAAGCTGTTTGTTTCATGTCATGCCAAATCAGATGAACAACTGAAACTGCCCAGGCAGATAGCTGTTTGTGCAAGACTTCGAGCTGGAACAGAGACCTTAAGGCTGGGATTCATCTCACTGATTTGAGATGTCTGTGACATAGATTATAATTTCTGAGATAGCTGTCCTCAGATCCCAGGTGGGGTGATTCAGCTGACCTATTTCTAGACATCTGCTTTAGGGTAAAATGACTTAAGCTCCAAAAGTGATATCTGTCCCTCAATCAAGTATAAAGGAAGCACATGGTGAGTAAGCCGGTGGGGGATGTTGACATTATTGTTTCCTCTGCCTTCTGAACTCAGCTTTTTCACTCCCATTAAATAAAACACATTATGACAGGAACTACAACAGCATTTATTTTCCCCTTCTTTCTAGAACTGAGCATAATCAGTTCTCCCAGACTGAGCCAGATCTCCAGAAAAGCAGCTCAGCTTTTCTATTTGTTGGCAGTATTCAGAACTGTATTTATTGAGCTGCATCTTCCACCACTACCATGAGTTCATTGCTTTTGCTCATTTTCATCTCCTTCTCCAGTTAAGAGGGTCACATAGCAATACAAAAAGAAAATATGAGCACCATCTTCCTGCTGTCTCCAGTAAGGTAAACTACCTAGCCACACTGACTTTGAGGAAGCCTACCTTTGGTCTCAAACCTCTCTCTCATATTTGTATCCTGTGTTTTAACCAGTGGGTCTTCCACTGAGAGAATAACAGCTCAGCATAACTGCTCTTCAATATTACACTCTTTGGTTCTGTATCCAGCTAAAAAATACAAGAGGAATCTCATTAATATGCATTTACTGCTCTCATTAAAATTTCCCTGTAATGTTAAAGATGATGAAACATTTTGATTGAAAAATTATGCAAAGTTTCAGACAAGGCCAGGTTGTATAGGGTCCTGAGCAATATGGTTTAGCTGAAGGTGTCCCTGTCCATGCAGGAGGAATGGAACTAGATCATCTGTAAGGTCCCTTCCAACCCCCTTAAGATTCTATGATTCTATGATTCTTTGATACTATCACCAATGAAAAATAGTCAGGACAGCCTAACAATAATGCTAATGCAATCTTAACTCTTCTTGCAGTAATTCCTTTCTCTGGAACTTGCCACTGAGTACCATCTATACATTATTCAATTCAGCTATGGATGCTATGAAAAGTATGTGTACAGAGCCTAAGAAGAGAGCAGGCTGTTCTGCTTAGACTAGGAACATACAGACCCAGACAGGACATTAAGTTCAGTTTCTTGTAACTGAAGGCAATCATAACATGTAATCCCCTTGCTATACTGAAACATAGACACTTTCAAGACTAAAAGGAAAGCAAAACCGAAAGCCCCAAGAATTCCTGAATTTTGGAAACAATCTCCATTGACACTGGTCACATCATCTGAAAGAAAACAAGTGACTCTTCATTTTCATAAGTCTATTGTTCAAACTACTTATTTCAGTATGTATACTACCCAGCTGTCACGCTGTATCCTAATCTTGACAAGATTTTAATCTATTCTTACAGTTACTGGTATAAATAGACACAAAAAAGACCATGCCAAATCCTTCCAAATCCCAGCACAAAACGATGGGATCACACTCTTACGTTGGCAACATTAAATTTACTGCAGGGCATCGTTTTTTATGATGGTAATTAATCACCTGAGGGGAACTATGCTACACCTTCAATGGTTGTTACACTGTTTGGTTTTCATTTTAGAGGAGTACAACATTTGGAGAAGGCCAACAGCTCATAAATCTAAAAAGAAATTTTTCCTTCATTCAGAAGTAGTAATTTGTGAGTTTTTTCAATAACTGTTCCCTATTTGGTTTATTCCATCACTGTTTTCCAAGAGCTTATATACCAAATCCATTGAATTTTTTTAAAACCATTATATAAAATGGTAGATAAGGAAAAGAGAACAGATATGTCAGTTACACCATCGAACTTCACAAGAATGCTAGTATAGCACTGTGGAAACTGCATTTTAGAGCTTTATTGTACAATCTGAATAAAAGTCTGGGAATATTTCTTACAATGCTACATAGCTCTCTGATCTGTTTCTATGGGATGTCTTTCCATTTTTACATTTATTAGTTAATAACGTAAAGTGCAGCCCTCTGTGATGCTAATACTCCCCTGAAATGTACCTGATGAAAATGCCAGGAAAAGGATACCTAAATATTATCTTGAAAACACAT
>VWZD01006899.1:0-67044 GCA_013396695.1 Sakesphorus luctuosus
AGAGTTGGAGTCTGTGGTACCCACAGACCAGACCTGAGGGAGAGGAGCTCCTCAGTGAAGCTCCAGGATGTTCAGTGCCCACAGTGAGAGCTGCAGGGGTGCCCTGGAAAGGCTCTAACACACCTGTGCTCAGCAGAGCTGTGCTGCTGCTCTGGGCTCAGTGGGCACCTCATGTCCCTTTGTCCCCACTGCACTGCTCACTGCCACTCTTCTTGTTCTAATCTTTGAGTGTGCAGCTCTTTGCTGAGAGGAGAATGATGAAGGTACTGGAGAACAGCTGAGGTTCAATTCTAAGCTCAGAACAAGTTCCATTTTGTTGTTGGCACCTTCTTTCATCTGTTTAATTTCTGGCAATGCATCTTGGGCTGTTCAGGGCTACAATGGCACAATCCTGTTCTTCACCTTGACTTGCAGGTGAGCTCAAGTCACCGAGAGAGTTGAACCAAACTGCACCTCCTCCAGCACTGTGCTAAGGACACAAGTACATGCTCAGCAGCTGAGGTATGTGTTTTTCAGCATTGAGCTTGCATATGGTCCTCTGAGTGGTTTATAAGGTCCAAAAATGACTCAGTAAACTCAAAAAGAGCCTTTCAGCTCTTTAGGTTGACTGTGCCCTTTTGAGGGGAGCTACTCTAAGTAGTAGGCTTGCAGTTGCCACTGTTAAAAATTCATTAGGAACCAGATGAGATTATTAAAAAGAAATCAAATACTTTTGGTTCACTTGTACTGGTTAGCTGTGTGGATTTCTGCAAACCCCACTATAAACTCCTGAGCTGGAAACACTCGAGTTTGCTGTTAAAAGCAGAGCTCTCAACACTACTCTGAAAGAAGCTCTGAAGTCTCTTCTGTGGGAGGTTTGTAATTGTACAGCTGTTGCTTGAAGTGTTCAGCATCTGCAATGCTGCAGCAAAAGGGGCTTAAAAATAGCACCACGTGGGCATTGAAGGTGTGTATTTGGGAAGTCCCCGAGCCTGAGCCTCGGCGTGCCCAACAACCTGTGGCTGTGGGAGGCTGTCGCTGCTCACATCCGTCCCCGCCAACCCGAGGGCACGAACACAAAGCAGTGGCAAATGTTTCCCCAAAGGCAAAATGCAGAGATGCTCCTCTGCTTTCCTTCCAAAGGTGCTGAGGGGGAGGGACGTGCGTTTGAGGACAAATGGCGTGTGCAATTTAGTGCTGCAAGATGTTACTCTGAACAAAGAGCTCAGGAGGAGCTGGATAAAGATGGGATAATTATGTGAGTCACAGGCAGCACCAGGTTTAAAGAATCTCAGTCCTCGTGCTTCAAGGTACCAATTGTCAGGGGTGGTTTGCCAGGACTGTGGTTTACTGAAGTTTTCTCTAAAGGAGCTGAGTTTAAATTCTAATTATTTGAAAGACAGTAAGTGGAGTAAATGCATTGCTGCATTTGTTCTGCAGAACAATCCTTGCTTTCACTGTAACAGCTGTATAATAGTATTTCATGCATTTTAGAGTGCCTGATATTCACGAAGATCAAAGTATTTTGCAGATATTTTCCATCTTTGTGCTTCTAGCAGTCAGATAAATATTTTTGCTCTAATCTGTTGCTCTGGGACTTGTATGGCTGCTCAGCTGAGCAGGAGGTAGTTTGGGGGTAGATGATTATCTGCACAGATATTTCTATGAACTGTTTAGAAATCACTTGGAATAATTATATGGAGTAAGGACATGTTGAGAATAAAGAGTCATGGCTAACAAATGTTTATTTGAATGAAGAATGAAGGGTTTTTACAGCCATTCTTTCTCCTCCTTTATACTCATGACCTTACCAGAGAGCATGTGACCCAATGTGTATGGTGGGATGAATCCTGGGGTGAAGCCAGTGACAGTGCCAGAACTGGGAGAAGTGGGAGGGGAACAAAGACATGGCAGAACTCTTCTATTGTACCCCAATTTCCTTTGGCAAATAGTCCTTTTGAAGAGAGACCTGTGGTTGGTATATACACAGAGACAGCATGTGGATTCTGGGCAAGAAACTGCAGAATCCCTGGGTGACCATTGTCTTTAATTACTCCTGAGACTGTGCAGGTGAAGACTCCCAGAGATAGTAAAATCAGAAGCAAATCTAAAGCAGCAGAAATCTTCCTTTGGGGCTGCTCAGGCCTTGGGACACCAAAGTTCAGAGCTGTGGAGAGGGAGGCAGAGTTCATCCAGCCCAGGTGGAAATTGCCTCACTTCACTCTCCTCTTGCAGTCCCTGGAGCTGTGGGTTGGCACCTGAGCTCAGGGTCTGCAAGATGCTGCCTGGGCACTAACAATAGCTTTGTAGTGGGTCTTTTCTCTTCCAGTGGGTCTGAAGCAATTCCTTCCTGTCCCCAACGCCTTCAAATGGACCATCACAGCCCTGAGCAGCCTGAGGGGAGCCAGGCAAAGACTCCTTCAGTTTGGCAACCAGGGCTGATGCCCCTGTGGCAGGAGGGTGCTGTGGGAGCTCCCAGTGCTTGGTTTGCTGTGGCACACAGTTCTCCATGGCCATTCCAGAGGGAATCTCACAAACACAGAGTGAACAGGAGCATTGCACCAGCACCATCCGTTCTCCACAGGCTGTGGGACTGGAAAAGTTCTGAAAGTGCCTGGCTTGGTTCTCTGGTAGTCCATCCCTAAGGCTGCCAAAGGGTCTATGCTGCCTTTGGAGGGTGAGGAACCTCACCACAGGGTCAGAGCTCTGTAATGAAGGGCATGAAGTAGTCCAAGTTTTTCTGCCCCCTTTATGGCTATGGAAAGGGCAGTGTTAGTCTCCAACGTGCTACACACACACTGGGTTGGATCCAGGAGCTTCCAAAGAGCTTTGGAAGAAGCACTGCAAGTCTGATATGACGTAAGCATTACCTCCATGTTTCACACAGGAGGACGGGTGTTCCCCTCTGCCTGTGGTGCCCCTGTGCCCTGGAGCTGAGCTGGGACTCTCCCTGGCACTGTCCCCTTGCTCTGCACTCTGAAGGTGTTTGCTCTTCTGCAGATTCCCACAATTCCCAAACACTCCTCCTCTCCCCTCGGAGTCATGGTCCAGCTGTTCCTTGCCACTGCTCAGGACCCACCTGGGAATGGCACCCAGGAATCTCCTTTTACCTTTCTCAGCAAACTGCTCCGTTGTAGCCTGAGCTGTGGAGGGTGAACCAAAGCCATTCCCACCTTGGAGCAGCCCCTGGATCTTCACAGCTGGTCAGGATGGGATTAGGGAGCTGCTTGGATGTCCATGGCTTGGACAGGCTGGACAGCTTGACACCTGGCCTGGCTCATGCTTGGGAAATTCTTTTTCCTTGAACATTATAAATAACCATGGAGGTTTTATCTTTCTTTCTGTCTCAAGGTGCAGGTAATAAAGGACAGAAGTGTTGGTGTTCTTGTGTTCTCATCCTTTGCAAGCAATTGATGTGTTTTCATAGAATCATAGAATGGATTGGGTTGGAAAAGACCTCCCAGATCATCAAGTCCAACCCTTGGGCCAACTCCGCTCCCTTTACCAGATCATGGCACTCAGTGCCACGGCCAAGCTCAGCTCAAAAACCTCCAGGGATGGGGAATCCACCCCCTCTCTGGGCAGCCCATTCCAATGCCTGAGCACTCTCTCTGCAAAGAAGTTTTTTCTGCTCTCCAACTTCAATTTCCCCTGGCAGAGCTTGAGCCCGTGCCCCCTTGTCCTATTGCTGAGTGCCTGGGAGAAGAGACCAACCCCCACCTAGTTTCAGCTACTGTGAGGATTTTGGGAGGGGATTCTGGTGACTGGAAAAAAATTGTGATTATTTTTTCCTTCCTGTGAGAATGAGAATATTTTCTAGTCCCACAGGAGCCCTGGCACAAAGGGGTTGCTCAGAAGAACATCAGAACAAATGGCCAGGGATCATCTGAGCCTTGTGCTAACATTCTCTTGGATTAAAATGTTTGCTTTATTTTTTGGGTCAAATTTGCTAAATTAAAAAATTAAAAATTAACATCAAGGGTTCTGCCTCACAGTCTTAATGCCCATATCCTGATACATTGGACATCCCTGAATTTGTAAGCTGCAAACCTAATATGACTCCAGGAGCTTTTAAAACAAATATTAAGTACAGTCTTAGTAATTATATGCATTAATTTAATTGAATATAGTATTAGAAGCTCAAATTAATAGAATTTCATGTTAATACATATTTTAAATGACAAGAATTCCTGTCTTTTGTCTGGTTTTGCAGTGGGAACATCCCTTCTTAACTGTACCCCCTCCTTGCACTGAACTGAATGGAAGTGGGTGTGTGTGGAAAAATCACCATTTATATAATTCTGATTATTTCTGTACTATTTATTTCTCTGGTATTGCTCTGACTGTAACTCCCAAATGTTTTTTCCTGCCATATTTCCTTCTCTTGGCCAGAACCAGCTCTTTATTTCTCTTAAGGCAGCGGAAGGACTACTTGAGGTCCAGAGCTCAGCATGTTCCTTTTTTTTCTCAAAGCCTTCCAACAGGATATCCCATTTTCAAAATAAATACAGCATTTTGTTTTTGGAAAACAGGAAGGGCAGGCCATGGAAGAGATGGCAATAAAGATTGTTGCTGAGATTTCCAAACTTGGAACTCAGAGTTTAGCAGAAGGTGGACAGATCACGAACATGAATCTTCCCTTCTGAAGGTTCTTAAGGAAAAGAAATCGTAGCAGGAAATGTGAGATGGGATTTGTTCTCAGCCTTTCCTTAAAGAGGTGTCTTATTCACAGACAATGCCACTGGAAATGGGGACTGGCTTGTAAACACAAGGAGAATTCACTTGTAAACTGGATATAGATATAAAGTCTGCTGATCAGAGCCTGGATAACAGCTAAAAAAAGGTTTGTTTCTCAGCAAGCAGCCAATGCATCTTATTCCTGTGTTCGTGGTGAGGGGGTTGGAGTTTGTTCTTTTTTTTCCCTTTTTTTGTCTCCTGCTCCAGTCATGGTGCAAAAATTTAATGAGCCATCTGCTGAAACAGTTTTGCTCTGTAAATCAAGAGGGAAAAATAGCAGCCTCTTCCTCAGCAGAGCTATTCCTTAAATATGTTCAAAGTGATACCTTTTTATCAAAGTGGTATCACATCTTATAATGCAGCAACAATTTTACATTTAAAGGAATGGAAAACCTCAGCCTGGGCTGGGCCTTGTTTGGTTGTGTGGAGTCAGCAGGAGTTTTTCTCTCCCAGAAAACTGGATGTGGTGTTACAGGGACAGACTGTCAGTGTCTTTGGGGAGATTACAGAAATTCCTTCCTTGTCCAATATTTCCAGTCTCACCACATCAGAGGGAAGGATCATGTTTGCTCAGTAAGTTGCTTTTCCATCAGCACAGATCCACCTTCCCAGGCCATCAGACACCCTCCTCCCTCAGCGTGCACACAGATGTCCCTCACACAGCCCTGTGCATCTCACCACACCATCAGCTGCCTCCATTGGGGGGTTCCTTGCCCTGCAGCAAGGAGAGCCTTGTTTCTCAGGAATTTCTGATGAGGATATTGCTATTTATCAGAGTGCCTCCATTTGAGTTGCTGTTTGTAATCACAAACCTCCCCCTTGGGAACAAACCTTGCATGTAAAAGTCTTTTCAAAGGTTACTACAACTAGGATTTTCTCCTGTCTCAGTCCCAAATGCTTCATTTTGTAATATCTGGGTTTAGATACTACAAAAAACCTCCCAACAGAACCAACCAGACAGGGTCTGGCAAAGAAGTGTCTCCACAAGCCTGACTGTGCTTGTGATCACCCTTTCCTGTTAGTTTGGGGGTTTGTGATTTCAGATTTATTTGCTGTTTTCAGATAGATGTAGTTGCAGGAAGAATGAGCCTGTTTTGGTGCTGCACTGAGTGCAACACAGCCAGTGTGTGAGACCTTCCTTGCCCCAGGAGCTGTTGGGAGGGCAGCAGTAAAGAAGCTTTGATAGGTTTGCGTTGCCTTGAGAAAGTCTGAGGTAGAACTGCAGCTTGGACTTGTGGAGCAGTGTAACAAATATTCCTGAGTGCATTTCTGATGCTCCTGGTGCAAAGGAGAAGGGTTGCACCTTTGTGCTGTCTGTAACTGCTGAGTTATGAACATGAGCCAAGGGGTGACATTTGGGTTCCCAGAGATATTCCAGACCCAGCAGATGTTTCTGGCTTTGTCTCATGAATAAACCACAACAAAAGTGCTCCAGCAGATCCTCAGAGCTGCTTCCCCTGCCAACGGTGCCACTGCCATGAGCCTACGGGCACCTTGGCTGGCTGTGCCCATCCCACCCTGCAGGGCTTTGCTCCTGCCAGGTCATGCAGGCTCAGGGCTTGTAGGACCTGCTGGAGACTTGTTAATGTAATATTCCTTCTGTTGGGATGTCACCAGAAGGAGAAAGGACCACAGTTGTCACGTAGCTTTACAAGGAATGATGGCAAGGGAAGGATTGCCTTAAAAACGAGAAGATTGTAGATGGGAGAGGATCCCTGAGGCTTTGTATGTCCTGCATGAGACCTGCAGGTCTGTAAGGGGATCTGGGAAACACAAAGGGAGAGGATTTATTTATAAATTACCCTCAAAAAGTGCCCCAGGAGGAGGTAGAGGAGAGGCTCTGCCTCCACTCAGAGGCATTAGGCCCGAGGATACTGTAAGAGGGGTAGGAGTCTTGGAGCCCAGAGCACTCTCTGAGTCTCTGGTTAACTCTAAGTGCTTTGACGATAATTATAAAACCAGCAATCAAGCCATGATGCCTTTAAATGAGGAAGCTGAGATGAACAGTGGTTTTATTGGTGTCAATAGAATAGAGTACTTCTCCCTGCTCTTCCCAGTTCCATCCGCTGAAGGTTTTGGCAAACTCTGCTCTGCAACGAGGCCTTTGAGCTTGTAACAGTGAATTTTAGAGCTGTTGCGTCTTTGTCTTGGAATAACCAACATGAGCTGCTCCAGGCACTTCCTCGGCCATGACTTTGTAAGCTGAACTCCTAAAATAATGTTGCATGTAAATGTGAAGGGACAGGAGTTCTGCACAAAGAGGTGCTGGGTGGGATCCTTGTCACACCAAGGTATGTTACAGCTTGGAAACAGAACCTGAGTGCACAGCTCAGGAAATGACTCCCTTGTGCTTCTCTGTCTGTGGGCAAGTTGGAACTAAAATGTGGAAAATTTGCCTGGTTTGTGCCAGGGAGAGCTGGGGGTGTTGTCCTCTCTGGTGTCCCCAGTGGGTGCTGTCCTCTCTGGTGTCTCCAGGGGGTGCTGTCCCCTATGGTGTCCCCAGTGGGTGTTGTCCTCTCTGGTGTCCTCAATGGGTGCTGTCCCCTGTGGTGTCCCTAGTGGGTATTGTCCTCGTTGGTGTCCCCAGTGGGTGCTGTCTTCTCTTGTGTCCCCAGTGGGTGCTGTCCCCTGTGGTGTCCCCAGTGGGTGTTGTCCCCTGTGGTGTCCCCAGTGAGTGTTGTCCTCTCTGGTGTCTCCAGTGGGTGTTGTCCCCTGTGGTGTCCCCAGTGAGTGTTGTCCTCTCTGGTGTCTCCAGTGGGTGTTGTCCCCTGTGGTGTCCCCAGCAGGTGCTGTCCTCTGTGGTGTCTCCAGCCCAGCCTCCCCTGCACTGTGCCACTGCTCAGGGTCAGGCTGGGGCAGGAGCTCTTTCAGGACACTCTTTGTTATTTCAGGTCCCACCAATTGCTTAGGGAACGTGAGAGAGAATGAAACCTTTGCACAATGCTTTTGGCTTTTTCTTCCACCCTGTCCTTGTTCTTTTGTCTCATGGATGGTGTAAATCTCAGCAAAGGGAAAAAGGCAAGTTATTTTGAACTGATCTTCATTTCACAATAATTAGCATCATCTTAACCATTCCCTTCTATTCTATTTGATTAGAGGAGTCCAAGAGGAGGATGAGGCGGGAACAGAACTGCTTTCCTTGCACATTTGCTGTATCACAGAGGAGAGGGGAGGTGCTTTGGCTCCCTTCTGGGGATGCTGTAAGGAAAGTAGCAGAAGCAGAGTGGCTCTTGCAGGTCCCTTCTTGCAGCACGGGATGTAGAAAATACAACTTCTAGTTCAGAGCTTGGAAATCCTTAGTGCTTTGTCAAGGTATGTGGAGCGCACACCAAGCTCCTGGTGCTCAAAATAGCTCTACTGTACTGGCAGAAAATCATTTGCTATTATATCTCAAGTCATACTATGTTTGTGTGTGGGGATTTTTTTGGGTCACTCTCCTGACAGTTAGATTGTTCAGAAGAGTTTCAAGTGCAAGTCTAAGCTTTGGATGGTGGTTGCAGCTCCCAGAGCTGCTGTTGGCACCAGCCCTGCCCTGCAGCACCATGTGAGGGGAGGGAACACTCCCCTGCTGTATGAGGTGACAGTAAGGATGTGACAAGGAGACCTGGCACCTGTCCAGGTGGGAGCAAGGCTTGTTGGCTTTGAGCCATGACATGACCCAGGTCAGTGGTGAGGGCTGGAGTTGGGAGCAGAGCTTGGAAGGGCTCAATTTAAAGGAGAAGGCAGCAAAGCCCAGGGAGTGGGGTTGGTTACTGGTGCCACCTGTAACCAACACTGGCCAAAGCAGCTTTCTTAGGTCATATTTTCCCATTGTGGAGATGGTCCTTTAAAACACATAATGAGAGTGTTCTAAGCTCAGTAGGATTTAGCTTCAGCTGAGCCACTTGCTTTTCTGAGCTGAGCCACCTCCTCCTCCACCCCCTCCTTTTCCCATGAGCAGCAGGCAGATGGCTGGTGCTGGCATTGGGCAGCTCTGTCCCACCTGCTGCAGGCCCTGATGGTGTATCCTCACAGACATCCTGCCCCCAGGGAAGGAGGGAGGGAGGGCTCGAGGCTCCTCTCCTCCTGCGTCACCCTGCACAGTGTCTGCGCAGTGCAGTTCCCTCCCCTTAGCTCGGTGAGGACCATCCTTCCCCTCTGAGGGATGCCCTGGAGAAGAAGCAGCAGTCTTTCAGGGTCAGCAATCCCAGCCCCAACCCCTCAGCAAACAGAGGGCTGCCTTTAGTCCCACAGTGGATCATGGCAGCAGAATTCCACAGTCGTATCCATTTAGTGGGAAATGAACTTGCTCCACATCAGAGAGGGTTGTGGCCTCAGCCCCCTCTGCAGGGTCCTCTCTGTCCCCCCAGCTGGAACTGGCAGTCCTGGCAGGTTTTGTGGCCTCACTGCCCCCCTGAAGGCTCTCCCAGTCTTGTCCTTAAAGGTTAAGAGTGGCCAGCAGGGATCCTGCTGATCAGCACAGGACAGAAGTGGCAGCAGTGCCATCTAACACTGGGAGGTTTATGCTGGACAACACCATGCCATTGTAATCCTCATGCCATCAGATCCTCCCCTCCTGGGAAACGAGGACACCTGAAGTAGTCCTGGTGGGTAAGTGAGTGCAGCAGTTTCTTCTGGTAGATTTGAGGCTGTTCTGTTCATGTTCACAAACTGTGTCCCCAGACAAGTGAACAGGGAGGATGTTCCTTGTTGAGGCAGGACCTGTGGCTCTGCTGCCATCCTGTGACCTGCAGGACCTTCTGGACACTTGCTTATAAAGCAAATATAATAATCCAGCCTATATGTTATGTCTTGAGCTCTTGCAACTCCTTACAGCAAACCAGATTTTTCCAATCTTCACATGTTCCTTATCAATGAGTAGCAGAAATTCAGGCACAGAGGAGCTCATTGACTCTTTCAGAATGTAGGGCCCACAGTCTTGCTCTGAGCCCCAGGATTTCATTTCACAGCCAGATGGGATCTGTGCAAACAGCAGCTGAGGCTTCTCTGAAAGGAAAGTCATGAGATATTGTTGTCCCTTCCCTCTTTTCTCACCTAAAGGGCTGCTGTGTGGCTGTGCTGGTTTAAAGGTAAACTGGCAGGAGAAACGAACCCAACACAAAAGAGATTATAAGGCAGAGTTACAATTTAATAACAAGATTACAATAAATGCAATGGCACAAACAGAAATTGGGTTTAACCCACAAAACCCAGCAGTGTAACCCAGCCCCTGCGGCACAAACACAGTGGGGTTTGGTGGCCCCTGTGCTGAGCCCCACGGGGTTCCCCCGAGTCCAAAGGAAAAGGAAGGGACAAACCTGTTGGTGCAGATGATGGCACAGTCTGAGCGAGAGTGGTGGGCTCTTCACGTTGAGGTTCTGCTCCTCCTCTGGATCCAACAAGTCATCCCAGAGGACCCCAAACCCCAAGATTGTCTCCCCTGAGGTGCAGGCGGGAGCCCCCAGTGGGTCCCCCAGGGCAGGGAGTTCCAGAGTGGGGGATGTGTCTCTGGGAGTCAGGGGGGATTTTGGAATGGTTGCTGGCCCCTGAGCAGAGCTGAGCCCTCAGGTGGGTGTGGAGGTGCCAAGGAGTCCCTGGAGGGGAGTTCTCCCAGCTCCTCTGCCAGGCTTCTTTCCCAGCCAGCTGCCAGGCTGAGGGCTCAGCTGTGCCCTGGGCAGCTGCTGCCAATGGGCCATTGGGAAGAGTTGCTGGGCAATGGCCCAGAGGGTTTAGAATGCCCAGCTTTGGTCACACCCACACAGGGAGAAACTGGTCCCACCTGCTCAACTGGGACAGTGGCTCAGCTGACAGGGATTGCTATTTCATCCAAACCTGTGCTTCTATCTTTGATCAAGTGCCATCGTTATTCCAAAACCACATTTGGCTTCCTAACTGCAGGTTGTTAAGGAGTATGTTGTGTCCTGCACCCCCATCCCAGCCTCTGGACTGAGCTCAGGCAAAGTAGAGTTGATCTGTTATTGTCATCAGCTTCAGTTCTGAGGACTTGGCAGTGTGGGACACACACAAACGAGTCCAAGTGCTTTGCCACCCTGTGAGAGTGTGCAGCAGCTGCTGGGGCTCAGCTGTCTCTCCCTGTGCTAACGGTGTGCACAACTGCTTGGGAGCACCCCAGCACTCACAGGCACAGCAGGCACAGCTGGGATTATACAATAGAGCTTTTAATATTTTATCCAGTGCTCCTGTGGGACTGGAACTTTTATATTTGTGATTTGTGGACTTGGAGTTGCAAATTCGATGGCTTTAGCTTGATGTAGATTGCTGGGAAGTTGTTGTGTGGGGCAGAGGTTCTGCTCAAGGTTTGCTCTGCCACTCTGGAGCTCATTGGCTGCACTGATTTAAGGGGCATTTTAATTGAACCTCTGCCTTCCACAGAGGAACCAGCTCTGCTCTGAGTGGTTTAACAAATTTGCAATTGCAGCTCAAACACTTGGCAGTTTCAGGTGGGGCCCCAGGAATTCAGAGGGGTTTTTATAGAATTTGTCTGATCAAAGTGGACTTCAAGGCTGGGACAGCTTTGGGAATTCCCAACTTCGATGTTTTCTGCCTTAACATTAATTGATCTTTTACTTTTGATGAGTTATCATAAGATTTCCTTTTTCTTTTGGATTTTGTATCTCAGTGCTGCTCACTGCACAGGCAGATGGCAACTTCCATTCCTTCTGCCAAAGAGCTCACAGTCTAATGGATAGTGCAGCCAAAGAGAGGGTGGGGAAAAAAAGGGGTGAGAGCATAATTTACTGGGTATCACATCCCAGGAGAGCAGCAGAGCTGGAGCAGAACCATCACCCCAGGGCTGCACAGGAAGGATGTCACCAGCCTGAGGGTGCACAAAGAATGTGCCAGCCCAGGGCAGAGCTCAGACCTTAGAAGCTTTCCAATGAAATCCTCTTATATCTCCAAAGAAAAACAAAGGAAAAGCAATCATTTGTTTAAGGTTAAGGACATTGAGCCTTTTCAACAGAAAGTCCAGTCTGGAATCAGAGGCACTGCTGAGTTTCTGACCTCTTGTGGTCAGGTGGGGCACTGTGGGATTGTGGCTGTGAGGGGAGCTTGGTGTCTCATTGGAATGGGAAAGCCTGGCCTGGGCTTTTGCTCTCATCTGTTCAGTCTCCAGAGGGAAAGTTATTCCTGATGGTCACAGAGTGCCCTGAGCTGGTTGTTGTGGCTCCTGTTGCCTACCTGTGCTATAAACCTGTGCAATACTGGTGCCACTCCCATAAATGCCTATCCCTAACCTTCCTTTGGATTCAAAGGTTGTGGTTCCACCAGGACAGCTGGGAAGGCCCCCACTGAGTCTTCTGAATTTGTGTGTGATGAGATGAGTGTTCATCTCCATGAGAAAGGCTGGGTTTGTTCCCAGCTCTCACGGGAGCACAGCTGCATCACCTTTCTGGCAGGAGAGCTGTGGGCATGGAATATTTTTGGCTGTGTGGTTTTTTAATTTTACTTTTTTGAATAACACTGTAGTTGAGAGGATCTGTAGGAAAGAAACAATGATTAAGCAAAGTCTGCTACTTATTTTGGTGGGTATTTTCTTTTTCTCTAGAGCAAGATGTTTTCTTCTTGCATGCTGAAACACCTTCCCACTTTGCATCTGTTACACCAGTCCTGTTGGAATAAAAAATAATGTAGAAGTAAACATAAGAGTACAAAAAAATCACTCAATTTTTGAACTTGAAATTATTCAAAATTCACATTTCAAAATCTTTAACTTGATCTTTAATTAAATTGATATAAGGTAGTAAATAATCCATGAAAATAGATTTTCATGCAAAATTGTATCAATCCTGACTCTTCAGCACTAAAAACAAACCTGAGGAGTAGATGCCTTCTGTTTGTTCCCTCTTGGCACCATTCCCCAGCATTCCCCCAGATCCTCTTCTCTCCTGGATCTCTTGGAAAGGCTGCAGAGAGAGCAGCAACAAACTGGGCAGTGGAACTGTGTGGTACCTGCAGCCTCCCCTCTACTCATCTGCAGGAATCTGTCCAGCTGGAGGGCTCCAGTTAGACACAGAGGGGCAGGACACGAGACCTGCAGGGACTTTGCCAGGTGGGCAGTGCCCTCAGGGGGCAGCCCCTTCCCTGTCCTGCTCCTGGGGCTGCTCCTGTGCACAACGAACAGCCTCTGTGTGCACTGAGATGGGCAGTGGGACACAGCCTCGGGGAGGAGGATCACAGGGGCACTCAGCAGGAGCAGCAGAGGTAAACTCTGACCCTAGTCATTAATTAAAGCTTGATTAACTTGTTAACAGGATTATACCCAGCAGGCTGCCCTCTGTGAACCAGCAATGTCCTCTCCAGTGCTGTGTCCCTGGATCACAGAGCATGTGGCATCAGTAATTGCCAAGTACTTACAGAGGGCACAGAAAGGCTTGTAAAAATAAACCTGTGCTGGCACAGAGATTACATAATGACAATGTCCATGTCAGGGGCTGTAAGGACCTGTGTCACTCATGACTCTGCTGCTTCAAAGTCAGATGTCAGAGCAGTATAACAGCACTTGGAGAAGCTCTGGGAGAGACGAAATGGGAAATGCCAAGAGCATTGTGCCTGAAGAACCCACAGCTTGTACCTTCACAGAGTCTGTCAAGGCCCAGACTGCCGTTTTGGGGGTTTCCCAAGCAAGTTGCCTTTCTTCTTGAGAGTGAGGACCTGATTTACTGTGTCCCTGGGGTGTCCTATTCCAGTCTGGGGAGGTGGTGTGAGAGGGAGCAGTGAGGAGGTTCTGGCCATGCTCCAGCTGCTTCCAGGCAGTGGAGCTGACCCAGTGTGGCAGCAGAGCTACTGGAAGGCTCCCAGGAGGAATGCTGTGGCTGAAGGGATGTGGCATTGGGTGTGTGTCACAGGGGTATCCTCACACCTGGTTTGCTCCCTGTCCTGCAGGGCTGTGTGGGGTCACTGCACTTGGGGACACATCAGAGCCTCTCTGGAGCATCTGTGACTTTCAGGAGATGTCCTTTTCCTGTAGGGATCCCCCAGGACACATCTGTTTGAGCCACAAACTCAGTCCTCCTCTGTCTTGATGTTCTGCTTGATAGACAAGCTCCGTTCAGACAATGACATTGAGTCAATTCAATTCCTGTGGAAGGAAATGAAAGGGTTTAGGAAACAAAGGTAAAGTCTCCGGCAGGGTTTGGGTTTGACTGAGTCCACACACCCTTCAGGAGTGCCAGGCCTCTCCAGGACTGGTTGTGCTGCCTCATCCTTCCAGGGCAATATGCAAACCCACTTGACTCACAGCAACTCCTCCACTTGACATTTAAACTGAAGACCAAGGTTGGGAGAAGCAGATCAGAAAACCTGTATTTACATCAGGTGCCACCCTGCTGGTACCACTTACACATGGCTGAGGAACTCAGCTGAGCAGAGAAGTCTGGGCATCAAAATCTGCTTTCAGCACAGCTCTATAGAGGTACCTTCATTGGGCATTTATTTGCAGTCATATTCACAGTGGATCTCTGTGATGGTCCTGTGGGTTCTGAGCCTTGAAAGTTCTGTGAAAGGAGAAACGCTTTGCAAGGAATTCCAATATGAATGAGGAAGAAACTTCTCTATTACTTCCTTGTCAAAAAACACCCCCCAAAACCAAACCAAACCAAACCAACAAAAAGCCAACCCAGACCAAAACAAAAAATACAACTGCACAAACCAACCAACCAAAACCCCCAAGAAACTAAACCCACAACTTCCCCCAGCCCCCCAAACCAACTGACTTCTGGGAACGTGGAAGTTCAGCAGAGCACATTTTGAGTAAGTTTGCTCTATTTTAGCTCAGTATTAAGGAACAGGGAGAAAATAAGTTGCAGATTTCCAGAAGGACATTGTTTTGAGTTATTCAACGTGGTTTGATCCTCTTGGACAGCACGAGTGGGTGGAGGGAGACAACACACAGAGGTCATAGACAGGGACTTTGTACTCTGTGTCTGCAGCACGTGGGCAGCCTGAGACAAGCCCCCAGGGACTGTCACTGCCCAGGGACTGTCAGTGCTCAGCTCGTGGTGTGGGTGGAACCCCCATCACCAAACAGTGCAGGAATTCCATGGCAGTGGAGAGAGACTACTGATACTCTCACTGCTTTTTGTTCATTGTTTGCCCTTCCTGAGTGCATGGCAGCTGACAGTTTTGTTCCTCCTCAACCTGCTCATCCATTCCACCTTCCCTGCATAATTTTGTTCCACATAATCTTCCTTTCATTCTTCTCTGTGCAGAACTCTGGAGTCACATTCCTTCTGAACACTTCCACTTCCATGCAGTTTGCCAGCCCTGAGCCCTCCTGGCCAACAGCCTTCCCATGTGCTCCACTCTCTGGCTGTGCTGCTGCAGGGATGAGCAACACCCTGGACTTGGGACTTTGTGTTCCTCTCAGGGAAAGCTCCTTTTCACATCCCTCCTTTCACAGTTTTTCTTGGCCATCCAAAAGACTGAGCTGCTCCTCATACACAGTCCAGAGAGCACATCCACTCCTGCTGGTTGGCTTTTGGGAATCAACTCAGTGACTGACAGTGCACAGGCCCCTGCTTTCAGTCCTTTGCATAAAGCAAATAAAACACTTTATTTTCCCACTGCTCTTCCAAGCCTTGCTGTGGTAATTCCAGTCCCTAAATTGCTTGGGCATTGCAGAGTTCAGAACTGACCTCCTTGAATTCTGAGGAGGTCCCACTATGGACAATCACAACCCTCAAAGTCCCAGCTAACACCTGAACAGCAAGAAAAGGTTGTTATTTCAGCTCATTCAAGACATTTTTAAAACAAAGCCAAAATTTCATCCCTGTTTTTAGCACAAAAACATCAGCACTGCA
Organism: Sakesphorus luctuosus; assembly: GCA_013396695.1. Classification (NCBI taxonomy): domain Eukaryota; kingdom Metazoa; phylum Chordata; class Aves; order Passeriformes; family Thamnophilidae; genus Sakesphorus; species Sakesphorus luctuosus. The sequence continues at coordinate 15,516 of VWZD01006899.1, forward strand.
AAATCTCCTGCCTGGAAAACCAGGTCCATCTTCCTCACAGGCCTGGGACACAGAGCTGAGAGCTGGAGGAGCTTTTCCTGCAGATTCTGACAGTCCTTTTCAGTCAGTCCAGACCCTGTTTGTTGAACTTGCCTGGCAGATGGACACAGCCATGTAACAAGACAGAGCAGCTCTGCTATGGGAAGTACAGGGAAAAAATACTGCTGGATGTGTCTGTGCAACACAACAAAAGCTCTGAAATGGTTTATTTTCCAGTGTTTATTAAGTGACTTTCTTAAGCTTATTTGGAACTCATCTTAGTCAAATGCTGGCCCTACCTGCAAGAAATATTTTTCTCTGTCGGTTACTTGAGCATTTTGCAGCTAATTTTGCTCACTAATTGATGCAGCTCTATGCATAATGATATCTACAAAATATCTTCTGGAGAAACATTTGTTAGGGCTGACAATAGTAAGTGCCAGATACATGGTAGGTGGAGCTCTCTGGGCTGTTTGCCACCCTTTCTACAAAAATAATGCAGGTAATTCTCCAGCCTGAGAACTGTCCTATTTCAACAGCCAGGACCAGTTTATCCCTGTGTGGGTGTGACCAAAGCTGGGCATTCTAAACCCTCTGGGCCATTGCCCAGCAACTCTTCCCAATGGCCCATTGGCAGCAGCTGCCCAGGGCACAGCTGAGCCCTCAGCCTGGCAGCTGGCTGGGAAAGAAGCCTGGCAGAGGAGCTGGGAGAACTCCCCTGCAGGGACTCCTTGGCACCTCCACACCCACCTGAGGGCTCAGCTCTGCTCAGGGGCCAGCAACCATTCCAAAATCCCCCCTGACTCCCACAGTCACATCCCCCACTCTGGAACTCCCTGCCCTGGGGGACCCACTGGGGGCTCCCACCTGCACCTCAAGGGAGAGAATCTGGGGGTTTGGGGACTTCTGGGACCACTTGTGAGATCCAGAGGAGGAGCAGAACCTGGAGAGGAGGAGCCCACCACTCTCCACCAGACTGTGACATCATCTGCACCAACAGGTTTGTCCCTTCCTTTTCCTTTGGACTCGGGGGAACCCCGTGGGGCTCAGCACAGGGGCCACCAAACCCCACTGTGTTTGTGCCCCAGGGGTTGGGTTGTACTTGTGGGTTTTGTGGGGCAAAACCAATCTTGCTTTGTGCCATTGCATTTATTGTAATATTGTTATTAAATTGTAGCTCTGACTTATAATCTCTTTCGAGTTGGGTTCGTTTTTCCTGCTGGTTCATCTTTAAACCAGCACACCTTCATTTAGAAACTACAGAGCAAGAGCAGGAATACAGGAGAGAACAGAATTCCCAAAGCAGAAAATCCCAGGCCATTGGCCAGGCAGCAAAACCCCAGAGCAGAGCAGGGTTTGCAGAGGGCTGTGCCAGTGGCAGAGCAATGGGAACACTGGGCAGTGACTGGTCGGTGTGGAGGGGGAGGATGGAGCATTGGCATGACGTTTTTAGCTGCTTCCTGGGCATATCAGAGTAAATTCTGCTGAATTCTGACATTTCTTCCTCTCTTCCACCATCCTCAATTCTTTCATTTTGTGTAACAGCCTTGCCATGGCCATCCTTGTGCCCACTGATGTGACTCTCCCTCATCTCTCCCCACTTCCCTGTTAATTGCTGCAGAATGGGCACATCCTTGTGCACAGGAAAAAGAAACCTTTCCTTTAGGGCACTTTGCAGCCTTGTACCTGTATGGGGCACAAAGGCAGCCTCTCTGCTGTGCCAGTGCCCAACCTGGGTGGCTTCATGAGCTGGCCTGTTCCAGGGGGCACCAGCCCTGCTGCCTCCTGCTTGGCACTTACCAGGCTGCACAGGAGCCAGGAGGCTGCTCTGGCTGAGGGAGCTGCAGGAAAGCTCTGAATCAAAGCCTCTGGGAAACCAGTACTCCCCCCCAGCTGGCTCTGGAGCGAGCCCGGCCCTGCCTGGCCAGGCTGGCAGAGAGGGTTAGGCAGGATTCCTGGGTTAAGCCCTGGGGTTCAAGGACTCCCAGTGAGCCTCTCCTGGCCCAGAGGCCCCGGCAGATGGTTCCTCTGGTGGGAAGGTCTCACCTCAGACCCACTGGTTTATTTTCCACAGGCTGAACTCCATCCCTGCTCCTGGCTCAGTGACACCAACCTGCAGGTGCCCCGCCCGGGGGAACATGGCACTGCCCAAACAGTGCCAGGGACGGGCTGGGTCTGGCTCAGGGCTCCTGGGAGAGGGAGGCAGCAGCAAAGAAGGGGCTACAGGCATTTTGTACACTGCTTCTCCACTCTCCAGCTTGAAATCCATGCTCACTGCTCTGCTGCTGAATGAGGAATGCAGCTGACCCCAGGGAATGCACAAACACAGAGCACAGGACGTGGAGGCAAAGCTTATCTGCCTCTCAAACGTGCCCTGAGGTAAAGTGCATCCACATGTGGGACCAAGTGACGTCCCCTTTGACTAAATATAGTCAAGCTCCTGAGCTGGGCTGCTGCACTGATGAGCTCTCCCAGGGTCAGCACAACTGCTGTGACTCATTTCAGCCTCCCTGGGTCTCTGGAGGTCGCTGTTAGAAAAGGCACCAGTGTTGTGGTGGGTGGGACAGCTCCCTGCTGTGACGCCCCAGTTCTGCCCTGTTCACCTTCTCCCACCTCCAGTTCTGCGCTGTCCACCTTCTCACACCTCATTTCTGCCCTGTCCACTTTCTCCACCAGGAGAGCCAGCTGGATGCCATTTGGGAGGAAATTCCTGCAACCTTTGCTAGTGAGAACCTTCAAGTAACTTTCCCTTTCCCTCTCATGCCTCCTGTTTAGTTGATGCAAGGACAGATCCTACTAATCCTGAGGAGTCTTCAGGTGCCACCTGGAAATACCTCAGAAGTCTCAGCCCCAGGTAGTTGCTGAGTGAAGAGAAATGAAGCTTCAACTCTTCCTCACATGGCCCTGCAAGGGAGTTGGGACCCACTGGGTGTGTTAAGCACTGAGAAGTTCAGCTCTGAGTCTCATTTTCCTCCCTCCTGGTTTGTGGAGGAGGGAAAATGAGTGGGGAAAAAGGCGGAGTGGTAAGAGCTGAACAGAGAGGGGGCACAGGCCTGAAGGGGTGGGCACATCCCACTCTGTGCTGACACACAGCCAAGGGTTTGTTGTAGCCATTGGCTTCAGTCCTTGCCTTCATCAACTTCTAAAACTGTTTCTAACTTCCAAAGGTTTCATCATCCAGATTCTCCCCTATTGTTTTAAAGGGCAAGGCAAGGGCTGCCTTAGAATTGTCAGGTAAGTGGAGATTTCTGGTAATTTAAGATCCAAAATAGCTTTCTAAGTCCATAAAGCAATTTACCTTTTATTTTCTTTTATGTTAAAAACTTCAAAGGGCTGTTGCCACTCCTGTCAAGCATTACAGTGTGGTGCTCTGCTGGGCCTGTCACAAAGTGAAACACTGAAGAAAACAGTCTGCTTTAAAATTAATTTGGTTTTTCTGACATGTGTTGTGGTCAGAGAGAGGGTTTAGGTACTGAGGCTGTGTTGTTAATAAACAGGATTGTAATAAGTTAGCAGATTATCTCAAGTGTAACCTGATGCAGTTCATTCTATGGATAAATATTTCCAACCACATTCCCCCTTACCTGAGGGAGGGTTGTCCCTTTTAGGAGGCTGGAGTTGGAGCACTGGGAAAGTTGACATAGTTACAGTTTCTTTACACCCCAATAGAAAACAAAAATATATTTCCAAGGCTCCAAAGTAATTTGTGAATGATGTTCATGTTCATCAGCTCTGTCATATTCCTTTGGTCAGTATTATTTATAAAACCTCTTATTGTCCTGGGGAATCCCTTCTGTACTGAAAAATAAACCTTGTACTGGAGCAATCAGTGGGGCCAAAGTAGTGACTGAAACCTCTGTTTGGGATGAAATGACCCCCCCTGTCCTCAGTTTTAGCCCCTCCAGCATCCCCTGGTAGCTACACAGGAGAGGGTTGGTGTGCTGGTTTTTAAAGGTGAACCAGCAGGAGAAACAAACCCAACACAAAAGAGATTAGAAGTTTTAGTTACAATTTACTAACAATATTACAATAAATGCAATAGCACAAAGTGAGACTGGTTTTGCCCCACAAACCCCAGCAGTGTAACCCAGCCCCCTGGGCCACAAACACAGTGGGGTTTGGTGGCCCCTGTGCTGAGCCCCACGTGGTTCCCCCGAGTCCAAAGGAAAAGGAAGGGACAAACCTGTTGGTGCAGATGATGGCACAGTCTGAGCGAGAGTGGTGGGCTCCTCCTCTCCACGTTCTGCTCCTCATCTGGATTCCACAAGTGGTCCCAGAGGTCTTCAAACCCCAAGATTCTGTCCCCTTGGGTGCAGGTGGGAGTCCCCAGTCCCTCCCCCAGGGCAGGGAGTTCCAGAGTGGGGGATGTGACTCTGGGAGTCAGGGGGGATTTTGGAATGGTTGCTGGTCCCTGAGCAGAGCTGAGCCCTCAGGTGGGTGTGGAGGTGCCAAGGAGTCCCTGGAGGGGAGTTCTCCCAGCTCCTCTGCCAGGCTTCTTTCCCAGCCAGCTGCCAGGCTGAGGGCTCAGCTGTGCCCTGGGCAGCTGCTGCCAATGGGCCATTGGGAAGAGTTGCTGGGCAATGGCCCAGAGGGTTTAGAATGCCCAGCTTTGGTCACACCCATACAGGGATAAACTAGTCCCACCTCCTGAACTGGGACATTAGGATGAAACAACCCCCCTGTCCTCTGCTTTAGCCCCTCCTGCATCCCCTGGTGTCTGCACAGGAGAGGGTTGGGTTTGTCCTTCCACCTCTCTTGAACCCGTTAGTCCTGGAGTGGACTTAGAGATGGTGGACAGTGCCCCCGGTGTGCCAGTTTGGTGGCACAGGCAGCAGCTGAGCACCCAGAGAGGTGCCCCCAGCCCACTGGAGTCTCTGCTACGTCAGAGCCTGGAGCTAAGCCTGGCACACAAACCATGTCTCAGAGGGAAGCTCCTGCAGAAGCTGAGCCTGGCACACAAACCATGTCTCAGAGGGAAGCTCCTGCAGAAGCTGAGCCTGGAGCAGGGCAGAAGGGAGATGGTTTACCTCTGGGAAGGCTTGAGCTCCAGCAGCCATTCAGGGAACCATTCAGGGGCAGCAGCAGTTTGTTCTCAGAGATTTAACTGTGTGTTCTGGAGCTTCCAAAGGTAAGGGAACAGTTTCTCCTGATCACTTTGAATAAATGTTTGATGAACACATAAATAGCTAATGGAAAAGGAATTGCAATGTGTTATGCAGAAACAACTCTCTGGGTCTCAAATAGGAAGCAGAAAGGTAACTGAGCCACTTTGTTACAAGCCCTGCAGGTGATGCTGTGCCTCCTTGCTCAAGAGATACTACAGGTGATTGGTCTGGCCAAACATCCACATTTATCCTCTGCCTGGAGCTGATGTTGGCAAATCAAAGTTAAGTTACCTTTTAAATGACACTGTTAACATTGGACTGCTGAGTTATTCCCTCCTGTTCACCTTCCTGAGCCTCAGTGAAGTGACACCTTCCAGGAATCTGTGCCTTTGTCTCCAGGATCCCAAGTGCCACAGCTGCTCAGGCCAGGAGAGAGGGAGCAGAGCCAGGGTGGGCATCCTGTTGACCTGGGCATGGTGCTGGGGCATGTGAGAGGGCATTAGGACCTACACCCAGTGCTGCAGAAGCACTGACAGAACCACTGTTACAGCTAAGAAAGAACTGGATCTGTTGCCTGGCATTGCATCTCCTAATGGGGACCTTAAGCATATTCAGTGGAAAAGAAAATATCTCTTATTCTTATTAAATTTTACCATATATGACACCATTTATCTAATTTTGGACTATATAGTAGGGTCAGGAGCCCTTTGCACTTACAAAGGACAGTCCCTGCTCTCAAGTGCTGATAAATTAAAGGGTGTGTGGGCAGAAGCAGACACCAAATTAGGAACACAGCAAAGTGATGCTGGTCAAGTCAATTAATTTAAATATTCTGAGATTGCAGGCAGAAACTGGAAGGCCAAGGTGAAGTTTTTCTCTGTTCCATCTCAGCACTCTGATCCTTTGGACACAGCCCAGGGCATTGCCTTCCCCAGCACATCAGAACTGCTGTGTCCCTACTGAACCTGGAATAAAGAGGATCCAAAGCCTGAACTGGGGCTGTGAAATCTGTCAGGTCACTCAGTGTCCACCTCTCTGACTGGAGGAGTAATTCAGATCATTAAGGGGAATAATGTGAGAAACCTCCCGATAAAGGAACACATTTATCTGCAACGAGGGGAGCTGTAGAATTGGATGAATTGGATCAGTCACAAATACCTCGTTGAACTCTGTGCCCAGAAACCTTCATGAATTACAGGAGTGACCTATTTGGATTTCAGCAGAGGCTGAAGGAGCTGCCTCCTCAGCCACCTTTGTGCAGGAACTGTCCTGATTAAGAGCCATCACAATGGGAGCAGCTGGAATTCCTGCTGGAAACTTATTGCATGGCACTGGAACTGCTCTTTCACTGAGGGCATTTGCATTTAAATGAGGGAGTCAGACAGGCTGAAGTGCAAAGAATTAATCACTGAGAACTGCAGTGCCTGCCCAGTTCTACTGCCACACCTGGAATATTCCTGGAAGAGATAACCCACTTTGCCTCTTGATCTGGAATCCATAGGTCCTCCAAATACAGTTCAATTCCTGTACCAGAGACCTTGTCTTTCTACTCCACAAAGTTTCAAGCTACTCTTCTTAATTTTGTTCCTTCTTAAATGACAGGAGGCCAATTTCACGCAGAAAATCTTCAGCATCTCAAAGCTTTCATGAAATTAATTTGTTCAGAGCCACAGAGGGTTTACCACAGGCAATCAGCCTCTGCTTCCACCACAAGGCTTGATGTTGTCCCAGCTATTGTGATGAAAGCACTGATTTCTTCTTTTTTCATCCCTGCTTTATTGAGAGAAAGTAATTACTGTAATACCAGTTACAAATTGTAGGGAAAACATCTTAAAATATTTTATAAGTTACTCAATATGAAAGATGCAGTGGAGGATGCTATTTTTCGTTTTTTGCTGGACAATGAATATAATGCAAATTCTCACAGCCATGCTGCAATTTTTCATGAGCTACCAAGGCATCAAAGCCCCTTTTGGGGCCTGGGTTTTGTGCATTTTGAAATGCATTTCTGCTGTTTACACACAGAGATCAGAATCAGTGTTTTCAGATTCTGTATGTCAAAGTTCACAAACATTTTTGCTTATTTTAACTGTTTGGAGTGAGATTGGAAGCCACAGCATGAAACAGTGACAAACTCCATGTAATTAGGTGCAACATGGTCAAGGAGGCAAAGTTTTCCTGGTAAAGCAACTTAAAAAATTGATCAAGTGCTAAGAGGTGATCAGGTAATTAAACAGCGATCATTTAAACTGTGAACACCAGAGGTTCTCCAGGTTTGGCCTTTGGCAGTGGGGGCTGCTGGAGCAGGGGATGATCTGTCTGGCCGCTGTGGGGAGATCAGATCCCTTGGCTTACACCCCTGTGCCAGCAGGTGCCAGCAGCACAGCACCCAGGCACTGGTGGCACAGGGCTGTGCCACTCTGGCACACGCCTGAGCCCTCGGGCTCCTCGCTGGGGACAGATGACGTGCAGTCTGATTGCAGGTTTGGAGCTGCAAGGCTGCCCAGGGACTATTAACAGCCTGAGAGCACAGTGACCCTGCTGGGCCTTCCCCTCTGAGGGCTCAGCTCAGCTGGACCTGCACATCTCACTGATACTAAGTTCCTCTGAGGGCTCAGCTCAGCTGTACCTGCACATCAGGTATATCAGAAAAATATTCTTTGCAGAGAGAGTGCTCAGGGATTGGAATGGGCTGCCCAGAGAGGGGGTGGATTCCCCATCCCTGGAGGTTTTTAACCTGAGCTTGGCCGTGGCACTGAGTGCCATGATCTGGTAAAGGGACTGGAGTTGGCCCAAGGGTTGGAGTTGATGATCTGGGAGGTCTTTTCCAACCCAATCCATTCTATGATTCTGTGGTTCTATGATCTCACTGATACCAAGTTCCTCTGAGGGCTCAGCCCAGCTGTACCTGCACATCTCACTCACACACAGGTGCTCCCGAGGGGGTCAGGCAGCTTTTCCCAGTAGATTGGGATCAAACTCGACAAACATTCCCTGGTCTGTACCCAAAGGAGATAAATGGCTAAGTCAGGAATATTCCCACCTGGACAAATGGAAGTGCTTTGGGCTCCAAAGCGAATGGGCTGAGATGGTCCCTGTCCCTTTCCATATCCTCCAATGGTTTCAAGGACTCCTTCTCTCACGGCTTGTGGTGCTTCAAAGGAATCTTAGATTTGAAGGGCATCAAAGCTGGGCTGTCCATGGCAGTACTCAGGCAGTCCCACCCCAGCCCTGCCCCTGGATGCTGCAGGGGTTTGCAGGACAGGGTTGGTGGAGGTTGCTGTGCTCAGTGTCAAGCCTGAGCTCAGTGCTCAGTGCTCAGTGCTCAGGGCACACTCAGGAGTGCCTGAAAGAACACAGGGGAAAACCCATCCTGGTCACACTTAACCAAGAGGAAACCAGATAACATCAGCTTTGATGGATCCAGGGGGGCTTCATGGAAATCACTCTTCTAGGAAGGGATGGAAAAACCTGATGTTTGCAGAAGGACTTGAACACATTTTAGACTGAGATTAAAAGCCATTTGTGCGATGTCAACCCAGAGCCACCCAACAGATCCCTTTAACACTCCGAGCAGGAGAGGATGAGGCCACAGCACACATTGTCCTCTCCAGAGGGAGGAGTTGCATTTCCAGCCTCTGAGGGCCCAGTAGAGCTCAAAATTCCAGATGGCCCATTTTTATCAGAGTGAACTCCAGTTTCTGTGCTTTGCTCAAAGTCTATTTTAAGTCATTCCATCCCAGAGGAAAAATTTCCTCTGGAGTTTCACAGAGATTAAACACAATGAACTTGCATTTGAACAACTTTACATGTTGCATGAGTGGATTCCTTAGGATTTTAAAATCCTTTAACTTATTGCAAGACCCCAAAACATAAGGAGATATGACACATACTGCCAGTGCAGGTTGGTCATAGCTGAGCTGCAGGATTATGACTGCAAAAAATACTAGAACAATACCCAAAGGAGAGCACCAGGTGTTGCACAGAGAGAGGCACTGATGATTAGCCATATTCTTCAGGCCATTTTACTTTAATTACACTTCATTTTGCTGGCTAACATTTTGATAAAGTCAGTTTAGGGACCTCTTTATGTTTTTTTTTCCCCCAAGCCCCCTAGAACTCAATGAACAGGCTTTGTCAAGGCTTGGAGTTCAAAGTCCTGGACAGAGTAGTTTAGAAACTTAAATAAAGAAGCCCATTGTGATCACAGAAGCTGCAGGTCTGACCTGAAGGTGCCCTCAGCCAGTCTGGCAGGTGGCAGGGCAGGACCTTCACTGCTTTGACTGCTCTGGTGTTAAACTGTGTTAGTTACAGTTCAGAGTGCACATGAAATCCCATCCCAGGACAAGAAAATAAAATATTTCACATCAGTTTTCTGCAGTTCACAAGACAATTTCAAAAGACAACCAACCCAAACACAACAAACAACAAGAATTTAAGTCCCCTGTGAGTTCAGGGCTTCAGAAATTGATTGTGTGTCATTTCAGGCAGATTTTTTCATTCATTCTGGACCTCATAAGCTCCAGCTTTCTCATCAAGGCATCATTTCTCTTTGAAGGTGCAGATTTCTTTTGAGCTGATATTTTAAAATTAACAGTAAAATTTGTTTCCTCACTTATTAGATATTGAGATAGGTCCCAGACAACAGTAACCTGCTTTTTGTAAAATATCGCTGAGTGGAGAGTTTGGCATTTTATCATCCTTCATGGCAAGAAAAAACCAGTTTCTTCTGCCTAAAGATCTGAATTAAAAAATTATTTCCTCCAAGCTCAAACCTTTCCTGCCTCTTTCGCCCTCCTCAGGCAAGTCCTGGAGGTTACAAGAGTTGAGGGATGAGGTTGCCTTTTAAAAATCTTTGTTCATAGTGACATGAGCACCTTCAGTCTTGCAGAAGGACATTTAGTCATGGATAGAAAGGAGCCTCTGTGCCAGGAGGGGCAACTGGTGGCAGTGAGGAACACAGGACAGGCCTGGAGCTTGGGCTGCTTCATGGCAGGCTAAAATTCTGAATTTTGCCTCTTTTTTATTTCATGGAATCACAGAATCATAGAATGGATTGGGTTGGAAAAGACCTCTGAGATCATCGAGTCCAACCCTTGGGCCAACTCCAGCCCAGTTTCTTTATTTTTGATTTTACCTTTTCCATTTAGAAGGAGCTGTGTTCTGTAAGGGAAGGAGGATGGATAACCTGTTAGTTTCGTGTCTTTCTCTCATTTCTCAGCCTTTTTTCTTTGCTTGCTCAGAACATTTCTGTCTCTCAGGAAGGGCTGGCATGTGTCAGCTCTTTCTTTTGACCTGCCAGACACTAATCCCGAGCCTGGATCACACTGACTCATAGAGAGAAGACTGTCACCTTTGGGTGCCCTGCCTGAGCAGGGAGCAGAGGACCCCACCTTTCCAAGGTGCCGAGGTGCCCCTTGTTCAGAAGCCACACGGGGTGATGCAAACGGCTGGTGAATGAAACACGCACGGCTCGCCCCGGAGTTTGGGGAGGAGGATTGTGGTGGGGGTGGGACATTCCTGGGAATGCTCAGGCTGAGCAGAGCACCTGGAAGCCGATTCTCAGAGGTGCTTCTGCGCTTTTTATTTGGCTTTTTTCCTCCCCACCCTCAAAGCGATGCTCCCACAAAGTGGAGTTTGCAGAGCTCTGTCTGGCGTCTCAGAATCCCCAGCTGGGCGCTGTGTCCCAAATCCTGTTGTGTTCCAGCCCGAGCCCTGCCCGGGATGCAGGAACACCTTCCCTTTCCCAGTGTCACCATTAGATGTCCCTGAGCGCTCAGGGTTCCTCGGCCGCTCCCACGTCACTCCTGCAGCCCGGGCAGTGGCACCTCGGACAGCCCGGGAGCTAGAGGGGTGCCCAGGGCAGAGCACGCCCGATTCCTTCCCGGGTCAGCCCCGGGAATGTCCCTGAGGTGCCCAGGACAGAGCCTTCCCGATTCCTTCCCAAGAGAGCCCCGGGAGCCAGAGGGGTGCCCAGGTCCTTCCCAGGCCAGGCCCGGGAGCCCGAGGGGTGCCCAGAGCAGAGCGCTCCCGAGTCCTTCCCGGGACAGCCCCGGGAGTGTCCCAGAGGTGCCCAGAGCAGAGCGCTCCCGAGTCCTTCCCGGGACAGCCCCGGGAGTGTCCCAGAGGTGCCCAGAGCAGAGCGCTCCCGAGTCCTTCCCGGGACAGCCCCGGGAGTGTCCCAGAGGTGCCCAGAGCAGAGCGCTCCCGAGTCCTTCCTGGGACAGCCCCAGGAGTGCCCGAGGGGTGCCAAGATAAACCACTCCCGATTCCCTCCCGGGACAGCCCCGGGAATGTCCCAGAAGTGCCCAGGACAGAGCACTCCCGATTCCTTCCCGGGACAGCCCCGGGAGTGTCCCAGCGGTGCCCAGGGCAGAGCCCTCCCGATTCCTTCCCTGCTGTGCCCCTGGGAAGCAAAGAGGGAGCTCGGGAAAGCAGCAAACCTATCCCCAGAGTTCCCGAAGTTTTCTGCTGGGAGTAGAGCCCTTGGTCCTCTGTTTGCTAAAAGCTGCCTGTTTGATGCTCATGGTACACCTTTGTCTGCTGAATGCCCCGAACGTGCCAAGTGCTGAGTGTGGCTCCTTTGGGAAATGCACCCAAGCCCCCCGGATCGGAGCTTGCCTGTATTGAGTTTGCTGCATGTAAGGATTTCCCTGTATGCTGGAAACAGAACCAGCCCATCAGGAGGGAAAAAGGTTCTGACCATGGTTCTCCAACACTCTGCAGAGCTGTTTGGGCTCTCTGGGGCTGGAGCTGGGGCAGGGCTGTTCCTGAGGCTCCAGGGACACCCCTGCGGTGCTGGGGGTGAGACCCTGGGAATTCCTGCTCTTTGCTCCTGGCAGCTGCTGGGTGCCAGGCTGGATGGGACAAGGAGATACTCCNCCCCGGGAGTGTCCCAGCGGTGCCCAGGGCAGAGCCCTCCCGATTCCTTCCCTGCTGTGCCCCTGGGAAGCAAAGAGGGAGCTCGGGAAAGCAGCAAACCTATCCCCAGAGTTCCCGAAGTTTTCTGCTGGGAGTAGAGCCCTTGGTCCTCTGTTTGCTAAAAGCTGCCTGTTTGATGCTCATGGTACACCTTTGTCTGCTGAATGCCCCGAACGTGCCAAGTGCTGAGTGTGGCTCCTTTGGGAAATGCACCCAAGCCCCCCGGATCGGAGCTTGCCTGTATTGAGTTTGCTGCATGTAAGGATTTCCCTGTATGCTGGAAACAGAACCAGCCCATCAGGAGGGAAAAAGGTTCTGACCATGGTTCTCCAACACTCTGCAGAGCTGTTTGGGCTCTCTGGGGCTGGAGCTGGGGCAGGGCTGTTCCTGAGGCTCCAGGGACACCCCTGCGGTGCTGGGGGTGAGACCCTGGGAATTCCTGCTCTTTGCTCCTGGCAGCTGCTGGGTGCCAGGCTGGATGGGACAAGGAGATACTCCCTTTGGACATGGAATTACAGCAGCATCTCCCTCTCACTGCTGCTGGGGCTTGTCAAAAGCACTTAAGCCCTGCCAGGCTGCCATCAGGTAAATGGTGTTGCTGCAGTGACAGGGATTGAACACAACCCCTGAATTCACTGTCCTCTCACTGAAACAAATGTGGTTTAATTGTTTGGATGTCTGCTCTGAATGTGTATTTGTTTCTGGAACGACCCATTGCTGTGCAGGGATAGACACATTTAAGTGATGGGTTCCAGGCTCAGAAATTACTTCAGGTATTTTCTAAAGGGTGAACAGAGTGAGTGACAATTCTGACAAATTTTTATTCCATGAGCAAACACAGAGAACAAATTCAAATTCAGCTTCTGAAATGGAAGAAAACGAGAGGCAATATCTATTAAAAAGAGTTAATAGAAATGCACATTCTGAGTGAATGTTGCCCTTATGGTAATGCTGCTGTTTGCCTTTGTAATCAGCACTATTTTTATATAACCCACCTCATTTTTTTTGCTCTTTGGTTCTTCAGATACTGTTCTCACTGTTTAAATTTGTATGTATGAGACTGTGTATATGGCTACATAGACAGGAAAGCAGAATAAAAGGCAGAGAGATTTGCTGTGCAGAAGAGAAGAGATTTGCATTATTCGTCTGTTAAAGTCAGATGATAAAACAGGGAAAGAAGAAGGAAAATTCATTTTTTTCCATATGCCTTTGTGCCATTCACCTTGGGGAAAATGAAATGGAACACTCCTGTGGCTGTTAAAACAGCAGAGAAGTAGGATTACAGGGGTAGAACTTAATGCCACTGTCATTCCAGCCTTCCTGCCCTTTTTCATGGAATATTTCCAGTGTGCAATCCAAGCAGGCAGTAAATACTGGGAATTGTTTGTCAGTGAGGTCATCCCCGGAATGGCCACCTCATGGAATGAGTTCCTAATGAGATTATGAGGCCTGTGTTTATCTGTGGGCTCTGAGCAGCACACATGCACTTAGACACTGTTATTTTGCTGTCAGGATTGTGTCTGCAGCTCCTTTTCTTTCCCAAGGCTTTAAATCTAATCTAGCAGCACTCCCAGGAGTAACAGGACTATTTGTGGTGCAGAAATCCTCATTATGCACTGGGGAAAAATGAGCTTGACCGAGTTGCCAGCCAACTGTGTGTTCTATACTGCTCAGACAAGTGGAATACAACCCAAAAACCAGGAGGAAAAGTGGAGTTTCTCATTTTGCATCCATTTTCACACAGCCTGGTTGGAAACAACAGGTCCTGCCGGATCCTGCACTTTGACCACATCAACCCTCTGCAGCGCTCCAGGCTGGGCACAGAGTGGCTGGAGAGCAGCCAGGCAGAAAGGGACCTGGGGGGACTGAGGGACAGGAAGCTCAACAGGAGCCAAGAGTGTGCCCAGGTGGCCGAGAAGGCCAATGGCATCCTGGCCTGGATCAAAACTAGCGTGGCCAGCAGGCCCAGGGCAGTGACCCTTCCCCTGGACTCTGCCTTGGGGAGGCCACACCTGGAGTGTTGTGTTCAGTTCTGGGCCCCTCAGTTGAGGAAAGAGATTGAGGGGCTGGAGCGGGGCCAGAGAAGAGCAACGAGGCTGGAGAAGGGAGTGGAGCACAAGTGCTGTGGGGAGAGGCTGAGGGAGCTGGGGGTGTTTGTGCTGGAGAAGAGGAGGCTGAGAGGTGACCTCAGCACTGTCTAGAACTACCTGACAGGAGGTTGTGGCCAGGTGGGGGTTGGTCTCTTCTCCCAGGCACTCAGCAATAGGACAAGGGGGCACGGGGGGCTCAAGCTCTGCCAGGGGAAATTGAAGTTGGAGAGCAGAAAAAACTTCTTTGCAGAGAGAGTGCTCAGGCACTGGAATGGGCTGCCCAGAGAGGGGGTGGATTCCCCATCCCTTGAGGTTTTTCAGGTGAGCTTGGCCGTGGCACTGAGTGCCATGATCTGGTAAAGGGAGTGGAGTTGGCCCAAGGGTTGGAGTTGATGATCTCGGAGGTCTTTTCCAACCCAACTGATTCTGTGATTCTATGAAAGGTGCTGATTTTACCTTGAAGAATAAGTTACTTCAGCAGTGAGGTGAAACCTTGTATGGATGAAGAGGGTTATGCAAGAACTGGGCCTTTTAATGATGTTGATAAAGCAAAGTACAGCAGTTTGCAAAAATCCCTCAGTGCCACCACTGAGCAATTTAGATGAGAAAGTGATGAAAGAGTCTTTCTCCACGTGAAATCACGAGGGAGTTTTGCAAAAGCAACTCACAGTTACACAAGTAGCAACTTCAGGGCCATTTCTCTGGAATGCCTTTGACTTTGGCCATGGAATTGTGTTCAATGCAGTTGGTCAGAACAGTGTTTAGACCTAATCCCAAAGGCTGTACCCACTCAGGGATGGGGTGTGTGGCACTGGGACATCTCTCAGGAAACCTCTGGGTCTCACCATGGCAGCTCAGAACTGGATATCCCAGAAAAGCACCCAAGGAGTCCTTGGAGCCACAAAATCAGAACTGACCAGGGTGGTTTTCTATCAGGTCTACAACAACCAGCTATGTGTGACCATTGTAGATGCTGAATATTTAGTCATCTTTGATCTTTACCCCTCACTAGTACAAGAATTCTTGGTTACCAGGACAGTTTGGCTCTCAGTGTTGTTGAGAGACATTGAGTTCTGCAGGTTTCTGTAGGAAGCTAAATTTGCTTTATGCTGCAACACTGAATTTGTAGAAGAGCAAGGAAATATTGCTCCTGGATCCTTTAGATCCCTCCTGCCCTGTTCCTGTCCCAAACACCTCCTTAAACTGTGCAGTGAGCTTTATTGCAATGTGCTGGTGCAGAGGCATCCTTGGGAGTTCCCTGTGCTGAGTTTTGGATCTTGGCATTCCAGCAGCACCTCAGTTCCTCTCAGCTGGCAGTGCTGGGCCATGGCAGGTGTGTGGGACATCCCCACACCTGGGCTGAGCTGCCACCAGCATGACTTTGCTCCGTCAGGTACCCATCTGTCTGCCAGAGCATTTCCTTGCTCAGGTACCTTGAAGGTCTCACCACCAGTGCAGGACAAGCAGAGAGTTTTGCCCACCTGAGAATTTCCTTGATTTTTTTATATTGTTTTGACTTGTGAAAGCTCTTTGGACTTGACCTTTTTCTCACTAGAGCTGAGTTACTGGGGAATCAAATTCATCTCAAGGAAAAGCCAGAAGTTACTTTTGCTCCAGTTTCTCCAAGACCTTTCTCCTTACACAGGTCTTGGGTATGCAAAGAGCAAAGTTCAAGATGCTCCTCGGTGTCCTGAGAGTGTCAGTCCTTCATTCCAGATGGGGTCACATCTTCTTCCAGAGGCAGGTTCATGTCCCTGCTGCTGAGACACCACATCCTCCAGCAAGGCTTGTACTAGTGGAAAACCAGCATCTTGTTCTCAAACACGTGCTCTTCCTACCACTTTTTAATTGGTATTGTAGCATTTTGTGTTATTATTTCCTCTAAGAATGAACTTGGGACTAATTATTGCCTTTTAGTGTGGAGTTTCCTTGAAGCTTTTTTTTTCTTTTTTTTCCTTAAAGAAGCATTTAGTTTAATTGTTGTGAGATTAATAGGCAGAAAAAGGAGATACAATGAGAGATAATGTGTTCATATTTAAAAAATCTTTAGACAAGCTTCAGCGAGTTCCCTAATTAACCACAGGGAGACTATATGGGTGCTGAATAAATTAACATAAAAATTAAAACCTTGGTTGATTAGAATGCCTGAAACCAGGTTATGTATTGTTGGTCTTCCAAGAGTGTTCACTTGGGACAAAAGGTCAGAAGAACCTAAAGGGAGGGTTTGTTCCCCTCTGCTCCTGTGAGCTCACCATTTGCTTGGGTCACTCTCACTGACAGTGAGGGCAGAGGAAACCAGCTCTGCCCTTTTTATAACCATAAGTGATCCATTAACTCTGTTTTAGCTCAATGACTTTGTTCTGCTCAAGGGTATTTTAAGTCAGTTTTAGACAATGCAAAACCCCCAGGGAATCACTCTTTAATCAAGGCAATATGGTAATTTTTGGAGACTGAATTACTGCCTTAACAGAACACTGCGTGAGGATCCCCCACATGGGTGCTGTTTGTGCCATTCCCTTATCCAAGGGAACAGCTGGGGCTGTGCCAGGGCAGGGTTAGGTTGGATCTCAGGAAAAGGCTCTTCACCACAGAGGGTGGTGGGCACTGACCAGGCTCCCCAGGGCAGTGGGCACAGCCCCAAGGCTGCCAGAGCTCCAGGAGGGTTTGGACAACAGGACAGGGACAGAGTGGGATTGTTGGGGTGTCCTGAGCAGAGCCAGGGGTTGGAGCAATGATTCAATGGGACAGGGACAGGGTGGGATTGTTGGGGTGTCCTGAGCAGAGCCAGAGGTTGGAGCAATGACCCAATGGGACAGGGTGGGATTGTTGGGGTGTTCTGAGCAGAGCCAGGGGTTGGAGCAATGACCCAATGGGACAGGGACAGGGTGGGATTGTTGGGGTGTCTGTGCAGGGCCAGGCGTGGATCAATGATCTCCCTGGGTCCCCCTCACTCAGCACATTCTGTAGTTCTGTGCTGCAGGGGTTTGTTGGCTCACACTGCTGAGCTCTCCCTGCACATGCCCTACACAGACACTGCAGGCACAGCCACTCCCTCAGGGGCTTTCTGTGCCCAGGAAAAGTGGAACTCAGTCCCTGTGGAGAGGGTGGTTTGTGGAGCAGCTGGGTCAGGCCTACCTGGGGGGTTGCTGCATCCCTGTTTCTGGGAAGCTGCCAAATTCATACCCAGCTTCTTGGGAGACCTCAACAAAATGGCCACAATAATCCAATGTCCAGATCTTGCTTTTCTCTGCAGGCCTTTGGATGTGGCAAACAGCTTTTGCTGTGCAAATCCCTCATGAGGCAGCCCCAGTTTCTGGGAGAAGCAGGTAAATACTGCAAGAGGAGCACTGTCTGCACTTGGGTGTCATCCCTGCCCTTGGCAGCATTTGGCACCTGATGATCTTTATGGGCCCTCACAGCCCAAACCATACCTGTATTTTGGGAGCAAATCCAAGCTGTGAACCAGAGAAATAGCCCTGATTTGGACCCAAGGCCTAGAAATGCCCCAGAGTGGATGGTACTACCATGAGTCTGTCCCGTGTAGATGAGGTTTCCTCCTCACAGTGCAGCTCTTCCATTTGTCTGTGTGAGTTCAACATGAGGGAAAGAATTGAATTAGAGAAAGAGCTGTCACTGGGGTGGGATAAACATCATCAAGGATGCATCACATCACCCCCTGTGCTCCTTCCTGTCTCCTTCCATATGTTCTTCAGGATCAAATGGTGGCCCCAGTTTTAAGGGTTTAGTGATGGGACTTTGAGGTAGCTGCTTAAAAAGTGGTTCATAAAATCATAGAATCATAGAATGGATTGATCATTTGGGTTGGAAAAGACCTCCAGACCATCAAGTCCAACCCTTGGGCCAACTCCAGTCCCTTTACCAGATCATGGCACTCAGTGCCACGGCCAAGCTCAGCTGAAAAACCTCCAGGGATGGGGAATCCACCCCCTCTCTGGGCAGCCCATTCCAATCCCTCAGCACTCTCTCTGCAAAGAACTTTTTTCTGCTCTCCAACTTCAATTTGCCCTGGCAGAGCTTGAGCCCCCCGTGCCCCCTTGTCCTCTTGCTGAGTGCCTGGGAGAAGAGACCAACCCTATTGATCCTTGGTGTAACTCTCTCCACTCTACAGTGGAGCACTCACAGTGGCTTCTGAGACAGTTATTTATTCAGGATTAGGACCGACAGATGAGGGACTTCTAGTTCTCATTTCACAATGAATATTTGGAAGTTGCTCGTTACATGAGAACACAGGATTCAAACCTGTCCAAAAGAACTCCATGTCCCAGCTGCTGCCACATCTAATACACAGCCTTTCCTAGTACCAGAGAAAGGTGCAAAAAGTTGCAGAGGGGATGAATATGTAACAAGCAACTTTTGGGAAAGTTTTTCCTGTGTATTCTGACTTTGAATCCCAAGGGGCTTCTATTTCTCCTCTAACACTGTATTTCTTTGACCCCTGCTAAATGTGGAAGTTGTAATTATCCACACAAATGTTGCTCTTTTTTGGCTCTTACTGAACTCCTGTAGGTCTCCAGCTCTGGCTCATAATTTCATGAGTCACTGCTGAACATGCCCAAATGTTGGTAGCTGGGACAGTGTGACCCTTCACTTCAGCACAACAATGTCCAGGCACTCCTTAAACCAAGCCCTGCTGCTGCAGGTTCTGGGCAGTGCTGTCACTGTCTGAAGTGATAAATGTGTTCACTCTGAGGAAACAGCAACCAGAGCTGTGTCTGTGCCTGTTCCTTGCCCTGACGTTCTCCCTTTTCCCAGAGGAGCTCCTGGAAAGCTGCAGGTGCAGCCACTGCAGGCTCAGCACCTTTCCCAGGATCTGAGAAAAGGAGGGATTGGCTTCAACTGACTCTTCTAACACAATCAGACCATGCTGGAAGACTGTTCTGCTTAATAAAAGTATCAGTCCATACCAGCATTAGTGAAATTGTTAGTGATGGGAGAGCAAGAAGCTTATGGTGTGATCTATACCATACAGGACTGTAGGCAGGGATGTGAACCTGGCTGAGTTACCAGTTACCCTCTTCACAATCCAAAGATTCCAGCAGAATTATTTCAAAACATCTAAGACCCTGATTCAGAGATGCTCCTGGTTTTTTTAGGGACATGGAGTCTTTTTAGGTACCTTTGAAGTCAAAGGACTGTGTGACCTCAGACTGTTTAATTCCATTTGTTTATGGCAGCCAATTCCCAGAGGCAAAGCCACTGGTGGGATTGTTTTGCTGAGTAAGTCCAGAGAGAGGTGACCAAGCTGATGTCCAGAGGCAGCTGGATGTGTTGGTATATTCCCTAAGCTTTCAGAGAAGGGGATGCTGTTCCTTACCTGTGGTCCTAGAGGTGTGAAGGGTGGGGGGACACTGATGGAGCAGTTTTAATTAACTCTTTGAGAACAGTGTGTTTTCCCAGTTGTTTTCAGACTGGAGCACTCTCCTCTGCAAAATGCCTTACAGAAGTCTGGGTGATGTTTCCTGCTCTGGAATGCAGCCCTTCAGGGGGAGAGGGACTGCCTGGCACCCGAGGAGAGCAGGGGAAGAAAATGGCTTTAACTGGAAGTGCAGGGGGAGGGAAGGCAAAATAATCCCCTCAAGGGGCAAAAGGGAGTTCTTTGAAGTCACACAAGGCTTTCCTTCTTGTCTGTCTCCCTGGAAGGCAGGAGGCACCTTTGGAGCTCTCTGCCACACCCTGGGCTTGCTGTGCATCCTGGTGAGAGCCCAGGCTGCTCTGAGGGTGCTCCTTAATGCCCCCACACTGGGATGGGAGTGGAGCTGGGAATGCTGTTTGCAATTGAGCTGAGACCTCATTTTACTCCCTGTTTTATGAGCTTATAACCTTAACAAATCTTTGGGAGCCATTTACTGTCAGAAAGATAAAACTACCATTTGTAGACTTCATATTTCAAAGGACTCCCCTTTCTGGTCCCCTTTGCTACCTTTTTATAGCTCATAAGAAATGATTTGGTTTTCCTTCCTTGTTTCTGTTGTGGTTTATGAACCTGCCAGCTAATAAAATTTCAGGAAAATTTAATTCTCTTGAAAAGTTCAATTCAATTTTTTAAAATAGGGCTTTTATTTGCACACTTTTGTTCTACCATAGCTACCAGCAACATGAGCAGTTTTAGGGGTTGCTGGAGACCACATTTCATTGCTCATTCCACAGATGTACTGAGTTTTAATAATTTCCAAGGGCAGGAGTTGAGGCTGAAATGACAAACTGCTGTTGCCTGCACAAAAGCCTCTGGGCACCCTCACCAAAGCATTGCCAGCAATGAGGTGGCAAGGAAGGACTTTGTGCCCTGAAGTGTCTGTGCTGTGGAAGCAAAGGGAAGGAAGGGATGGAATTCCCTTGCACCCATTCCATTCTCACTCAGTGGCCTTCTGAGCTCAGGAATTAAAGGTCATTTCCCTTTGCACAAAAAGCCAGGAATGCCCCAGCATTGACTCATCCCAACACTGCCCACCTCGGCATTTTAGGAATGCTGAGAGTGCCAGGATGCATCTCCTGCTCGGTGCCAGCCATTCCTGGGGATCCCCTGCTGCTGGGGATCCCCTCTGTTTCCAGAGCAAAGGTACAGCAGGCCCGAAGCTGCTGAGCCAGGCAGAGCCCCCAGGGCTGGACAATCATAGAATCATAGAATGGATTGGGTTGGAAAAGACCTTCGAGATCATCAAGTCCAACCCTTGGGCCAACTCCAGTCCCTTTATCAGATCATGGCACTCAGTGCCACGGCCAAGCTCAGCTGAAAAACCTCGAGGCATGGGGAATCCACCCCCTCTCTGGGCAGCCCATTCCAATCCCTGAGCACTCTCTCTGCAAAGAAGTTTTTTCTGCTCTCCAACTTCAATTTCCCCTGGCAGAGCTTGAGCCCCCCGTGCCCCCTTGTTCTCTTGCTGAGTGCCTGGGAGAAGAGACCAACCCCCACCTGGCCACAACTTCCCTTCGGGTGCCAAGGTGTGTTCTCTCTGCTTTCCCTTTCCCTTTCTAACTTCCCTCTGGGACTGACAGGTGCTTTTTGGTGAAGATTTTCACAGGGTACTCAGCCAGAGTTCACACAAATGGTTTTGGTTTGGTGTTTTCCTGCTGTGGGTGGTGTCCTGGCACCTGACAGGGGACCAGCTGCACATTCCAGCAGATCAGAAATGCTGATAATTAGCCAAATTAATAGAATGCTGCATATTTTTACTCCAGTTCCTCCTATTTCCAAATGCTTAAATTAAATTAATATTTTTAGGAGGTGTGGCACTTTCAGAGTATATATTGTCCCATCTATAATCTAACCTGGGTTTTGTTCAGTCTTTTATCCTTGTAAAGCATTACCTGCAGTTTCTTCTGAACATCCCACTTGGCTTTCCAGGGTCTCACTGGTGAGTCAAGTTAATGTTGTGATGGCAAAGTTTGTATTTGGTGTAAAACTTTGGTTTGTTATGGTTGATTTGTAACAAAATTTGCCCTGTCCTTGGCTGGTGGAAAGATCAGTGCTGATGTCCCCAGTGATTCCCACAGCAGAATTCAGAGAGTGTTAGGAGTGAAGATGTGCAGATCCTGTCAGGGCAGGGCCATGGCAAAGGCTGGGCCCTCTGGACTGAGCTGTGCCCCGGGAGTGAAGCTCAGCCAAGAGTGGCTTTCTGCAGTGCTGGGTGAGCACAGAGCTCTCTGTACCCCAGCCCATGACCTCACTCCCACCACAGGCTGCCCCATAGCCCTGTCTGGGCCCTCTGTCTGCTCCAGGATGGAAGCTGTGCCCAGGCTGGCACTGCCTGGGCTGTGCCTGTGGTCTCTGTGCCCCTCCTGGTGCCCTCTGCACTGTTCCCTCTGAGACATGGCACTCCCCCCCAACACCAACCCCAGCCTGGTGTCCTTGTGTGCACTGAAGGAGGAAATGGAGATTTTCTGTGTTTCCTTTTCCATCCTGATCTCCCTTTCCCACCTTCTCACTCACTGAGGTCTGAACCCTTCCCTGCTGCCCATGGGCACCACGTCCATGTGTCCCACTGGCTGTGCCCCTCCTGCTGCCCTTGGCAGCTGTGCCAGTGCCCAAACACAGCTCATGGGGGCTCCTGAGGGCACCCAGAGGAGCCTGAGCACCCCCTGGGCTGTGTCCTAGGGCAGTTGCAGCCTCCTGGTGGGAGTTGATGATGCCAGTGCTTTCCACCTGGGCCCAGGGCATGAGCAGCTGTCAGGGAACCCCCAACCCTGTGATGCTGCCAAGCTCCTGTTTGAGGCAGTGCCACAGGAAGGCTGAGCCTGCAGTGTCTCTGCTGCTCTGCCACCTAACCCAGCACTTAACACCCCCAAAATAAACCTCCCTGCCAGCTTTGGCTGGGCTCCTCCTCTGTGCTCTGTGCAGCTCACAGTGGGGCCAAAAGGACCTTCTCACTCTTGGCATGTCCCAGATAGGCTCCTTGAAGGAATCCCTGCACTTCTCCAGGGGTTCCTGAGCCCATCACCTGTGTTGTAGAGCAGGGACATGCAGCAGCACAGGCCCAACTCCCAGCACTGTTTCAAGTGTGTCAAACCCAGGAACAATCTGTTGGAGGGTGATTTCTTCTCTGGCTTGAGTGTGTTGCAGAGGGGATGGATTTTGGCAGGATTTGTGGGGATTTGTGATATTCCATCTTTCCTTTTTCTTCGGACAGTGTCCTGGTACAGCAACCGAGACCACTGTATGGGTGTGACCAAAGCTGGGCATTCTAAACCCTCTGGGCCATTGCCCAGCAACTCTTCCCAATGGCCCATTGGCAGCAGCTGCCCAGGGCACAGCTGAGCCCTCAGCCTGGCAGCTGGCTGGGAAAGAAGCCTGGCAGAGGAGCTGGGAGAACTCCCCTGCAGGGACTCCTTGGCACCTCCACACCCACCTGAGGGCTCAGCTCTGCTCAGGGGCCAGCAACCATTCCAAAATCCCCCCTGACTCCCAGACTCACATCCCCCACTCTGGAACTCCCTGCCCTGGGGGACCCACTGGGGGCTCCCACCTGCACCTCAGGGGAGAGAATCTGGGGGTTTGAAGACCTCTGGGACCACTGGTTGGATCCAGAGGAGGATCAGAACCTGGAGAGGAGGAGCCCACCCCTCTCGCCCAGACTGTGCCATCATCTGCACCAACAGGTTTGTCCCTTCTTTTCCTTTGGACTCGGGGGAACCACGTGGGGCTCAGCACAGGGGCCACCAAACCCCACTGTGTTTGTGGCCCAGGGGGCTGGGTTACACTGCTGGGTTTTGTGGGTTAAACCCAATTTCTGTTTGTGCCATTGCATTTATTGTAATATTGTTATTAAATTGTAACTCTGCCTTATAATCTCTTTTGTGTTGGGTTCATTTTTCTTGCTGGTTTACCTTTAAACCAGCACAGACAGTGACATTGACAACAATGCTACTGTCTCTCCTCTTATTCCTGAAGGGTTTCCTGGGTATCCAAGCATTCCACAGTCTCTGCATGAAAGAATGGAAGTACAAGTTAAATGGGATGAATGTTCCAATGCCCTCCATTATCCAGACAAATATTACCAGTAAAATGTCTAAACCCACAGTGACACACAGTCCTTTATTATAATCAACACAAAATAATTGCAGTCAGGATATTATGGTGGTGTAGTTGGCTCTTGGATTCACCTTTGCCACGGTCTTGTTGCAACAGGAAGTGTTTATAAAAAACCAAAAGGAAGATACCAGATCTGAGGAAAACCAGTTTTAAGGGAGGAACTTCCAGAAAGGTGCTCAATAACATGATGTACAGAGCTGAGTGAATTCAATCCAGTCTGAACTGACTCGTTTGGTTCCAGCTGGAAATCCAGGCATTGATTGGCATCACCACTGGCAGAAGCCACAGCTCAGGGTCACAGGGCTCTTGGATGCCTTGACATCCTTCCCCTGGCTCTGCCATGGGCCTGGCAGAGGGGATTGTGTTCCAGCAGTTCTCCTGCTCCCACTGTGCCAGGGGAGCTCCTGAGCTGCTGCAATGAAGCTGCCCCAGCTCTGCTGTGCAGGATTTGGGCTCTGCCCTGTCAGGAGCAGAGTTGTACAAAGGGACTGTCTTTCCTTTCAGATGGGCAGCGAAGGGGTTGAGATGAAACCTTGCACTTATTCCTAAAAAAGAAAAGGTCATTTATTCAATTCTCTTCATGGATTTTTCAGCCCCAAAAACATCAAGATTTTGACATCTTTTTCTCAAAAAGCCCAGCCCGTCCTCATATGCCTTCTGCAAGTCTTCTTCAAAGGACTTTATCTCTGCAGACATCAACTAACACAAACCAAACCTTCCCCTCCACAGGCTCTTTCATCTCAAAAGCTACAAAAGTCTCAGCAATTTAATTAATCCTCGCCCACAACCCCTGAGTTTTCCAGTGAAGAGTTATAGTTTCTCTCTGCCCTCTGAGGTGCCTCATCTTTACAAGCAACATCTCTGAATTGATCAAACTTGATGTTTTACCCATTTTTGCAGTTTCTACCCATTTGCTCAGCTCTCTGAGACACTTGAACCAGAGATGATAAATTGAAAGGATTCTGCAAACGTTTTTGTCTGTGTGGCAAACCAAAATATTGGAATACGAAGTGTCACTGTAACATTTCTATCCCCCTGTGAGCAAATTTTGTTCACCAGGAAATGTAAATATTGAAGCTGTGTTAAAGTTTCATAAGTCTTTTTGCAATCCCTTTCATCCCTCATTAAAACAGAGTCCTTACAAACATCTTCACAGGCGTATGTGACAAACTTCTGGGAAATGTTTTTCTTTCAGTTTCAAACTGGAAATATTTCCTGTGATGCTTCCTGTCACTTTTGAGGACATAGAATTTAAAATAGAAGTGTAATACTAAGGAGTTTTCCCTTTTATGGGAGTTTATCTGGAATGTATCTTATGCTCATTTCCTCCTGTTTGTATAACTACTCTGGAAAAAGAACATTTTCATTTATGGCTTTGCCATCCTGTGCCAAAAATTCAAGGTTAAAACTTTCACTTTCTCTTTATAATCACTGGTTTTGCCAAACTGATTCCAGCTGTCTTCTTGCAGTATCCATTGCCTGATTTCATTCTGATTTGACTTCACCATTTGATGACAGGGAGAAGAATTAACCAGCTGCCAAAAAGCCTGAGGCTTTGCCAGAAGCCTTTTGTGGCCTCAGGAAAGTCCATGGCAGCAGAGGGGGATGTAGGAGGGCTCTGCTTTGGCTCCTGGTCCTGCTCTGGAGCAGCAGCTCAGATGTGCTGCCACCTCCTGTCTCTTCAACTTGGGGCTCTTTGGTCTAAAAGGTTTTTGGTGGTTCATTGCCTTGTGAGAACCCTCAGGCATTTTTACTTCTGGCATATCAGCAGTGCCAGGACTTTGGAAGCTGTGTCTGTACCTGTGCCAGAGCCACCTGTGCCATGTGTGGGCTGTCCTGGTTCTGGGTCTGTCCTGAGCTCCTAAACCTTTCTGGGCCTGTTTTTATTTCGGGAGAGACTCTTTTAGCTGCCAGTACCAACCCAACCCATTCCTGCCAGGCAGAAAGGGACCTGGGGGTACTAATTGACAGGGAGCTCAACAGGAGCCACCAGTGTGCCCAGGTGGCCAAGAAGGCCAATGGCATCCTGGCCTGGATCCAAACTAGCGTGGCCAGCAGGCCCAGGGCAGTGACCCTTCCCCTGGACTCTGCCTTGGGGAGGCCACACCTGGAGTGTTGTGTTCAGTTCTGGGCCCCTCAGTTGAGGCAAGAGATTGAGGGGCTGGAGCGGGGCCAGAGAAGAGCAACGAGGCTGGAGAAGGGAGTGGAGCACAAGTGCTGTGGGGAGAGGCTGAGGGAGCTGGGGGTGTTTGTGCTGGAGAAGAGGAGGCTGAGAGGTGACCTCAGCACTGTCTGGAAGTGCCTGAAGGGAAGTTGTGGCCAGGTGGGGGTTGGTCTCTTCTCCCAGGCACTCAGCAATAGGACAAGGGGGCACGGGGGGCTCAAGCTCTGCCAGGGGAAATTGAAGTTGGAGAGCAGAAAAAACTTCTTTGCAGAGAGAGTGCTCAGGCATTGGAATGGGCTGCCCAGAGAGGGGGTGGATTCCCCATCCCTGGAGGTTTTTCAGGTGAGCTTGGCCGTGGCACTGAGTGCCATGATCTGGTAAAGGGACTGGAGTTGGCCCAAGGGTTGGAGTTGATGATCTCGGAGGTCTTTTCCAACCCAATCCATTCTATGATTCTATGATTCTAGCCCATTCCTGACCTGGAGCAGCAGAGCCTTGTCCCAGCCCCAGTGGGGTAACTGGAAATGATCTGAAGGGTGGGAATGGAACCCCAGCAAACACCCTCCCATGAACTGCAGCCTCTGCAGAGCTTCTTCCCAGATTCAGGCACTACTGAAGAGTCTTTCAGAACAAAAGGAGGGGCTTGAATCCACCTTGGCATCTACGCTGTCACTTGCTGGGCCCTTTTCATGTGTTTTAACTTACCCTGTGCTGTGCTCACAGGATTTTTGCAGCCTTTGTGTGCCTTTAAAGCACATCAGGTGTGGTCCCTACATTGGCATTAGGTCTGAACTTCCTAAACCCCACTCTAGAGCAATGAAAAACTAGAGAATTAGACCCTGGTCTAATGTCCTGCTTTGGCTGGGAGATGCTCCTGGATGTCACTCCAAAGAAATCCTCCCTTCTACTGCTCTTTGCATGGAAACAGAAAAGGAGGGAACTTTCTAAAGAGTGAATTGTGGACAATATCTAAGGGAACGAGGTACTGTGAGTGCACCAATGCAGGGCTCAGGGCAGCTGCTCTGTGGCTGTCAGGGTGTCCCTAAATCCTCACCCCAGGCCAGATTGGTTGGTGTCTAAGTGCCAAGAGTCTCCTCCTTGGGCATGGATTTCCAGGCTGCCATGAGCACTCCTTCCCCTCCTCAGCCCTTCCCCACAGTGCCAGGTTGGGATGGGGCAGCAGGAGCAGGGTTTGCAGGCTCTCTTCCACTTCCCTTTACTTAGACACTCCTTAGTTAGTAGTTATTTAAGCCTGTTAGAAATATTGCTCTTTACTAAATGGAAACAGAAAAAAAAAGATGAGCGTTAGTTTTGCTTGAATAAAGAACTCCCTGACACTTCAGTATGGAATGAACTCTTAGGAAAATAGATTGCTGTTAATTGTGCATCTCTTGGGATCCTGTAAGGGGAAGGTATAACTTATCATCATTTAGGGCACTATTACATCACATTTTTTGCTTCAAAAACTGTGGTCTGCTCGAGTCCAGAGAAAATTTCTGCTTGTACTTTGAATAAACCAAATTTGTTCGCCTGGAATCTGGTTTTCTGTCTTTATCCACCAGGGATTTTCTTTCTTGCTTTGCCTGGAACATGTGTTGGTCACCAGAGAAAGAGACCTGCAGGGCCTGAGGGAAGGTCCCTGCAGGAGATCTGGGGCAGGAAGGAGTGGGTTCTTCACTCACAGAACAGAGAGCAGCAGTTCAGCCTGGCAAAGCTCCAGCACTTCATTTGAGAGCAGCACATGGGCCCTTCTCAATTCCAATCCCCTCCTTCCTGGAAGGAAATGATGGCACAAATGAAAGGAAATGATGGCACAAATGCAAAGGAATGATGGCACAAATGAAAGGAAATGATGGCACAAATGCAAAAGAAATGATGGCACAAATGAAAGGAAACGGTGGCACAAATGCAAAGTAATGATGGCACAAATGAAAGGAAACGGTGGCACAAATGCAAAGTAATGATGGCGCAAATGGAAAGGAATGGTGGCACAAATGCAAAGGAAATGATGGCACAAATGAAAGGAATGATGGCACAAATGCAAAGGAAATGATGGCACAAATGCAAAGGAATGAATGATGGCACAAATGGAAAGGAAATTGTGACACAAATGCAAAGGAATGATGGCACAAATGCAAAGGAATAATGGCACAAATGGAAAGGATTGATGGCATAAATGAAAGGAAATGATGGCACAAATGGAAAGGAATGATGGCACAAATGACAGGAATGATGGCACAAATGGAAAGGAATGATGGCACAAATGGAAAGGATTGATGGCACAAATGCAAAGAATGAAGGAGGAGGCAGCTCTGGTTTTTCTTTGCAGACTGTTGGCACGTCCCAGTTATTGCGATGTCCTGGAGCCATCTGAGCTCTCACCCACTCAGAGATTGGCACCAGCACAGCTGGAATCTCACTGAGCAGGGCAGGGCTGCTGAGTCAAGAGGTGTCAGTGCCATGGGCTGATCCATCCTGAGTCATCCTGACAGCAGCAGGAATTACTGCTCGAACTCCAGAGCAGCTTGGAGTTCAAAACAGTCCATCACACAGGAAGGAGTCCCTTGTGATGCTCAGGTTTTGATGCAGCTCTTTAGTGCTGGGGGAGACAAAGGTTTGGCTGCACTCCACCCTCCTTCCTCCTTCCCTGGGCTGGCAAAGGCCTGTTCCTCTTCCATCTTGACATGGTGTCATGAGCGTGGTTTGTTCCTTGTTCCAGAAGCTTTGGTGAAGAGAGGAGAGGAATTCTGTCTATCCCAGAGGTCTCAGGAGGCAGCATTAAGGAAGCCCATCACCTTAATCCCCCCATGGTGCCCTCACCCCCTTCCACCTGCTCTCCTTGCCTTCCCCCTGCTTGTCTTCCTGGCTGTGCTCCCTGCTCAGATGCCTTGTGACATTCTGGCTTGGGGCATAAACAGTGGAAGGCTGGATTTGAAAAATATACATGAATAAAAGGTCAAAACTCTCCCAGGAAATAATAAAGTTCTTGGTTGTCTTTTTTGTGTTTATGGTTTTGGGCTTTTTTTTTTAATGCATAGTTATGAAAAACAAATTAACCTTTGGAATTTGGAGGAATTCACTGTGACAATGGTCTAGGTTAAAAATAAACCACTGCTGCTCCAAGAAGAGCGTCCAGAGATGTTGGGTTTGTTCTGCTGGCCCTGCAGATCACTGAGTGTGTAGTCCTGGCTTTAAAAGTCATGCTAATGTTGCTCCTCCTGGAAGGGCAGAAGGCACAGGCTCATTTTATTTTTTAGTTCAGTGGCAAAACAAGGGCTTCATTATGCTCTTGGTCTCTCTGATCCTACCTGCTGTCAGGCCTGACTTCTTCTTTAATGATCACAGAATCACAGAATCACAGAATGGATTGGGTTGGAAAGGACCTTCAAGATCATCAAGTCCAACCCTTGGGCCAACTCCAGTCCCTTTACCAGATCATGGCACTCAGTGCCACGGCCAATCTGCATTTAAAAACCTCCAGGGATGGGGAATCCACCCCCTCTCTGGGCAGCCCATTCCAATGCCTGAGCACTCTCTCTGCAAAGAACTTTTTTCTCATCTCCAACTTCAATTTCCCCTGGCAGAGCTTGAGCCCCCCGTGCCCCCTTGTCCTATTGCTGAGTGCCTGGGAGAAGAGACCAACCCCCACCTGGCCACAACTTCCCTTCAGGCACTTCCAGACAGTGCTGAGGTCACATCTGCTGCTACAGGGGAAGAAAGGAAGACAAGAGGGAAAATCCACAAATTACAAAGTTTTCACAGTAACAAGTATGAACAGAAAACTCCATGGGAAAAGGAGAAACTCCTTATCTGTGACTCAGACAAGGAACAGAGGATTTTTGATAGGTGCTTGCTCCTTTTCCCCTCACATGGCCTCGAAGAAACCAAATTCCTGCTTCATTTGCAAAGGAGAAGACTCTTCTGAGATTTTGAAAAACTTTCTACAATCATTTTAGCAATTTGCTTTTGGAGACTTGGCCTTTCAGAGCATTGTGACAAGAATGTGACTCAAGAGATTCAGGGAAATGTGCAGCTCACAGTGAGTACAGAGGACATGATTAGCTGATGCCTAATACCACCATTTAGGTGTGATAAACGATGGTCAGAGAGCACCTGAGTGCTGTTTGTGGTCTGACAAGCGAAGTACTAAAAAGAACCAAAAGGCACAAGTGTGTGTGTGAAGCCATAGGGTAAAACTGCCTGTGGGTGTTCATGGAAAAGCCAACCTGGGCTTGTTTTCACAACAAGAACGACACCATTGGTTTGGTTTCACTTCTGGATGTGAGGTCAGTGTTGCCACATCTTTTGTTTTATGCAGACAAGAAGATGATGATTATCAGCAGACTTCCCATGACTCCCAGAGCTGGAGTGAATCCCTGAGGAGTCCCTGATGTTTGGAAGGGCCAGCCCTGTGCTGGTGTCTCTGCAGGGGCACATGGGAGGGTCAAACACTGACTCAGACATGGCTGCTGGATAGTTCAGGCTGGAAGGGACCTGGGGAACTCTGCAGTGTCAGTGCCAGCACAGAGGGGTTAGTCATTCCAAGGGCAGGTTTGGTCCTCGTGGACTTTCAGAAGGTTCCCAAGGTCACTTAATGATTAAAAGAGGGTTTCCCCCCTCCTTTGGATGGGTCAAATCCTGCCCTAAGTGAAGTCACAGCTCTGAGTAAACTACCTGTGGATCTGCAGTTTGCTGTAAAATATGTGAGAGAGAGACTCAATGCTGCAGTGTCCTTGCCATGGATTTATTCAGGAGCAGCCAGTGGACACCTGCCCCCACCATTTCTGCAACAGGCAGAGCCTCACTTGGATCACCTGCACTAAAAGACAAACAGCTGTGTCTGCCTCTGTTGGGTTACTTGCATTACTATTTTTCACAGCAAGCTGTAAGTTCTTATTTCACCTAAAGCTCCTCATCAGTCAGGGAAGGGCTGAAAGAACAATTCCACCTCTTTGTCTCCACTGTGGTCAACACACACTGAAGAAAAACCTCTGCACCCAGAAGGTGAAGAGCTGAAACCTCAGTGGAAATATTTCTCCTTTACTGGGTGTTATTTTTACTCAGTGAAGAAGAGTCTGCATTCAGAGCCAGGGCTGGGGTGGGTCACCTGCTCAGACTAAATATCAAACACCTGGGCAGGGGATGGGAGGCTTTCCTGAGTTACTTCATCAGATTTGGTCTTTGCTATTATCACAGCTTATGTTCTGAAACCCTTTCAGCCCTGTTACTTGTCCAGCCCTCCCCTGGAGGCTCCTTAAGAAATTAAGGACTGGGAGTGTTGAGGAGCCACTTTGCTCTGCCCCTGTGGGCTGTGCAGAGCTGGAGTGAGCACCCCCTGGCTGTGCAGAGACGAAAGGAGCAGACAGGGCTCCCTCCATGCAGCAGAGCATGTGGAGGAGGATGAAGGGAGTGTCCCCAGCTATCACTCCCTGGGCTCTGGTCCTGAGTCCCTGCACAAGTTCTGCAGAGCAGTTTCGCCTCTCGAAGTTTTAATGGATCCAACTCCTTGGGCTGTGCTAACAACTGGGCTCTCCAAAACTGGGACAGTGAGGGCTGCGTTTATGGCCTTGGGAGGGTTTGTGTGCTCTCCATTCAGGGCCAGCTCATCCCAGTGCAGGCAGAGCCACTGCACCCAACTGGAATTCCAGCCTTGGAATGTGAGCTGCATCCTCACAAAGCAGTGAGGAGGTTCTGAGATTAAGTTTTTATCTACTGCTCATGGGCTCGCTGTGGACAAAGCATAGAGAAGGAACAGTATTTCCCACTCTTTCAAAGCCTTTGCACTTCATAAATCCTCCTAAGTCTGATTAGGGGAGGAAGGAATGAGGACCTGACTGGAAATGAGCTGCATTCTCTTCTCACCTTTCTAATGTCACCACCACCAAATCTGTGTATCTCACTCCTAAATCTTTCTCTTGCTAGTCCCTATTTTCCTCTGGGATTTTTATCACCTGAAACCACCAGGTTTCAATACTTTAGTCTGAGATTTTCTGATCTTGTCTCTCTAAGTGCTGCAGCTGTAAAAGCAAAACCCTTTTCCATCATATATACCTACCCTGGCCAAGCCCCAGGAGAAAAGGTTTCATTTCTGCATTCCCAGTGGTGCACTTTTTCCCCCCAAAATTCCTTTCCATGGCATGCCACAACAGCTTCCCTTTCACCAGTGGAACTCAAGCTGTGTGTGATTAATAATTCACATTTTGTGCTAAAAGCAAACCAGAGTTAATTTTGTATATTTTGCTCCCTCTCTAACTCATTCCTTTACCCAGGAAGGAGGTTCTGCAGTCAGAGCTCTCGGTGACTCATTCCTTACATAAGGAACTACAACATTTCAGAGTTTACAGAGAAGAATGTTCTTGCTCATTATGGGAATGAAAGGAGATTGCTGCATTTCAAATGACATGTATAATTTAGACACTTATTTCTAGGACTATTTGGAACAGGGAGTGAAGAGAAATGAAAATGTTTGAAGTGACTTGAGTGGTTCATAGTTTTTAAAGTGACTAACAAATACTCAGCCCAGTGACTTTAGGGCTGTTAATGGAAGAGTGGCTCTGCAACTCAACACACTTTACTTGCTTCTAATAACAGTGTTTATTTTAAGCCATGAGCAGAAACTGGTATTTGTCAGTCTGTAAAAATCTGCAGAGATCTCCTCTTTTTCTCTGCTGGTTGTGGCCTCCTGTGCCACCAAAGTGGAAAAGGGAATGGGAAACAGGATTCCAGAGAGACCAAGGCAGCTGGGGAGGGAAATGGCAGTAGGTTTGCTGCACTTGGATGGAGCTGGGAGACTTTGCCCTTTGGAATTCCAAATGCTAAACCTTCCCTGCTAAAGGAGAGCGTGGAATATTCTGTATTTCAGCAATGCAGAGTTTCTTGGATGGGAAATTCCAGAACAGTACCGTGGCTGTGCATTGGGAAGGATTTATTTAATTGTGTGCCTTTAGAATACTGTGGTGAGCCAAATCCAACACAGTTTCTGGAGCTTTGAATGTGAACAACTCCCAGGTGCCACAATGTTGTGCAGTTTGTCTTCACACATTGAAGTACTTCCTTGGTGGGACATCTTTGGAATGCAGGATTTTGAGTACATTTTCCCTCTCAGCACCATTTAGATAATTATTTCCAAAGTACCAGGACAGCAGTGTCTGTATTTCCTGGCCTGTCCTTGGCACAGCACTGGTGCATTTCTGCAGCAAATTGCCCAACATTTCCTGAGGTCTGTGGGGTCTCTCAGGGAGTGCTCAGCTCCCTCTGAGCAGGGACAGTGCCAGGCTCTGTCCTGGCTCTGCAGCCCCTGCAGAAATTCAGGAGCTCTATGCCTTGGAAAAACCTCTCCAAACTGTTGCATTATTTATTTGTCTCCTGCTTCAAGGACAATGCTCTTCAAACCAAGAGATGACACAAAGGAGCCCTGGGCTGTATAAATATAGAATCTTTTTTATTTTTTTGGTTAATAGATACAGTACAATTTTTGACTACATAAGAAAGCCTTGTTTTCAGTGCATACATTCTTCAGACAGACAGGAACATGGCAGACAAACATGCCTGGGTGTTTGGAGGGTTCCAAAGGGCTTGCTTTATTTCCCTAAGTCCCACGTTATGGCTTTTCCTGGTTTTTTTCAGCTGCTTTGACAACTCAAGGTCTAAGGAAAAGTAAACTGAGGAACAGGGATGTGTCAGCTCTTGTGACACAGGAGGATTAGGTGGGAGAGCAGAACACTGCTCAGAGCACCCCCCACTGCTCTCCCTGCAACCACCTTGTGGCATCATCTCATATCCCACAGGGCCCAACCCAGCAAAATTCCAAACAAAATGTGGAAACAACAGATGTCAAACCGACCAACCAGTGCCTGGGCCAACACCTGTGCAGTGGCTGATTGTTGGGAGGGTCAGACCCCAAACTCCTGCATTTCCCTTGTGTGAGGTGGGGCTGCTGTCCTGCCTTGGGCACAGTCCTTTCTGGCCTTCTGTGATGTACCCTAAACCCAGGAAGGGGATCCCAGGGCTCGGCCATCGCACTGCAAGGAGGGACAGGAGAGTCAGTGCTGCTCTCTGAGTGGTCAGAACAAAGCCCAGGTGCTCTCTGGGTGTGACCTGATCCCAACCAACCCAGGAAAGCCCAGTCATGCCTCATCCCTTCTACAGCCCTTTGGGAATGCTGCATCCCTTCTGCAGCTCCTTGGGAATGCTGCCCCCTGCAACCAGCTCCGGGGCTGTGCAGTGGGTGCTGCTGGGACACAGGGACACGGATCCCAGCCCACAGCCCACCTGGAAGGTGAGACAGGACCATGCTCTGGTGCAGGATCCCTGAGAAGCTCGGGCAGGAACTTCACTGGCTACTTCAGGCTCACATGACCACTGCCAATCCTGCAGCGTGTGGGAGGAAATGTAGGGAGAGAAGTGCCTGGACACTGGGAAAGCCTTGGCCTCTGCCAAGCAGGGCACCAGGAGCAGGGCTGGTATTGGTGGGACCTCCAGCAGAACAGTTCAGGCCTAAGTGTGTTCACCTTCAGCCCTCAGTGGGTTCCTTTGAGACCACTACACAGACTTTGGGCTTTTATCTGCCCTTCCTCGATACCCCAAGCAGGTACATCCTGGTTAGGATCCCCTTCTTGTGGGGGTAACTTGGAAGAACCTTCAGAAACCTCATTGTCTGAGGAAATGACTCAGAATGATCAGATTCACATCCTTCACCAACCTTCATTTTGCTCCAGACACCAACATTGAAAAATCAGTAGATAAAAAAAGCTTCTCCCATTCAGGGAAGGACACACAGAGGCTTCCAGACAAACCAATATAAACTAGCTTTCCTTGGCTATATATTGAAAAAAAATTAATGTGAAAAAGCTTACTTTATATTATCTAGTTCAGCCTCTTTCCTGCAAGCACAGGAAATAACAGAGTGAAATGATCCTACACCTGAGCTCACTGCAAAGGCAGAGCAAAGAAATGCAAAGGGACTGGGAGAGCAAATAGCAAGGAGATGAAAAGCAGAGAAAAGGGGAGAGAACAGAGTGTTCCAAAGCCCAGGCTGAAAAACAACAGGCAGGGGAAGGCACTTCTTGGACAGCCAAGTGGCAGGTGATGGTTGGGGAGAAGACAACCCAGTGGGTGGTGAGCTCTGAGCTGCTCTGCTCACGTTTTCTGGGGCCACAAGGGCACAGCCCCAGAAAGGAGCATCATCAGGAAACAGGAACCTGTTCCTGCAGACACCACCGAGCTCAGAGACAGCAGGAGGCAGACAGGAGCGGAGCAAGAATCCCTGAGAAGTCTGAAAACACAGCACACATCACATCATTTAAACAATTTGCCCCTTCTGGCCTTGATTTAAAACTGAGGCACTGGAAACCCCTCCCCTCTAACAGGAGCTACCTGGTGACACTTCAGGAATGAGAGACACCTGCCACATTCCTCCAGATCCCTGTTTCCCAGCTGCAACTAAATAATGTGGAGAGTAAGAGGGAGGCAGAGACACTCCCAGCCAAGAGAACTGCTTGGACTGGCACTGGTGGGGCACTGTAAACTGGAGCCTGGCCTGCAAGCATTAGTGAAATGTTTAGTAGCAATTCCGTTACATCTGGGTATCTCCTTCTATTTGGACTAAAATGTTACAAATTTTACCATATAAATGAATCACTATATTTGTTGCTACTGGGTACACTATATACATGCTGTAAGAAAAGAACAATAATTAAATTAAGGGAGGAGAGCAAAGGACAAACAAAATATTAGTATATAAAATAGAAGACATATGTTCAATAATACTTTTCAGGCAATACTTTTGCTTGCTACATTTACTATAAGGAGAAAAAATAAAATCTTCCACTCAAAATAAATGCTGGAAACAGCTGCCCACGGGTCAGTCCCTCCTCTGCTGAGGCTCTCCAGTGGAAGTGGCCCTGGGTCATTCTTGATTGTGTCCCTGCAGAGGAGCCCTCAGTGTTTGGGGCTGTACAGAGCCCTGTTGGGGCTGAACAGAGCCCTGCTGGGGCTGCACAGAGCCCTGCTGGGTTTGCACAGAGCCCTGTTGGGTTTGCACAGAGCCCTGTTGGGTTTGCACAGAGCCCTGCTGGGTTTGCACAGAGCCCTGTTGGGGCTGCACACAGCCCTGTTGGGGCTGCACAGGGCTCTGTTGGGGCTGCACAGAGCCCTGTTGGGGCTGCACAGAGCCCTGCTGGGTTTGCACAGAGCCCTGTTGGGTTTGCACAGAGCCCTACTGGGTTTGCACAGAGCCCTGTTGGGGCTGCACACAGCCCTGTTGGGGCTGCACAGGGCTCTGTTGGGGCTGCACAGAGCCCTGTTGGGGCTGCACAGAGCCCTGTTGGGGCTGCACAGAGCCCTGCTGGGTTTGCACAGAGCCCTGTTGGGTTTGCACAGAGCCCTGTTGGGTTTGCACAGAGCCCTGCTGGGTTTGCACAGAGCCCTGTTGGGGCTGCACACAGCCCTGTTGGGGCTGCACAGAGCTCTGTTGGGGCTGCACAGAGCCCTGTTGGGTTTACACAGAGCTCTGTTGGGACTGCACAGAGCCCTGTTGGGGCTGCACAGAGCTCTGTTGGGGCTGCACACAGCCCTGTTGGGTTTACACAGAGCTCTGTTGGGGCTGCACACAGCCCTGTTGGGTTTACACAGAGCCCTGCTGGGTTTGCACAGAGCTCTGTTGGGGCTGCACAGAGCCCTGTTGGGTTTGCACACAGCCCTGTTGGGTTTACACAGAGCCCTGTTGGGTTTGCACACAGCCCTGTTGGGGCTGCACAGAGCCCTGTTGGGTTTGCACACAGCCCTGTTGGGTTTACACAGAGCCCTGTTGGGGCTGCACAGAGCCCTGTTGAGTTTGCACAGAGCAATGTTGGGTCTGCACAGAGCTCTTTGCCACCCCCAGGCCATGCAGAGGGGCTGCTGTGTGTTCCCAGAGCCACAAAGGGCCCTGGCTCCAAAGCCCTGGGCCCAGAGGGTTCCTCAGAACCCCCAGTGCATCCCTCAGGGTGGGCAGGTGACACTCAGTCCTGCCAGCAGTGTTTGCCAACCTTCAGCCCAGCCCAGGGCACACCTGCAGGGCTTTGCCCTACATGGGCTTAGTTTAAAGTTGCTAAATGAAGGGTTTTAACCACTGCTGTTTTCTCACCCTGCAGCTGAAGGTGCAGAACTAACAACTCCCTCTGATGCCACTGACAGCAGAGCCACACAAACTGCACCTTCTTTTGCTTTCACCTCACAAATAAATTATTTCCATGAGAAGTGATTGATTACTTGATCAGAGATATAGATAATTAATGTATCATGAAAAACTGATCCAATGAGCTTTCTGGGGCTCACCAGATGAATTCTTTCCCAGTAGTTTCTTCTCTTCTATGACCAGCTCTACTTAATATACAGGTACTGAAATACAAAGCAGTGCAAAATGACCACAAAGCAACCAGAACCCACCCTGTCTGGAGGGGCACTGTGAGCAGGGGGCTCCTGGGGCTGCAGGGATGCCTCAACACAGCCACTCCCAAGCCCAGGAGGAGGAGCAGAGCAGTTCCTCTGAGCCCCTTCAGGTGCTTGAGTGTTCACAGTTACTGTGGGGTGTGGTTTGGAGACTTGTGTTCCCCTTTGCTGATACCTGAGGCTTGTTTGGGATTCCTCCAGCTTGGCTCCTTGGCTGCTGCCAGGGGGTTCAGCTGTCTTGGCCAAGGTAATACAATGGTTTTGGGGTTGGATTTTCCCCTCTCTAGTTTGACTCATGGAAAAAAAGTCTTTTTTGCTGAAGAAGTCAAATCAAGGAAGAAAAAGGAAGGGCTGTGCAGATCTCAGAGGAACTGCACAAGGAGCCACTTCCAGCCCAGGTTTGGAGCCCAGGGTTCACAGCCCTGACTGCCAGTGCACATCTTCCTCATCCTTGCTTTTCCTACTTGCAACCTGAAGACTTCTTCCTTCCTGAGTTTTCAAAGTCATCTCTGCTGGTTACAGAGCACACGCAATGATAAGGATTGTTTGCTGGGGTTGGAGCCGGTGTGGCATGCACAGGGTGCCTGTGGCACCTGCAGACCAACAGCCCCTGCCACAGGCAGCTCTGGGGCAGGGGCAGACACACCATGAATTCCTCACATGTGAGGATTTGGGATCCTTCCAGTCCTGGTGCAGCCAAAGCTTTGGATTACCATGACCCCAGGCAGGGCTGGGCTGCAGAGGGCACTGAATGTCATACCACTCTCCACCTTGGCAGGACACTCAGGGGTAAAGGTGTGCCACACAGGCTTGCAGCTCAGCAGGGGCTCATATTCCCAGGAGCAAACTGGGGGCATGTGCCAGAGAATCCAAAGGAAATGGTGGGTTTTCATTTCTTTTTAGCAACAGTCCTGTGTGCAGAAAGGACCATGGAGATGCTGCTGCCCTGCCTCTCAGGGGGTGTGTTGGTGGGGGACTCTCTTGCTCCCAGGGAGTGTCTGGGGCACATTCACACCAACACATGAGCTGGGAAATTCTGCTGCAGCTCGAGCAGGGCCATATTTAAGGCAGGGACTTGCCTTGCAATCATTAGCTGCACCTCCAGCACAGCTCCCAATGGCATGCATGCCACAGCAGCTGCTGTTTGGGCAAGGAGCAAGCCCAGGGAGGCAGATCTCTCCCCCACTGTGTGCCCTGGTGCCCCAAAGATCCCTTCTGGTACAGCTTCCTCTGGGCCACACCACTTTTAGGAGCGTGTCCTGCAGGCAGTGGAAATGATTCAGTTCAAACTGGAACAGTATCTTGGGTTTCCAAACATTTCAGAAATATTTCCAGGGGGTGAGATCCCAAGTTAAGAGTGGCTTTTTCCCAAACCCACTGGTGTGTTTGGCTGTTGTTCTCAGCTGAGCCTGTCACCTTTGGGCTAACCAATCCCTGGGCCAGCAGCCTGGATCCTGTGAGCACAACTGGCTTGGCATGGCTCTTATGGAGCAAAATGGGAAGGAGGGAACCTGTGGATCTGCAAATCCAGTGAGCAGCCCCAGCAGGAGCAGGGAGGGATAGCAGGGAGGGGCAGCAGCTCCTCCCTACCATTCCCAGTGTTCATTTACTGCAGAGGTTGCAAGAGGCCTTTAAAGATAACAGAGGAGATGCTCTTCAGATGTTCCTGGTCACATCAGAACCGTTGTCCTGGGAGATTTCCCTTCCACTTCCTCCAGGCCTGGAGACAGGAGAGGATCCAGCAGGGCTGGAGGTGCAGCCTGGGGGGGCTGGTTACACTGGAGGGGCTGAGTAGTGGATGACAGAGTTGTAGTCTGGGGGTGGGCTGTGGCATTCCAGGGTGGGATCCATGGGCAGCAGGACTGAGTCTTCCAGTGGGAAGTCCATGGTGTCCTCTTCCACCTGCACTGCGGGCTGGTACCTGACAGCCTCGTGGTCAGAGAGGATGGACTCCTTGCTCCTGCTGACAGCTCTCCTCCTGTGGGAAACAAACCATGGAATGTCCCAAACTGTCCCCTGAGTGCAGGTAATGGTCAGAATGGGGGGTTAAAAGGTAAATATCTAAAGCATCTCAAGTTCTCTGCAGCACCCTGCAAGACAGGGACATTTTACTCATTGGATAAGGGAACTGCATTAGGTATTTTGAATAACTCAGTGTTTTAAAAGTAGATTTAGGAGTAAATCCAGGAGCTATGTTGCCCTGTCTTTCTCTCTCACCACATTTCAGTTCTCTTAGTTGTAAAGGCACCTGTTCTATATATACAACAATATTCTCCCTCATTGTTCTGACACAGGTCAGTAAAAATTTGACTTTTCTGACAGCAAGACTGAAGGAGATGTCTTTTCTTGAAGTATAATAAAGGATGAAATACTGAGTAGTCTCTGACAGACTGTAATTTAAAATGATACTGAAAGAAGGGTGTGTGTTGAACACACTTCTAGCAGGGCAAAGTCTCCATCATTCCCCAGCCCTTTACAAGCCCTGGTGAAGGGCAGCACTTTGCAGAGCTCCAGCTGCTGCTCCATGGCTGCTGCTGTTGGGGGAGCAGCTGCTCTCCTGCTGCCCACCCTGACTCCAGGGGATGCAGAGAAGCTGCTTCCAGCACAGGGAGCCACCTCAGTGTTAAAAGCAGGAGAACCCTGGAGAGGATTTGTATCACAAGGTGCCATTAAGGAACAGCAAGTGTTGTGGGGAAGGAAAAAGGTACTTGCTGTCACAGGCTGCCTTCAAATAATGTTCTGTTAAGCTCGGATTTTTCCTTCTGATCAGTTAATTGGCAGAGGCTCAGGTGACTTAGGGCTGGTTCTCATGTCAGAATGGCTTTTGAGCTCCTGCACTTCACTCAGGGTCCTTTAAGGTGCAGCTCTCTGTATGGAGCCTCAGCCACAGACCCATCACAGCCCTACTGCTGTCTCAGTTCAAAGGGACAGGAATATGCCTGGGAGGACTGAAAATCAGGCAGCACCCAAGCACTTGGTGTTTAAAGCAGCAAAGAGCTGCATTTTAATGACCCTAAACCAAATCTGAACAACCAACAGTCCATCAAATAATTGTAGAATCCATGACACTTCTTTGGCATGTTTGCAGCTCCAGCTCTGTCTCCAGGGATGACCCCAGGGGTGAGAGGCAGCCCACATGCAAGGCATGGCTGGCATGAGTTTGGGCTCTGGACAGTGCAGAGGCAGAGACTGGAGAGCAAAGCTGCAGTTCCTCTGCCTTCAGACCTGCACGAGGCACTGAAACCCAACCTGTGGAGTGGCAAAGAGAAAGTTTAAAATAAAGAGAACTCCAACAAAAATGTAGCACACTCTGCTTTCCCAATCTAAGCTTTTTCCTCTTGGTCCAGAGAAAAATGTGAGTGGAAACTTCTTATGTATCCTACACATCTGGCAGCTTCCCCACCTATACACACACAGCTGCTCCGGGGATAAACTCCCCCCTGGCCTGAGCAGTGGAAACTCAGCTTTGCCTCACTGCTTATTTATGTAACTCTCTTTCTGTTGCTCAGTTCTAGTGACTCATGTCAGACAGTTCCCTGGATCCTCTGGCTTCCAATTTGCCAGGTATTAAAGTTGTCAGTGGAGACTGATGGAAGCTTGACAGTATCTGCTGAACTTGGCCCTGGCCTGCACATCTCAGAGTGCTGGAGACAAAGAAAAGGTATTAGGGTTTGGTTTGGCCACACAAGGGGAAACTTTCAGCTCCCTGTAGACTCCTAGCAAGTCCTTGGTGGGTTTCTGCCCCTGTAGGTCAGGAGCCTGGATATCTGGGAATAGCCTATCCCTGGGTTCAGGCTGGGCTTTGGAGAGCTCAAAGTGCTGCCATCCAGTATCTTCTCCAAAGGCAGGAAGCTGCTGAGTTAGGCCAGAAGCAGGTTTTGGCCTTTGCAGACCAAAATGCAATTAGTTT
Organism: Sakesphorus luctuosus; assembly: GCA_013396695.1. NCBI lineage: Eukaryota > Metazoa > Chordata > Aves > Passeriformes > Thamnophilidae > Sakesphorus > Sakesphorus luctuosus. Next base: position 56,701 of record VWZD01006899.1, read on the forward strand.
TCAAAACTCTCCCTTTCATTAACTGCATTTCCCAATTAAGGCAGTCCAACAGCTTTGCATTTCCCCCTTCACTGCCCCTGGTGCTGCCACTCCTGTGTGCCCTGCCCTGCAGCACATGAGCATGTGCTGGGCTCTGTGTGGGCAGTGAGACTGCAGCTGCCTTTGTCCTTTGCCACCTGTCCAGGAGAGCTCATTGACTCCACAGAAGCTGCCCCAGCACACCAGAGCACAGCTGTGCCCCCAGTGTGGGCAGTGCCAGTGTTACTGCCCTGTGTAAGACAAAGAAACCCTCCTGAGCCCCACCAATAAACCATTCTGAGTGATCTGATTTGATCAATCACACAGTTATGCAGCTACAGAAGTTAGAAATGGCTGTGTGAGGAAACAGTGTCATGAAAAGCTGAGCTGGACATCATGTGGCTCAGCGCTGCTCCTGGGCTGGCACTGCCCTGGCCAAAAGGTGCTCCCCCATTGCCTTTGCCTCTGACTGCCCAGTGCTGCAGTGTGGGAGGTGACCCAAGGGTTGCTCAGTCCTGAGGAACCTGCTCAGAGCTGGGGCTGCCCAGCCCAGCCCCCCTGGCTGTCCCACCCTGGCACAGTCCTGAGGATCAGATGTGGAATACCAGGGCATGGAGCTGGAGCTGCCACTGCCCCTCCTGTGTCACACAGTGCCCACCCCGATAACTGTTTGTGCTGCAGATTTGGGGCAGGGCAGGGGGACAGCTGAGAGTCTAACACAGCCACTCCCTGCCCCAAACACAGCTGGTGACCCAAAGGACCCTCTGTCACCCTGGGCACGGCCCTGGGGAGGCTCGAGGGGGAAGGAGGGGGAGGGGGCAGGTCTGGCAGGGTGTGCTGAGCTGCCCCAGCCTTGGTTCATGGGCTGCCCTGGAGCTGCCAAGGCACAGCACTGGCTCCTCTGTCAGAGAGGTTCCTCCAAGCCAAGGAAGTTTGGGGGGAGCACAGAAGTGCTGACAGCACTGGGGGAAACAACACTGCAAACTAAGGAAATGCAGAACGGTGTCAGCAAATCCCTAAGAGTGACATGGAAATCCCAGCAAACCCTGCTGCACTCCAGGCTGTGTGCCCAGGTGCCCTGACCCTGCTGCCATGCTGACCCTGCTGCCATGCTGACCCTGCTGCCATCCTGGCTCTGCTGCCATGCTGACCCCGCTGCCATCCTGGCTCTGCTGCCATCCTGGCTCTGATAGCATCCTGACCCTGCTGCCATCCTGGCCCTGCTGCCATCCTGGCCCTGATGCCATCCTGACCCTGATGCCATCCTGACCGTGCTGCCATCCTGGCCCTGCTGCCATCCTGACCCTGCTGCCATCCTTACCCTGATGCCAACCTGGCTCTGCTGCCATCCTGGCTCTGCTGCCATGCTGGCCCTGATGCCATCCTGGCCCTGCTGCCATCCTTACCCTGATGCCATCCTGGCTCTGCTGCCATGCTGGCTCTGCTGCCATGCTGGCCCTGCTGCCATGCTGATCCTGCTGCCATCCTGGCTCTGCTGCCATGCTGGCTCTGCCAGGTGGAGACCCGGAGCAGGAAGAGGAGGAAGCCAAGGGTGTGAAGGCAGAGCTGAGAGCTGAGCCCCTACCAGGCTGCACACAGGGCTGCACACACCCATGTGTGGGGTGCCTGTGTGTGTGCCAAGGGGTCATGCCCAGGTGGGACCCTGGACAAGGGCACTGCAGTGCTATTAGAGCCATTAACAGCTGCCCTTTTCCTGGGCTCTGTCAGAGTTCCTGCTGCAGTTGAAGCTGAAAATACCAGGGATTAGAAGGAAGAAAAGTTAGCCTGAATGTTAAGTAATGTCTCACAAACTTTTGTGAAGTTTTCTGAAGGTGCCAAAGTGGTTTGGAAGACACCACAGAGGATTATCCTGCAATAGCCATAAGGCCTAAATGACCTACTGAGACTTTTCCTTCCTACTGTGTGAACCAGAGATTTTGGTTAGAGGTAGAAAAATACTGAAAGCATCAAAGAGCTGGGAAATCATTACTGTAGCTGTTTATTTTATATGAGAGGGAGCCAGTTTCTATTAGTCTAAATTTTGGGGTCAATGACTTGAAGAGGAGCCTGGAGAAAGAGAGATGACTGCAAAGATAATCCCCTGTGCAGGGAGAGCCTCCAGCACCAGTGCAGCACTCACTGCAGGGCTGTGCAGCAGCTCCTCCTGCTTTGCAATGAGAAGCCCAAATATCAGTAGGAAAAGCCTTTTGTGTCCATGTAGCAATCCTGGCTGTGTGTTTAGAGGGAGATGAGAAATTGGGCTGACTGTTGCCAAGTAGATCTGCTGGTGTCATGACCACATCTCTTAATAACATGTAGGAGCTTCAGGGCTTTCAGGAGCTTTCAGAGGTGCTCAATGAGGCACAGAGTGACTGTTTTTTCGTTTTAATTTTTCTGCAATTAGAGAAATAAATGACTGATTCACAGTTTGCTTTAATGCAGTGTAGCCTGAGTGTTGTGCAGTAGGGGTTTCATCCTGGGCTCCCCTCTGGCAGTACCAGGGTATCAGGAGTGTGCTGGCACAGACAATTCCAGGGGCTGGCAGCAGGAATTCATTGTTTTCAACACTTCCAAATACAAAGGAGAGGTAACAGGCCAAAGCCACCCACTTCCTGAGTCTGTGTCCCCTCCCAGGTGTGGCCAGGCTGCTCAGCTGTCCCTGGGGCTCACTGCAGCACCCCAAAAGCAGGGAGATGGAAAGCACCACAGTCAGAGCCAGGCTGGGGACCACAGCCTTGCACAATCCTCCTTTAAGTCCTTGCTGCTGTAAGCACAGTCCTGGGGGGACAAAGTGGCTTAAGTAATCCTGAGTTATGAAAGTTGTGTTTTGGAGAGCTCAGGTCAGGTCACAGTGCAAGGGGCAGGACACAACAGGAAGGGTATTTATTATCTCAACATTCTCATTACAGAAGAAAAGTCTTCTGAAACTACATTTTACCATGGGGCAAACCTGGTCCCTGCCTCATTTCCCTGACAGTCAAAGGGATCCCAGCCCAAGGCAGGCTGAGTGTTTGTTGGGCACCTTGTGTTCGGACACGACTGTCTGATGCTCCAGAGCAAAGCCCAACTGTTTCCACACTATAGACTTGCCCCAGGCCCAGTTTGGCTTTGACAAAGGCAGTGCTGAGTCTGGATGTGCACCCAGAGTGATCACTGAGCCCCTGCCCACTGGTGTGGTGGGGCTGGGGCAGAACCCCCTCAGTGGTGCCAGAGCAGCTGAAGGAGCTGGGCTGGGAGGGAGAGGGGAAGGGAGGGGCACAGCGGGGCAGGTGTCAAACCTTTGATAATTTTAAACACCAACGTGGTTATAGAGACTCTGGGAGAATTTCAAAGCAGTGCTTGGCAGCAGCCTGTTAATATTGTGGGATAAACCCGGCACCACAGCCATCCCATCATCAAGTCCCTCTGTGTCCACTGGGCTGCCCTTTGTCCCAGCCAGGCTTTGTCTCTCACTGCAGCTGCTGCTCTGACTTTCTACTCCAGCTCAGAAATGGTTACTGTGCTCTAACAGTGGTGCCAGGCCCAGAGGATCAGATTCACCCTCAATAAACTCTTGACACTGACACTGCATGGTGTGTGCTGTTGGCAAGTCTGAAACTCCACAGAGGAATGAATGCAGGATAAATAAACAGCAAGATTTTGGCAAAAATAATAAATGCAGCCACCCTGGTTTAGAAAACATGCTAAGCCTTTGAACAGTTTTGTCTTAGAAAAGAAAGACTTTGAAAAGGATCCAGGGTAAATGTTTTTGATAGAGAGAGATACACAATTAACAAGGGTGACTTTATCCCCCCTGTTAAACCCACATGCCTTCTGACCTCTCCAGCCCATTCTAATGCTTTGGTGGCTTGTTTTCCAAGTTCTCAGTGCAGGAGCACCCAGGGGTGTCATGTCCTCAAAGGAGGGGGCACTGGGGTGCTCTGCACTCTGTTAAAACTCTGATTTGTGCCAGTGATGGTCCGCAGGAGTGAAAAACAGAGGAAAAGAAGCTGACAAAATTGCTTTCTCAGCTGGACCTCAAACACTTGGCCAAGAAAAACCACACCTCTGTCCATCCATCCCACGGGAATCAGGGCCTGGGAGTGAGAGGACAACAGGCACAGCTGGCTGCAGGGTTTGCTCTCCCAGCAGCTCCCTTGGGATGCTCTCCCAGGGCCTGGCTGGCACAGGAGGGCACAGATATCTCCTGCTGGATGGAATCCCTGTGGAAGTGTGGGCTGGAATGGGGAGAACATGGGCAGGGGTCAGGCAGGGAGGCACTGACCCCACGGGCCATGGCTCTGTCCACTCTCTGCCTGTGGGCTGAGAGCAGCTCAGGTTTGCCTGGGAATCTCTGCAGGACATGCTGCTGTGGAATCCTGGTGTTCCCACATCTGTCTGGGATTTGATCTTTCAGATTTTCAGCAGAAAGCCTGGAAGGGGCAGGGAGAGAACCTGCCTTGGCCAACTCATCAGCCACATGGGAGAAGTGCAGCAGGGAAGCAGCAGTCAGAGGAGATTTACAGGAATGTTGGGAAGGATAAACCCTCCCAGGAGGCTGTTTGTGTCTGTTGGATTTGAGTCAACATGACCTCATGCAGAAACAGGAGGTCCATCAGCCCAGGTAAAGCACCCTGGAATGCAGCTCCTGGCTCTGGAGCCCCTTTTTCCCAGCTGCTGCCATTTGTTCTCCTTAGCAATGCAGGACTCCTCTGCACAGCCCAGAACACAGAGCCAGGTCTGCATCTCTGCTAATCCCAACAGGTCCAGCCCTGGGGCTGCTGGGTCAGGGGAAATCCTGCTGAACAGCTTCATTCCTGGACTCACACTGGCATCTGAATGCTCCCTGTTAGTGTTGGCTGCAATACCTTATGTAACCTTCTCCCTTTTCCTCCTCTCCTGCCTCCAAACATCCAGGAATTGATGGGTTTAAGGCCTGAAGGCACAAGGCAGGCTCCTGCCATCTGCTCTGAGTGAGGGAGTCACCCTCTCCAAAACAGTCATGCCCTGCCCATGCACCCTCACGGGAACTATTCCATAATATCCAGAATTTCTCATCTCTCATTGCTCTTTAATGTGGGAAAGTGATGGCTTGCTGTGGAACAAGGAACTGCCCTGGTGGGAAAGGTTTAAGACAGAGAAAACTAATCCAGATCTCATCAACAGATTCCAGAGGAAACTCTAGGAAAAAATCAGTAAAAGTCTAATTAACTCAATTAACTGAATAGACATGGAATTCTTTGCTACAGAATAATTTTTTTAATATTTTGGGTAGCTGTTCTTTGAAGTTGTATCTGTTGACATCTGAATCAGTAAAATGGGTGAGTGTTGCCAGGAAGGGGTAGAAAGCACTGCCAGGTCACCTCTCTGCTGTGGGATTGTTACTGAAATGCAAAGAGCTGGAACCAAAAGGTAAATTCTGCTTTTATTCTTCTGTGATTTCTACTACGAAGGGATAAACACAGAGCAAACACTGTCATATCCTCTGTTGGTAAACCAGGTCTGAAAACACAACCCAGGGGATCTTGGAGGTGTTGGATTAAGGGAGTTCTCTGCAGGACTGTCTTCACTGATAAAGTGAATGTGGCAATCTGGAAAATGTACTTACTTTGCAGTGCTCATCTACTCTTCACTGTGCAAACACCTTTTAACTTGACTCCCATCCCACCAGTTCAAAGCTCCCAGTCCTTCTGCATGTCTAAGTTAAATATACACACTGGTAGAATTATAAATGTGACTTTTTGAGTGAATAGTTCAAGTTATTCCACCAGAGGAGGAGAGCACTGGAGAGCCCCTGCAGAGGCAGCTGAGGTAGATGTGTGCATTCTCAGCTGTTTTGCCCTTCTCACTTGTCCTTTGCAGAACACTCTGCCCTCCATCTCCAAACACATCAGCCATGGTCTCAGGTGGTAGGGCTGAGATTTAGAGCTGCAGCTCTTTCTAGCTTGTTTGGCTAATCTGGCAGTTCCCCCCTGGGAACCAGAAACCAAAGTGCCCATTTCAGAAGCCTTTCCCTGGATGGCAAAGGGGCCCCAAAGGAAGTGCCCCAGTACTCACGCCAGAGCCATGATGCCGTAGGGCCAGGAGCGGATCTCCAGCCTCTTGGGGCTCTTCATCTCCTCTGAGGTCAGCACCATCCCACTGTCAGACTCCTGAGGGGCACAAGGAAGCAACATCAGGGGTGGAGTGGTACCTGTGCCCTGGGCCTGCTGCAGGAGCTGCCAGGCCTTCACAGTATTCTCTTAGCAATTTTTATCCAACTGTTCCTGTGATGCTGCTCTGGAGCCCAAGAACTTTTCCCTTGGTCTTGGGATGCTGAAGTTTTTGATTTGTATTTCAAAAGAGCACTCTTAAAATAAAGATATCAGAAAATAATATGGCATTTTCCAATTTGAAATTGATACCAAGCATATGGGTGCCATGTAGGACAGGCACATGAAGAGACTGAACTCATGGGGAATATATCCAGTAACTCTGGCTGGGCTCCTCCAGGAAAAGTTCCCTAAATATCTCCCAGAAATACACTCTTAGAAATTCTGAAATCTGAAGGAAGTTCAGAAGCATTCTGTAAATCCAAGTGCTTTGCAAAGATATAGAGCCATGGCCTTTGGTTATGGATCTTTTGTGAGCCATCCAACCAAACTGCCTCGATCCCTGTCAAAGGGGAGGTTGTGATTCTGCTGCACTGGAAACTGAGCCTTGAGGCTGCAACCAAGACCAAGCTGTTATTGTGCTCATTGTTATACAAGTTCTCAGACATCAAGTAATTAAAAAATATTAAGTGTTCTGGGGGGTTCCTTTGCCTTTGAAATATTCTGTGATGCCGGACAGCTGCATGTCTGTGCATTTATCAAGTCCAAGACACAAACTCTAGTTAGTTTTAATCTACCAGTCAAACTAATTGGAATATAAAACATAGTCCCAGCAAACAATAAATAACAAGCAAAGCTTTTTTAGAAATACTTTGCTCATGTATCAGTTGTTAATAAGATCAGTTTAGAAACTGGTTTCCAAAGTATAAAGTAAAACCCTAAGCTAATGAGGTCTCTCAAAGCCTCAGCAGACTCAGCTGGTCCCTGGTTTTATCTTGGCTGTTTCCCCTTGAAACACGTGGTCCAGGAGCAGTTTATCTCAGGCTGCTCTGCATTTTGCTTACACTTCTCTGTTAAAAGAACACCCCCAGAGGCTGCAGATAAGTGGCACAATTGCAGGAAGGTGTGGTGGAGCACCGGGAGAGATCCTGGGCAACTGTGTCCAATAATTACCTCATGAGTATTGATGGCTTGATATTTAAGATAATTTTAGCAACCCAAGTGCACTTACTTGTCCAAGAGCAGATCACACCATAATTTGGCTTTAAAAGACTCTCCTTGAAATATCACATTTATTTCTGATCTGATGATGTGTTATTACCCTTTTTTTGAAACTTTCCCCTCTTCATGTAAGGACTTGCTTTAAAATGCCATGAACAGGGAGCACTTGGTCAAGTAATGCTCGTGCTGGCAGCACTAATCTCTTACTGCTACTGGACTGATGGAGGAAATATCTTTGTGTGATTCAGGGGAACAGATTTTTATCCTGCAAGAGGAAAGAGGCAGGAGCCAGAGAAATTTCTGAGCCTTCTAATCCCTGAGATGCACCGATAAAGAGATAGAAATTACAGCTGGCAAAATGTTAGGGAATAATGGGCCTCCATTTGTGCTGCCCAGAGAACAAATGAGAAATGGGTTTGTCAAGGACATGAAATGTGTCCAGGACAAGCTGTGGCTGCAGCCCTGAGCCCTCCCAAGAGGGAACTACCTGAGCCATTCAGGAGCTGGTCTTTGATTCTTTTAAATAAGGAAGGAAGGAAAAGGGGAAAGAAAACCCCTCTAACTTGTAGTTTCAGAGGAAGCAAAGAGGGGGAACCATCATTCTGTAACAAAACGAGCTCTTGTTTTCCCCTAGACTGAAAATTAAATCCTGTAACACCCTCCCTCACTGCAATGGCAATCAACTAGTGATAAATATGTTCACTTGGGGTGGGGAAAATCCAGGGTGAAAGCCCCTTGTGTGATCAAGAGCAGGATCTTGAATCTTGGTCTTGTCTGCCCAGAACTGAACACCCTCCCCCCCGCCCCAGTTATTGGCTGTCCCAGCCAGAATGTGTGCTGTACACATTTCCTTCCAAGAGCCTCATTCTAATGAGCTGCCACCACTTTCTTATGGTGGAAAACATATGGAAATATGTAATATGAAGGTCCTTGCCCTGAACACTGCCAGAGGAGTCAAACGTGAGTTTCTCTTTAAATTATTTGTTGTCACACAGACCCATGTGAGAGGTGCCAGGGCCAAACCTTCTGCTTGATTTAAAGCCCTTTCCTACCAAACAGATTCCAAAAGCTCTGGGAAGTGAGGAGTGCTCTGTGAACCTGGGGAAGGATGCAGCCACCTCACTTACCTCATGCACCACCTTCTCCTTTTCCACTGGCACCTCATCAAATGTCTTCACGCTCAGGGGTCTCTTGTTGCTGCTGTTCCTGAAAGGAGGAGAGTTGAGGGGTGAGCACAGAGCTGAGCTCCTGTTGGCAGCTCAATCACTCCCTGGCAGCTCTATGTCCTGGGCCAGCTTTCTCTTCTCACCTCTTGTAACTCATAAACAACCCCCTGACAGGTCGGTCTGACTCTTTACCCAGCCCTGCTGAGAGAGGACACCAGACAGTGCCCAGCTCCAGAGAGTCTGTCTCTCCCTCCCAGCCCTGGCTCTGTTTTTCTCACCCAGTTTCCAGTGCACTCCAGGGGTTCACTCCGGGGTTTGAGTTTTCTTCCACAGGGCAAGTTTTGGGGTTGGATTCTCCATCTGGACACAGGGTGATGTTCAGTGGAATATAGTCTTTACCATCCTGGATAAATAATAGCAGAAAAGAACACAAAGCTGGTGAAGTTCATCTCATTGTAAGAGGTTATTGTATTCTACAGAGCTTTACAATGGGAAAGGACTGGACTTTATTTTAATTTTGTGATGTTTCTTCAAAGTGATTAAGGTGTTCTTCACATCAATCTTACATTGCAGATGTGAGGCTGTTGTACCTTCAGGGAGGGGTAGGACACTGATGTGCCCTTCAGGAAAGCTGTCCTCTATCCTGCCATTGTGTTAGGACAGCTCTCAGGGACACCCAAACCCAAGTTTAAGCCATGGAGATGGGAGGTCACAAAGCCCTGGGGCTGACACACCTCTAACAGTCTGGAATTGGTAAAAGCATTTGGCCCATGCACAGGCTTTTTGGGTTTGTTCAGCTTCAGGAGTTGGAGCTTGGGAAGAACCAGTCACTAAAATGGGAGCCTGAAAGGTTTTTATTCCTTGTCCTTCCAAGGAATTGGTGCTGCACTTCCCAAGGATCCCTGCACTGCCATCTCCCCTGCAGTCACCTCAGGAGTGACTCTGCTTCTAAGGCCTGAAACTGTTTGTCCAAATTTGCCTTTGCTTATTTTTTGTTTTAATGTTGAGAAGCAGTTAAGTGCCCTATTCCCTTATTGTGATTTTTAGGTCTCCTTAATTTATTTTGATTATGGAATAAGACTCCCAAGCTCTTCACATTGCAGACTGGGCCCTTTCAGCTCAGCTCCACTCCAGCTGTTTACAAACAGGAAGGAGCTGTTTGGTTTCTTCTCAAACTGACAATTACATTTCTGGCTGTTTTTACTGAGGAAGAAAACGACTGATTTGACTATTATGAAATTAGTGATGATATAACTGACTTTCTGAGCTTTACACTTTGTAATTGTAAAGTTCCTGAGAGCACTGGGGAATGTAAACATGGAAAATGAGAAAGTTCAGGAGGTGGAGGAAATCAGGAGTGAAGCTGAGCCCAGAAAGAAGGGAGGTGGGAGGAAGATGATTTTAAGATGTGGTTTTATTTCTCATTATCCTGCTCTGATTTGACTGGTAACAAATTGTATTTTCTCTGCCCTGCCCAGCTGAGGAGGTCAGTGATGGAGTGGTTTGGTGGCACCCAGCCAGGGTTTGCTGTGCTGGAATCTAATTAAAATGGAGAGATAAAGCTCTGTTGTTCCTCTGAGGGGCAACTGGGCCTTTTCCTAATGAGTGCACATTCCTGCTGTTCTGGATGGACAGACATCAGACATACAATCCCACCTGAACAGTCACCATTTCTGTGTTCACCCCTGAGCTTTCCCCTGGTGACCTCTGCTGGGAGGCAGAGCTGCTTGTGGTGCTCAAACAGCCCTTACCTTGGGCACACCCACAGACCCACACACAGGTGTGCACAGCCACAGACCCACACACAGGTGTGCACACCCACACACCCACACACACGCGTGCACACCCACAGACCCACACCCACGCGC
>VWZD01006903.1:2090-25921 GCA_013396695.1 Sakesphorus luctuosus
GCTGCCGCCGGACACGGTGCTGACGGACCAGGGCGGGCGGCGGTGGCGGCTGCAGCGGCTGCTGGAGCAGAGGGGCTGCGGGCTGGTGTACGAAGGTGCGGTGGGGCCCGGGGCGGGGAGGGGGAACCTGTGCCCGCTGTGAGTTCGGGCCCGGCGGGGCTGTCGGGACGACCCTAAACCCCCAGAGCCGCAGAGGGGGTAACAGTGGGTGACAGCGGGGTGTGTGCTGGGCTGGCAGCGACCCACAGCCCTGCAGGGTCCGGCACTTATAGAATACCCGGAGTGGGAACGAACCCACCCACAAGGATCATCCAGTCCAGCGTTTGGCCTTGCACAGGCACCCCAACAATCCCACCCTGTCCCTGTCCCAATGTCCAAACACTCCTGGAGCTCTGGCAGCCCTGGGGCTGTGCCCACTGCCCTGGGGAGCCTGGTCAGTGCCCACCACCCTCTGGGGGAAGAACCTTTTCCTGAGATCCAACCTGAGCCTGCCCTGACACAGCTTGATGCCATTCCCTGCCTGGGTATCCACCCATCAGCGATTCTGCCACTGATACAAGACCAAGCTGAGGCCAGGAGGAAATGCCCATTATGAGGAAATGCCCACCATTTGGGGCCACACTTCCTCTCTCTGTTTTTTTTAGGTCCAAGCCCTAATTGCTGGCAGCACGGGGCAGGAGTTCTGTGTTGTAGGTGGTGTCAGTATCCACTAAATGCCAGTTTTGTATTCTCAGCCTGCTCTGGGGGCTAAAAGGAAGCAGCTCTGTCATGTGGGCTGCTTCTCAGCCATTTAGTGACTGCTGATCTTTTCTCTCCAGTCTAGTTTCTCCAAAGGGGAGTTTCTAATCTTATTTTGTGTTGCTAACTTGGAAGCTGTATGGGAGGAATTTCCTCCGTTACCAAGTTTTGCTGATATTTGGCTTTACTTTTTTTTTCCTTAGTTAAGCTGGTGCATAACAAAGTCTGAGCATCCATCTATGTTTTTAAAAAGATGGGATAAAAGTGAAAATCAACAGTGGAGGGTCTTTTTATAGATAAAAGTTTGGGGTGACCTGTGTATTAGCACTTGGTCTAAGAGCAGGAGAAGAGGAACTGCCCCAAGGCCAAGTCGTGGGTGCAAATCTTTTTGGAGAAGGGAGGCCACATACAACTCTAACATCCATACAGAGCAGAGGGACTTTGGCATCTCCTACAGACCTGTCAAACCACAGAGTGAGCTGGAGGGAATGCTCAGCAAGTGAACTCAGGGGTGCCTTTGAGGTTCCACTAATGATCTGTTCTTTACATACCCCTCAAAGCCCCCCAGCACTGTAGCCATGCCCAGATGCTTCTGTGACTTAAGCAGAACTGCACTCGCAGCATGTCAGGGTGCTGAGCTCCTGGAGCAAGGTAAGAATTCCTTTGTAGTGATCTGGGAAGGCCCTGTCGCAGAGGATGCTTTGCAAAGCCCAAGTGTAAGAAGCAGAGGATGAGTAAATCCAGCTGCACAGGCTGCATTTAATGATGCAGAACCTCATTTCCATGCTCCTGTAACCACATCTGTTCCATCCTTCCACAGCTCAGTCAGCATCTGGAACCTGTCCTCAAAAGCAAAGCTACTCCCTCAAACTTGTGAGTTTTGATCTGTTTGGGTAAGGAATAGTGCACAGAGTTCTGTGTCCCGACCTGTCTGGCTGGGAGTGTCCAGGGAATTCGGAGGGAGTGGTCACAGAGGCCCCTCATAGCTCAGGGGACGGATATAACCTGAGGGTGTTGTGTTTGAGTTCAGTACAAGTTGGCTCTTCCACTAAAGATGTTAAGGAAATAGATATGAGGATTAAAATAACCCAAAAGCCTTAATCACAGAAGGTTGCTGCTTTGATCTACCAGGCTCAGTAACCTCCAGAACGGAACTGGGTGGTGTGAGGTGAAGACCTTGGTTCAGGAATGTCAGACCAACCTTTCTCCTGTATGGCTGAGGTCTGGGGAAACTGGAGAGCTTGGAATTTGGTGCTGTGCTGAGGCAGTGTGACAGGCCAGCATGGAGACACTCCATAAAGCCAGAGCACTTTTAAATCAAATAGGATTTATAGTTGGAGTTCTGAGCCAGCGTTCCAGGCACTTGTAAATACCTTGGATTGTCCAGAAACATGTTATTTCCAGTAATAGCTGTTCTGTAGTAGGAATTCAGTGGATTGATTCTCAGTAGCTCACAAAACAGAGCAGAAAGACTTTTCTTGTCTGCTGTGGCTCTTGGGCTTTGCTGGTCTGTGGGAGGGCCAGTGCTGGGGGGTCTTGCAGGCACTTGAATAATCACCCTGCCTTTTGTCAGAGGAGACATGTAAGAGGATGGAGAAGGAATACAGTGTTGATGAGGGAAGACAGCCAAGTGCCACAAAACTGGAACCAGTAGGAGAGAAATTGTAATCACTTCTGTAGGCAATACTCCCAAGACCTCTGTTTTGCATGTTTTGGCATTTTTCCTGGTAGTCTGCTGATGCCACAGCCCAGCCCTTGTGGTTGCAGAGCACTGTGGAATATGATAAGGCACACAAGAGCATTTTGGCCCCGGGGTTTGATGGCTCTGATGGGCTCACCAGGCAAGGTGCAGAGTGAAATATCCTCTGGGATGTGGTCTCTGTGTTGTCTGGAGGCTGCTGATCATGCAGTTTGGTATCAAACCAGCTAACATATAACACTGCTGCTTCCTCCTGTGCATAGTAGCAGCTGTCCTGAGTTACTTGTGTGTTGACTGTGTGTGTAGACAAACAGATTCATACTGAGTGTAAACTATGTGCATCTGAGGTCACTCGATGACACCAGTGTCTTAAATATCACAAATACAGGCATTTTAACTTGTCTCACTTTCTGACAGCTAGAATGAAGTGTTACAGCTCTTTATTGAGACTTGCCTGTTTGCAGAAATGCCCTTATCCCTGCTGGGAGTAAGAAGGTCACCTCTGGCTCCCCTTAGAGCTCGCTCCAGGCTGCCAGATGGGCTGCAGTGCCTGGCTGTCCTTAACCCACAGACAGCTGTAAATGGGACTGCTGGAAAGGCCCCACCTGAAACAGCCACTCCCCTGTTCTGTGCTGATGCTCAGAGTTTATGTGGTTGTTAGGGCAGCATTAAATAGTGAACCAAAACACTTGACCTCTGTTCTCAGCTCTGTTAATTTTTTAGGGGGGTTGTTGCTTTCTTTAGAATGTTTAGTGAAGGTCCTGTAGCAATCTTGCCCAAGTTGCCCTTTCCAGCAGGATGTGCATGGCTGAAGTAATGCTCCTCCTTCCTGTTCCCCTTAGGATGCCAAAGATGGGAGGATCTACAATGAACAGAATTTCTTCCAGAGAGCTGCCAAAGCAGGCACAGGTTGGTGCTTCTTGGGCGAGCAGGGACTAAGGACAACTGGCATCCCTCTCTCATCAGTTCTCTGAGTCTCTTAGGAGGCCAGGACAGGACAAACTCATTCCCTGCTTGGTTAGTGCTGAGAAGTTCAGTCAAGAGCCGGCTCTCCCAGCCGTGTGTGCTGTAGGACACAACAGTATTGGCATTTAGAAGCTTCCTTGCTCTACCCCCTCTGTGTTGATGTCCCAGGGAGCTGTCCAGCCCTGCAGCCTCACCCACCTTGGCTCACTCTGTCCTGTGCCCCTTCCACGGGCAGTTCTGTCAGCTGCTCTCTGGCATTGACTCCATTGATCCCAAAACTTGGGCAAGAGCAAAGCTGCCCAGAGAATGTGGGCTGAGGTGATGGAGGAGTTCATGTCAAACCTGATTTATTGGGAGGACTGCAAAATCTGCTCCTCCATCCCCCTCTGCCTCCCCTCTCCTTGTTTTCCCTAGCCCGGTAGCAGCCCCTTAGCTTGCTCTGGTATTCCCAGTGTCCTCCCTGTCCCATTCTTTCTCTGCAGTGCTATGTGCATTAACATATCAATACCCCCACACAGTCATGCTGGAATTCTGGGGACATAAATCAGGATGAGCGAGGCTTCTGGCTGTCAGCTGCCCAAGGCAGATCAGACCTCTAGAGGAGGAGTATCCCTGACTGAGCTCCTCCTTCCTCCTGGAGCTCCTCAGCAGCATCTGCTGCCGTGTGTCCTGTTCTCTCTCCCTGCAGTGGAGAAGTGGAAGAAGTGGCACTCTGTGCCCTTGCTGGGCATCCCCAGTTGCGTTGGCTTTGGACTGCATGCAGACAGCTACAGGTGAGGAGAGTGCCAAGGGCACAGCTGAGCCCTTGGGCCACTTCATGAGCTTTCCCTCTCCCCCTCCTGTCTGCTAGTCCTTTTGTCATTGTGCCCTGGGCTCCTGACTGTATGCACTGCTCCTGTATCATTTATTAAATGCTTTGCTTTGCCTTGTTGTCCTGTTTTGTTCAGTCCTTGTGTTGCTGGTGAAGTCACTGCTTTTGCTGCTGCTGCCCCTCAGACCAGGGGACACCTTATTCTGACCCTTTACACCCAATACAAAAAGGAGACTCAGGCTGTGTATCTGCAACACAAGTTCAGCACATCTGTCTGCTTTGTAAGAAGTTTTCTCTTACCAAAAATGTTTGCCCAGGTCAACTTGGGTATCAAAGTGAGATCTGATGGGTTGCTCGACCAGTGTCTGTTGCAGGTTTTTGAAACCAGGTAGGTGCTGCCACATGCAAAGCCCTTTTCTTTTGTAGGTTTTTGGTGTTCTCTGACTTGGGGCGAACTCTTCAGACAGTGCTGAGTGATGGCTTGAACGTGCTGAGGGAGAAGGCAGCTTTTCAGATTGCAGTCCGCCTGGTATGTGGAGAGCCAGTTCTTCCTAAGAGACCTGTTCAGCAAAGATCTGTAACTTGCAGATTTTTCAGAGGTGTTTTCAGGCTGCTCCACGGGCTTGGCTGGGGTCTCCAAGTAGCACCTCTCGAGCCTCTTGTAAACTTGAGTATCATCTTTGGAGTGTTGTATCACCTTGAAGGAATTTGGGGTAAGGAGAAATGAGAGAGATTTTGAACTTAGAGGCTGTGGGACATGATGGTTTTAGTGCTGCTCCACGTGGCCGCAGGGAGCTGGGGAGGGTCCAGCTCAGTGATAGCCAGGGTGCTGCAGGAGCCTGCATGGATCTGATGGACTCCCCTCTGTTTATTCCAAGCTGGACTGCCTGGAGTTCATCCATGAGAATGAGTATGTGCACGGGGACATCACTGCTGAGAACATCTATCTGAACCCAGCAGACCTCACACAGGTGGGGAGCAGGAGCAGTGCTGGCAGGGAGTGGGAGTGGAGGTGGGCTTGGGAAATGGGATAGGGCAAGCCCCAGGCCCCTGGGGTGGGCAGGGCAGCAGAGCAGTCTGGGCAGTGCTCACGCAGTGCTTTGGTCAGGGCTGGGGGCTACACTGAGCAGAACTGACCCCACCCAGGCTCAGGTGTGAGCTCTTGCTGTGCTGCAGGTGACCCTGGCAGGCTATTGCTTTGCGTTCCGGTACTGCCCCGGGGGGAAGCACGTGGCACGGCGGGAGGGCAGCAGGACCCCTCACGAGGGCACCGTGGAGTTCATCAGCCTGGACAGCCACAAAGGTGCAGGTGGGTCTGGGTCCCTGACCCTGCTGGAGCTGTTCCTGTGGCAGTGCTCCCTGCTGGCAGTGCTGTCACTGCTGCTTTCCAGGCATTCACATGCACCAGGAATCATGTTCCTATTTAGGCTCTTCACTCCTGCCTCTCTCTGGACTGCTCTGTCTCTCCAGGTCACTCAGTGACTGCAGCAGGGATGTTCCTGCTCCATCTGGAACCTCGGCTGCTACAGGCATGTGAGGAATAGAGAACAGGGCCCTTCGTGCTGGCTTAGCAGGGATCTGTTTGAAGCCAGGCTGGATCCCTGCCCAAAACAGATTTGCAGCAGGCTCTGCTCTGACCTTGAAGCAATGAGAGCTGGAAAGGCATTCAAATCCTAAAGTCATTTTGGTTGGAAAAGACCTTTTAAGATCATTGAGACCAACTGTAAACCCAGGACTGCCAAGGCCACCACTAACCCACGTCCACAAGTGCCACATCCACACGGCTTTTAAATCCTTCCTGTGATAGGGACTCCACCACTGCCCAGGGCAGCCCATTCCAAATTAGCTGGTCCCTCTCCTGGCTGGGATGTGACTGTTCAGCAAATCTTCCTCCAGAGGCTGGGTAGTGATTCCTCAGCTGTGGGAATTAGCAGGCTCCCAGAAGTATTGACATCCCAGACCACATCCTGATGGAGCTCTTGAGTTTCTTTACTTTTCCCCTTTGTGAGTGACACATGAGTTGTCTCTTCCCATCAGGACCATCTCGCCGGAGTGACTTGGAATCTCTGGGCTACTGTCTTCTGAAATGGCTCTGTGGCTTTTTGCCTTGGTCTAATGTGCTGGACAAAGTAGAAACTGTGGTGGAGCAGAAGGAAAGGTAGGAGAAATCATCTGCTCCTTTGGGGAATCAGCAGAAAGCAGTAAGGGAGGTTTTGTGAGTAAAATCCCTCAGTCCCAATACTCTGTTGGGACAGGGTAAATCCCAAGGCTGAGCCTGACCCAAGGGTGTTTGATGAACCCCAAGTTCCACTCAATTCAGTGTGGCCATCTGAATTCAGCCTTTCTGGGTTTTTGTGTTCCTGTTGCCAGAGCCAGGTGCTCAGGTGCCTGCTCTACTCCTTGTCTCCTGACAGCACTCTGCTATTCCAGGTACAGAGAGGATTTGATGTGCCTTCTCCGACTGTGCTTCAGGCAGAGATCCATTCCAGGTATGGGTTTGCCCTTGGTGGCAGTGGGACTCAGGGGATTGGCTGTACCTGAAGCCAGAACCTTCTCTGTGCTGGGGTGCTGGTCAGGGATAGCTTCTGGTGGAGATAGTGGCCATGCGTTGCATGGACTGGTTGTCAGGCTGTGACAAATTCCTTGTTTTCTGTACAGCAAAACAAGGAGGGCTGCCTCCCATGGTCTTGTTTCATGAGCCTTGCTGAAGAGACAGGTGTTCTGGTGGGTTTAAAAATACAGTATTTGGGACTAGAGGTCATTTCCCCACCTCATTCTCTTGCCCAAAGTTGTGGCTGCCCCATCCTTGGAAATGGGCCAGGTTGGACAGGGCTTGGAGCAACCTGGGATAGTGGAAGGTGTCCCTGCCCATGGCAGGGAGTGCAACTGGATGAGCTTTAAGGTGCCTTCCAACACAAACCATCCTGTGATTCTATTTTATTCTCCAGTTCTGTGACCCTGTCTTTGAGCTCAGCATGCGCCTTGGTTTGGTTTCCCTCTCTGAGCAGCTGCCCAGGGTGGGTGGGTGAACTGCAGGCTGGGCAGATGGCCAAGTGGCAGTTGGAGTTGCTGTGCTGCTCCAGGTGTGACATCTCTTGCTTTGCAGAGGCCCTACAGAGCTACCTGGAGCGAGTGCTGGCTCTGGAGTACGAGGAGAAGCCTGACTACGGGGCCCTGCGGCAGCTCTTCAAGAAGCCACTAGAGAAGATGAAAGCTTCAGCTTATGACTCCATTGATGTCCAAGTGGTGCCCTAGGTGAGTGCCAGGAGCTGGGATGGCAGCACAGAGCTGGCATCTGCCCCCTGTGCCCTGCAGTGCCACAGGAAGGAGAGGACAGAGCAGCCTGGTCTGTGACAGCTCTCCAGGTGACACCAACCTGCTCCTCCTGACACACCATTCCCCATCACCAGACCAAATCAGTAGTAGACAACACCTGTGTTTCCTCAATTTTTTTCTGAAAATAGTTGTCCTTGAAGGAATACAACAAGGATTAATAAAGCAAAGGCTGGAGGGTCTTCAGGGCTGTGGAGGTCATAACAAAATACAGACTCATGCAGTCTGGTGATTTTTTTTTAAGAGAATTGAGGCTCTGGGCTATACCTTTTGCTATTCCCTTTCAGAAAGCAGAGTGTGGCTCTGGTTTTAGAGCCTCAGCCCTGACGCAGTGGTGTCTCTCAAGCACAGCTGTTGTTTTAGACGTGAGGCACCTCCAAGAAAAAGGCTTGGTACGGAGCCAAACCTGGTTTGAGTGCAGGGCTGCCTCAGCCAAGGCCCCTGCATTCAGCAACAGAAACACAGAGCCAGCTCCTCATCACTCAATTCCCTCTTCCTGGGAAGGAATTGAACTGATTAATTTTCCCCTTCTCTTTTTTTCTTTCAGATCAGAGAACATGCACAGGAAGAGTTCAGAGCTTTCTGCAGTGAGGCCTTTCCCACACACATTTAACTTCTCCCAGTTTTAGAATGTGATTTTTGCAAGTGCTTTTTTCCCATTTTAATGTGACCCAGTGTTGAAGTTTGAGGTGCTGCTGTACCAAGTTAATGTGAAGACACTCCTGCATGGCAAGTCAGGGGAAGCAGGAGCTGCAGAACTGCAGTAGAGGCACCTAGAGGAGGGAAATTAAATCAGGGACTTTTTTTTTAACTGGAGTGGCAGAACATAGTTTTTTACTAAACTTTGTGGACAAAACTCCAAGGCTGCTGTTGGTTATTTGGTGCATTTAAGGCCTTGGCCTTTCTGGGGCTGTTGTAGTGTTATGAGTGTGGTTTGAGCTCCCTGTGGTATTCATGTAAATAATTCCAGGCAGGGCCATTGCAACTTAACCATCAGAACTCAGCTCACAGCTAAACCCGACCTCATGCCAACCAGCCCAGCAGTTCTCCAGCCCAGTGAAGGAGTGGAAGGAAAAGGAGACACCTCTAACAAAACAATTTTATAAAAACAATTGGTCAATAAACACTCACTACACTGTGTGTATCAGAACTGTTGCCAATGCCACAGTAACTTCTAAACAGTCCTGGAGTCCAGTTCCAGTGTTAACTTCAGTGACACCTCCTGGAAGGCTTGTACCTTGGTATTCCAATGTTCACTATGTGTTAAGGCACAGAAGGAATTTTCAGATGAGGAAAACATGGCAACAAGAGAAGAGGCAAATGAGGTTTAAACCATGTGAGAGGTAGGTAAGAGAGCAGCTCAGACCTGCAGTGAGCCTTCATTTACCTCTGGGTTTTTTCAATAAAAACCTTGTATCAGTGCAGCAAATGCCATAGACAGAAGAGGGGAGTTGAGGGAGACCTGGCCAGAATAAAAAGGCAGCACAACCTCTAAAAAGGTCTTTCACAGGGAAGAATTCATAGTGTTACATTCAGAAACTTGAGAACCTATGTCAATTAATTTCATAGTGCCAGGCCTCAGAGGAAGCAAGGGACAGGACAGTTCTTTAAGAGGGATGACAAAAGTTGGCTCAAAAATTTCATAGCGGGAGCAGAACCTTAGCAGAGGATCAGACAGTAGGGAACATGTAAAAAGGCAGCTGTAAAGGGAGGAAAGAACCCAGATGTGCGCTACAGAAGCACAGGATAGATAAGGCCAAGGGTAAGGGGATTGGTTTTTTGGAGGTATTTACAATATTCACTATCATCCCTGTATGACTGCAACAGAAGCATGGCTTCCAGGAATCCTGGAAAAGTTAAAAGCATGAAGAAATCAGAGGCTTAAGAAGCCCAAGTTCAGCCTCTCTTCAGTGTGTTCTGCCATGTTTTTTCGCTTGACTTGCCTCCTGTGCAGGTCGTGGGGCTGGGACAGCTCCTTGTTTGTGGCACTGCCGTGGGGCAGTGCTGAGGTAGGTTTGGGGAGAACTCCAGGGCTGCCTCCAACAGAAGATGTGGGACTGGCACTGTTGACAGAGGAGTAGCCTGAGCTCCCCTCTTGCTTGGCATTCCTTGGGGTGAGATACTCCCCCGGCAGCTTCATGTCCCCCCGGGGCACCGCAGGCACATCCCAGTCCCTGGCTGGGCCGTCATCATCACTGGAGTCCTGCCCACAGTGCTCTGCAGGGTCCAGGTAGAGCACAGTCACATCCAGGATCCCACTGGGACTGGTCACTGCAGGGGGGGAAGAGAAAGGTTTGCCCAAATCCAGCACCAAGCAGCACTCAACACAGAACCAAGCAGAACAAAGCAAAGCATGAGTGTCCACCTTCTGTCTGCTCACACACGGAGGGCAAACTTCTAAGTTCAGCCTCTTTTAACACAGTATGTTCTCATCCCTCAGACTATTTGGACTAAGATCTATTTAGATCTAAAAGTACTTAGATCTAAGGTATAAGAGCTATTTAGATAACCAGCAGCCAGGCCCAGTCAGCAAAAACCAACAGCTAATTAGTGTTTCTAACACAGCGGGTCATTCATCACATTTGGTGCACTGCAAACAGCCTCACTTTGAAATGCTGAGCAGCTACAAAAGCCCTCATCATGTTCTGAAGCAGTGCAGAGAAACAACAGATAGATACCTCTGAGACAGTTTAACAATTAAAACCACGAGGAAAGGAAGTTTTTCCAACTGGTCTTCAGCTGAAACTTCAGGCATCTGGTGCCTGAGAAACAGTTTTAAGCAAAGATGAAAAGACAGCTTTGAACCTCTTGGCTGCTTTTCATAAGGAGAATAAACTGCTCACCATCTCCTTCTCTCTCGCCTTCACTTTCCTGATCACCTTCATAACCAGAGCAGGAATCTAAACTCCAGTCAAGAAAGTTGTCCAGCAGACTTTCCTCCTGGGAGGACAGCTCTGCCGTGGGTGTGGTCACAAAGCTGCCCCTGTCATCCTCAATGCTGTCTTCCCTCCTCCTGTGGGCAAAACAATCCACAGGTTACATGTGAAAAGCCAAGTCTTCTTTTCCAGTTCTTTTAAGAGGTATCTCCAAGTAATGACAGGAAAATTGATTGTATTTAAGAATGAAACCTCAGGGTACCAGAGAGACTCTGAAGATAAGCCCAAGCCTCTGACAGCCATGAGTGGCACTCACCTTTTAGCTCTCTTTCCAGAGGGAGAGCTGAGGAAAGTCTGAATTTCCACCACATTCCTATGCAAAGGACTGGGCTTTGGGTCTTCCTGTTTCACACCCAGAGCTGAGCAGAGCTGGCTGTAACTCATCACCTGAGGTGGCAGGGGGAGGGAATCAAAGAGCCAGTAAGAATTAGACCAGCAGATTCCCAGAAGGACTAAACAGCCAGAAGGAGGTATTTATTTTCTAGGAGAAACCTATCCCAGCAAGTTCTTCCTAAAGGTACTCAAAGAGCAGTTAGAGTCTGCAGATCAAGTTTTAAACTACCACTTCAGATATTCTTGCTCCAGAGGTCTGAAGTTAGAACCCCTTTCCCATTCCCTGCAGTTCCCCACTCCCTGCCCTGGGGCAGCCCTGCTGTCAGAAGCAGATGCAGACCCAGCTCACCCACCTGTTCTTTGCCTATTTCTTCATAACGCTCATCCTCAAAGCGCTGTTTCACTGCCATGAGGGACACCTGCCTGTAATCCTTTGGGACATCATCATGGAAGCTGGGAAGAAAGGTTGAAACCCCAATCTTAGAAGGGATTCTATGAAACAATACTAGGAAACCTGCCAGTTTAGTCACTTTCTCTCTGCCCCCTCAGTGCTGTGCTAAGGGAGTTGGTGTTTCAGCAGCTTAGCCAAGACATTTGGTTCTATGCATATGGGCATTTCATTCCTTTTCTGGTTCTGTTTTCTGTGACCCAGGCCCAGACCAGCTGGGAAAAATACAACAGCTGGCCCTGAAATGGGCCTTAGTGCCTTGTGGGAGGATCAAGGCAGTTTCCCAAAGGCTTCTCCTTCACTGGACAGGGCTGACTGTGCAGGTGCAGCACATCTGCAAGAGCTGCAAGCCAAGTCCTTGTGTCCCCACAAAAGAGTCCCCAAAGCATTACCACTTTTGGTGGAGGCTCAGCACGCAGGGCACGAGGTCTTCAAGAGAGAAACCAGTGCACTCAGACAGCTGGCTGGTCCAGGGCTGTGCTGCAGAAGGGATACATATGCTTGTATTGAATTACATATTCATGAAGTTCAGTATCAGCTTTTGTTTTAAAATAGGGTAAAGATGAAGATCTTTACAAGCTTATGCCTCTCTATAGTTCATTCAAGTTAACAACTGGCTTCAAGGAGAGGTTGAAACTGAAATTCTAGCTAAGGATGGAAATCTCAGCCTCATTTAAACACAAATCTTGCATAGTCTGATGCTAATACCCTAGTGCATCACAGCTAGGAAGAGGTAAAATAGAATCACACACTGGTTTGGGTTGGGAGGGACCTCAAAGCCCATCCAGTTCCACCCCCTGCCATGGGCAGGGACACCTTCAATCCACTATCCCAGATTGCTCCAAGCCCCATCCAACCCGGCCTTGGACACTTTCAGGGATGGGGCAGCCACAGCTTCTCTGGCAACATGTGCCAGGGCCTGCCCACCCTCACAGGGAACAATTCCTTGTCAATGTCCCACCAAACCCTGCCTTCTGGCAGGGGGAAGCCATTCCCCTTTGTCCTGTCCCTTGTCCCCAGTCCCTCTCCAGCTCTCCTGGAGCCCCTTTAGGCACTGGAAGGGGCTCTCAGGTCTCCCCAGAGCCTTCTCCTCTCCAGGTGAATAATCCCAGTTCCCTCGGTCCTTCCTCACAAGAGGTGCTCCATCCTTCTAATTAACTTGGTGGCCCAATACAGACAAACAGGCTGAACTCAACTCTTTGCCCCAAAGTCTTATACCCATCCCCCTCATTTCCATCCCCTCCCCCAGGCAGGTGATTGGAACATCTTGCCTCAAGACAAACTAACACCTGAAAACACCCCCAAAATCTCCCTAAAAAGAGCAGGCAGACTGGCACATGGTGCTGCAGCTCCCCTCCAGGCCAGGTTCCTCACCTTGGCTGTGCAGTATCCTGGCCAGCAGCAGTGCAGCAGCAGCCAGATGGGCTGGGGAATACACACTGAGGCTCGTGCTCAGCAGGGACAGCTCACAGATGAAGCTGTAAAGGTGCAGAGTTCTTCTCTCCAGCAGGACTATGGTTGACAGAACTTCTTTGTAGTCCAAAATGGTGGGTATCTAGTGCAGAAAGGAGAACAGAGGTTGGTTGTTCTAAATGCACAAAGGATTCAGAACAGCTGTTTTCAGGAGATGCTGGGTTTTGGGTTTGTTTTGTTTCTTTTTAACTACTACATTGAAACCTTTGCCAGTGAGAGAATAAATGGCCTCTTAAAACTGAAGTTTTGATTTCTACAAAAGGCAGAGGGTTCTGTATCTACATGCTCTGAAACAAGCAAGGCTCCACAGCTGATTGAGAACACTGACATAAACCCCCAACTCCTTAGGTAAGAACTGCTACAGCCTGACCTGAACAGCACCCCAGAGAGGGAAATACTCCATCCACTTTCCAAACTCACCCTTATCTTTCCTTCCAGGGCAGAGATGATCTCACCCATCATTCTGACCAGCTCTTCATATTTGTAGGAGTTGTCTGTCAGCCACACAGCTTCCCGTATCGTCAGCATCTCTTTGCTGATGAATCTGCAACATTAAATAATATTAACAGTCAGCCCCAGCAGAAAGGGAATTTGTGCACCTATGGCAGACAAATGCACCCAATGTGACCACAGTTTAACAACTGCACAAGGTACTTTCCCAGGCAGACCAAGAGAGAAAGAACTGCAGCTCCTCATCTATTTCACCTGTAAGCTGGAAACACCTACTAGAATCTTCTTAGTATGGAAGAAATTCTTCCCTGTGAGGGTGGGCAGGCCCTGGCACAGGTTGGACAGAGAAGATGTGGCTGCCCCATCCCTGGAAGTGTCCAAGGCCAGGTTGGATGGGGTGCGGAGCAATCTGGGATAGTGGATTGAAGGTGTCCCTGCCCATGGCAGGGGGTGGGACTGATGGCCTTTAAGGTCCCTCCCAATCCTAACCCATCTGTGATCCTAATTCTTCATTTATGATACCTCTCCTAGGTTAAGATGCAAGATATTAAGAAAGTTGACACAGAAGGATAGTTTTTCACCACACCACGCAGTTCACCTGAGTATAACAGACTAAGCTGTGGGACACCACTGCTGCAGTTATTCCTTTCAGGGTTCCTCATGCCAACACAGTGTCAGAGACTCCAGTTGCTGATGGAATGCATCCAGAGCAACCCACCACTACGACCTTGTTTTTAAATGTTAAAAAAACCCTGCAGGGAACTGCATTTTGTGGCTCATTTACAGAGACTCTGTTTGTATGTGAACACAGTTAAACAGCAGTCAAGGTAGAGGGAAGCCAAAGAGTCTTTCCAGGATTACCAGCAAGAAATGGGTTGGGGGAGAAGTTTGAGCTGCAGGAATGAATTTGCATGATCACAATAAGCCCCTCTGTTCACCAGCCAGAACACTCACCGTGTGCAAATGACCATGCAGGCTATTCCCAAAAGCTGGAGCTGAGCACGAGCCACAGGTCGCAGCTTCAAGTAACGATCCACACATCCCACTGTCATGTGAAGGCACAGGCTGGAAAAGTCCTTCATGGTGGCCACCTCCACCAGCCAATCCACCAGGATGTACCTAGAATGGGAAGGGAGAGACATAAGGACTCTGACAGCTCATGGCATCACATCCAACTGGGGAAGGAGCCAGGCCAAGCAGAGTAGTGACAAGTGCTCCCAAACTGCTTCCCAAGGTGAGAGCCAGAAGGACAAGCCCTTCCAGAAGGTGTGTGGCTGTGGTGGATCCTCTTGCAGCCCTCCCAGGACACCTGCCTTCTCTGTCACCTCCTTGCCCACCAGCTCTCAGTGTGAAGAATAAACACAGAGGGGTTGGAGATGTGTGTGCAGTCACAGGGTCACGGTCTCACTGCAGTTCCAGAGCCATGGTGGGATAACTCAGTGTGGCTGGAATGCTGCCATGGGTCACTGTGTCCTAGTCATAGAGGTGGGAGCAGATTATTACTATGTAGGTATAACTAAAACTGTATATTCTACACCTTCTGAGTCATTTCTGATGGACTGTTAACAATGGATCATTTGCAGCAGCTGCCCAGGGCACACCTGACCCCTCAGGCTACAAAATGGGGTGTTAAAGAACCCTGTGAGACAGCAGTGTCACTGTGCTCACACCAATGACTCAGCTGTGATAACTCCACTCTGGGGAGGTACCAGCACCTTCACACCACACCTGAGGAGTCATGTCTGCTGATGGGCCATTAACACAACAGGCAGATGCAAGGACTAGACTATCAAAGATTCCAAAAATCCCCCCTGACTCCCAGAGTCAGATCACCCAGTGTGGAACTCCCCACCCTGGGGGAGGTACTGGGCATTCCGACCTGGACCTGAGGATATATAATCTTGGGGTTTGGAGACTTCTGGTACCACTCCTCAAATCCTGAGGAGCAGCAGAACCTCAACAGGACTGTGACTGCCACCTCTTGACCAGACTGTGACATCATCCTCACCAGCAGGTTTTCCTTTCCTTTTACTTTGTACTCAGGGGGCCCATGTGGGACGGCACAGGGGCTGACAAACACCATTCTGTTTGGGCCCCAGGGTGCTGGGTTAGACATCTGTTTTTGTGGGTTAAAACCAGTTTTCTCTCAATTAGACCTGGGGGGTCTACTTGACAGGAAGCTCAACATGAGCCAACAGTGTGCCCAGGTGGCCAAGAAGGCCAATGGGATCCTGGCCTGGATCAAAACTAGCGTGGCCAGCAGGCCCAGGGCAGTGAGCCTTCCCCTGGACTCTGCCTTGGGGAGGCCACACCTTGAGTGTTGGGTTCACTTCTGGGCCCCTCAGCTGAGAAAAGAGATTGAGGGGCTGGAGCGGGGCCAGAGAAGAGCAACGAGGCTGGAGAAGGGAGTGGAGCACAAGTGCCGTGGGGAGAGGCTGAGGGAGCTGGGGGTGTTTGTGCTGGAGAAGAGGAGGCTGAGAGGTGACCTCAGCACTGTCTGGAAGTGCCTGAAGGGAAGTTCTGGCCAGGTGGGGGTTGGTCTCTTCTCCCAGGCACTCAGCAATAGGACAAGGGGGCACGGGGGGCTCAAGCTCTGCCAGGGGAAATGGAAGTTGGAGAGCAGAAAAAACTTCTTTGCAGAGAGAGTGCTCAGGCATTGGAATGGGCTGCCCAGAGAGGGGGTGGATTCCCCATCCCTGGAGATTTTTAAACGCAGATTGGCCGTGGCACTGAGTGCCATGATCTGGTAAAGGGAGTGGAGTTGGCCCAAGGGTTGGACTTGATGATCTCGGAGGTCTTTTCCAACCCAATCCATTCTATCATTCTGTGATTTATTGTAATCTTTCTAGTTGATTGTATCTGTGGTTTATAATCTCTCGAGTTGGGTTTATTTCTCTTGCCAGTTTACCTTTAAACCAGCACAGCTGGGAAGGACACACCAGCAGGGCGAAGTGCTGGTGCTGCCCTTCATGTGACACAGCAATAAAATGTATCAAGCTCTGCCCATGGATGGATAAAGAACTCATGAAAAAGGACTGAGGGGAAGGTGACTCTGCCATGGGTGTTTACTCAGGAAAAGGGAGTTGATAGGCACTTTGGAGAGACGGGACAAAGGGGAATGGCTTCCCAGTGCCAGTGGGCAGGGTTAGATGGGGTATTGGGAAGAAATTCTGGCTGTGAGTGTGGGCAGGCCCTGGCACAGGTTGCCCAGAGAACCTGTGGAGGGAAGGCAGAGATGTAGAGGGGAAAAAAGGAATGGTTTCTGCTGTGTGGCCTGACTCCTGGATTTGAGTTCTTACCTCATTATTTCATTCATTCCTTTCTGCACAGTGAAGATGCTTTGCTTGTTGATAGGAAGAGAAGTTTGAAAGATTTGAGAAACCATTTCCTTGGAAGACTTTGCTTCTAATCCTAGTTGGTTTCCTTTCCCACAGGCTTTGGCTAAAGCTATCTGTAGTAGAGAGAACACAAAAAAGTATGTTTATTTCACCAAATGCAAACTAAGGCAGCACAGGATGGTCTTTTAATTTTCCTGCTGAAAACAGCAACCATGACAAACTACTTGAATCTGTAGCTCCTAGTTTGGTTTAAATGTTGAGCCCACACATTATTTGGGGCCAGGCTTTTAAGTCTACAAAAAGATGCATCTTTACTCATTCCCACAGGTGAGCAGTCATTGCCCACAGAGGGGAATGTGCAAAGGAATACCCATGTGCACATACTGACACCATCCAGCAATGCTGGCCCTGCTTCTAAAAGGAGAAATCTAAACCTGCAATGGCAGCACAGAAAGGACAGAATAAAGACTATTTTTCTGGGGAAATCCAGCCTTACCTGTGCTTCCCAGCAGCCCTTTGCTGCGTAGTCTCGTAGCTTCCTGAGACTTTGGAGGTATCTGCCAGGATCTGACATCTACAGAGAGGAATGTAAACAGATGTAAAAACCCATTGCCTTTACACAACAAACAGAAGAATATCCAGAGAAAAAACACTGCCTGGGGGTATATCTATTATTTCAGCAACCAGCCTGTTTCTCATCATGACAACGCTGTTTTTCAGAACCTTTCTCCAGTTCTTCCCCAAGGTCTCACAGGAAATGAGCCCTGGCACTTGGGACTACAAGGAGAGAGCTTTGGTGGAGTTATTAATGGCAGGGCAGGAGCCTCTCCCCCTCCTGCTCCCCAGTGAGCCCTGGGATCACTGGCCAACATGCCCAGGCCCTCAGAAGAGGGAGTGTAAAGCAACTTCTGCTGCAACTCAGCTACAACTCCTCACTTCAAACACCCAGGCAGACACCAAAGCTCATTTCAGAGAGTTCTTTGTGCTTTCCTTGTCTATGAAGGTAAGCTCAGGAACATTACCCTTTTCTGAGGAAATTCCTTGCATATAACAGAGGCCCAGAAATCGGTGAAAAAGTTGTTTCAAGACAAAAAGTTACTACTTACAGCAGCCTTTCTGTTGTTTTCCCAAAGGAGGTAGGAGCTGATTAAACAACCCTGCTTGGATGATTCTTCAAGCATTTCAAGGGATTCCTTCTTTTTTCCTTCATCCTAAAACCAAAAGGCACACTGGTATTTTCCCTGCCCAGACAACTGGATGCCTCAACACTTCAGAAACTACAGAACAGCTGTGTGCTAAAGCTGTGAGCACAACCCACCCCTCGGGAGTGCCCTCAGCCTCTGAGGGATGCTCCCACATCCACTCATTTGCAGATGCAGGCTCTGGGAGCAATTAGTGCTTTTCCTCAGCCAGAGAAAAGCTTTTTGGCTTGCTTGCCACTGAAGGCTTTTTATTTTTTTTATGCTAGGCATTACAACTGGAAAGCTTCCTTTGAGACCTGAACACACTGCAAGCCCATGATTAAGCCAAAATTAATTTCACTGTTTGTACAATCCAATAAACTAAGTTAATAATGTTCCTTTAAACAACCAGCAAATTAAACTCGTGAGAACAGAAATTCCTGGGCCACTTGAGGACTATAAGAGCATCTGGATGATTTATTTTTTTAATCAAGGTAAACAGCATTAACATCACAGAAAAAAAAAACAACCACCCAAACCCCAAACATCACATCAGAAACAACACTGCTCACCTCAAAGAGATTCAAGACCTTGGCCAGGCTGTGGAGAATAGATCCTTTCTGAGCCTGAAGGAAAGATAAATATTGTTAAACAAAGAACCATGGCAATTCTTGCTAGTAATTCCAGACTACAGTTTGGGTTGGTCTTTCAGTCATTCCTCCTCCTCCTTGCATTTCTCCATGTTTTTGGAGCTCTGAGGCAGCACTGAACCTCTCAGAAGAGACAGTACAGGCCTCTGGCACTCACAATACATCATGTGTAGTTTGGCAATAAATTCAACAAAATAATTGAGCCACAGTCATTGAAGCAACAAGAGCACAGGAGGCTCCTTGGAGGAACAAAAGTATTTCTTCCAAAATAACACAAAAGTCAAGAGCAGAAAGAAAGCAGACCTTCTCGAGCTGACACTCTGCCTTGAGGCTCTCATAGACCACAGCTTTGCAGCAGCTTCCAGTGAAGGACCAGGGAGGACGGATGAATAGCCAGATGAAGGGCACTGCACACACATTCAGGTGCTCTGCCAAGCTGAAGTAGTGAGATGCCTTTATTCCATTCACTTCTGCACGCCCGTGGCCCGTGATGGACACTGAACCAGAGGAAAAGTCAGAAATCACGTGGAGTTTGGTCACAGTGCCACAATGTTTGGTCACAATGGCAAGGCCAAGACACAGAGTAAGGAACAATCAGGAAAAGATCAAACTGTGTCTTCCTTTTA
Source organism: Sakesphorus luctuosus (assembly GCA_013396695.1). Taxonomy (NCBI): domain Eukaryota; kingdom Metazoa; phylum Chordata; class Aves; order Passeriformes; family Thamnophilidae; genus Sakesphorus; species Sakesphorus luctuosus. The sequence goes on from VWZD01006903.1 coordinate 21,073, forward strand.
GTACCTTAAAAATCAGTGATATCACAGAAGAAAAACCTTGGTGCAGTCAGACTTTAGAAACATAAAACACTAAGATGAAAGCAGGGAGCAGGGGGGTTTGCAAATCGGAACCCTCACAGCACTGTTAACTCCTGCACAAAAAATCCAGTGTGGAGGAGCCTGCCTTGCTGGGACTCTGGGTGAGAAGGGTCCTCTGGCACTTGTCAGGCCCTTTTGGCACATTTATCACACCAGGGAAGTGGCTGAATTTGACCAGAATTTTGCAGAAGACAACTGCTAAACTTGAATTCCCAGGCTCTGTACTATCCCATCACTGAACACCAGGTGGTTTTGTGGCCACTGGTTAAACACTGCACTGTAAAGCTCCCTCTGCCATGCCATGTTCCCCAAAGACTCCAAGACAAGCTTCCATACTCACAGCCTTCATTGTACAGGTATGCCAAGCTCAGCTTCACAGCAGCTTCAAAGTTACCACTTTCAGCAGCCCTGAATGGCAAACAGAGAAGGTACTTGAGGTGGAAATCATTCCCTACAGCAGAATGCACATTTTGGGACTTGTACCCTCAAGGACATGCATCAAGCCATGGAGTCCCTGTGCTCCTCCCTCCCTCCCAGACTGATGTGCACAGTGGTCGTGCTCAGAAAGAAACATGTGCCAAGTGACAGAAGCAAAACAGTTACCGTGGCATTTCAACCCATGGAAGAAACTTCTGACACTACAAAACCAATAGAACCCTTCAAACCAGATGGATAAAAAGACATTTTCCATCTTTTCAAGGCATATTTATTGTTACCCTTTCAAACTTTATTTGTTACTGAAATTCACCATTTTTCAATACAAGTGACCCAACCAGCTCAGACTGGGAAACACAGTTATTCACACTTGGTCACTCCTATGGAAGCCCCAGGAACAGGTTTTGGTTAATAAATACATTCCAATATGGAATGTTTGATGTCCATAAAAGAGGACTAACCTTGGTGTATGCCATAGGCCCTGCTCTGTTTAAAGAGACAGCAGTGACCAGCTTGGACCTGAAATCAACCCTTTTTCATCCCTCCAAGCACAGACTTCCCCTCTTCGTACAGGTCAGACCCCCCAGTTACAACAAGGACTGATTAGAACTGTGTACCTACTTTCAAACATCCTGTTCTACAGCAGCAGCATGGGTTTAGGAGGGGCAGGTCCTGTCTGACCAACCTGATCTCTTTTTATGATCAGGTGACCCACCTGGTGGATGAGGGGAAGGCTGTGGATGTGGTCTATCTGGACTTCAGCAAGGCCTTTGACACTGTCTCCCATAATATACTCCTGGAAAAGCTGGTAGCCCATGGCTTGGACAAGTGTACCCTCTCCTGGATTAGGAGCTGGCTGGAGGGCTGGGCCCAGAGAGTGCTGGTGAATGGAGCTGCATCCAGCTGGGGGCCGGTCACTAGTGGTGTTCCCCAGGGGTCTGTGTTGGGTCCAGTCCTGTTTAACATCTTTATTGATGATTTAGATGAGGGGATTGAGTCCATCATCAGCAAATTTGCTGATGACACCAAGTTGGGAGGGAGTGTCGACCTGCTGGAAGGCAGGAGGGCTCTGCAGAGGGATCTGGAGAGACTGGAGAGATGGGCTGATTGCAATGGGATGGAGTTCAACAAGGCCAAGTGCAGGTCCTGCCCTTTGGCCACCCCAAGCCCTGCAGCGCTCCAGGCTGGGCACAGAGTGGCTGGAGAGCAGCCAGGCAGAAAGGGACCTGGGGGGACTGAGGGACAGGAAGCTCAACAGGAGCCAAGAGTGTGCCCAGGTGGCCAAGAAGGCCAATGGGATCCTGGCCTGGATCCAAAGTAGCGTGGCCAGCAGGCCCAGGGCAGTGAGCCTTCCCCTGGACTCTGCCTTGGGGAGGCCACACCTTGAGTGTTGTGTTGAGTTCTGGGCCCCTGAGTTGAGGCAAGAGATTGAGGGGCTGGAGCGGGGCCAGAGAAGAGCAACGAGGCTGGTGAAGGGAGTGGAGCACAAATGCTGTGGGGAGAGGCTGAGGGAGCTGGGGGTGTTTGTGCTGGAGAAGAGGAGGCTGAGAGGTGACCTCAGCACTGTCTGGCACTGCCTGAAGGGAAGTTGTGGCCAGGTGGGGGTTGGTCTCTTCTCCCAGGCACTCAGCAATAGGACAAGGGGGCACGGGGGGCTCAAGCTCTGCCAGGGGAAATTGAAGTTGAAGATCAGGAAAAAATTCTTTGCAGAGAGAGTGCTCAGGCATTGGAATGGGCTGCCCAGAGAGGGGGTGGATTCCCCATCCCTGGAGGTTTTCAAGGTGAGACTGGATGTGGCACTGGGTGCCATGGTCTAGTTAATGGACTGGAGTTGGCCCAAGGGTTGGACTTGATGATCTCGGAGGTCTTTTCCAACCCAATCGATTCTATGATTCTATTTAATTCTCAGAGCTTACCTTTCAAACATCCCCAGGTTGTCTGGAGAAGGCCACATGTCTTGGAAACTTGCATGTGCCCAAACACTGGAATGATTATCCACAAGGTATTTAAGGTGTGAGTGCACCTGAATGGAGGGGACACAAAATAAGAATTATTAAACAAAGGGACCAACAGAAAAAATTGCCATCTAATTTTAAAGAAATATCTAATTAATCACACAAAATAAGAATTGTTAAAACAAAGGGACCAACAGAAAAAATTGCAATCTAATTTTAAACAAGTAACTAATTAATCACTAATTAATCACACAAAATAAGAATTATTAAAACAAAGGGAGCAACAGAAAAAACTGCAATCTAACTTTAAAGAAATAACTAATTAATCACACAAAATAAGAATTGTTAAAGGGAGCAATAGAAAAAATTGCAATCTAATTTTAAAGAAGGAACTAATTAATCACACAAAATAAGAATCATTAAAACTAAGGGACCAACAGAAAAAACTGCAATCTAATTTTAAAGAAGGAACTAATTAATTACAAGTTGATCATAACAATTATCATGCAGGTAACAAGGCAAAAGGCACTAAACAATTCTTCAGTCCCAGTGATCCAGCAGGACATTTATCACAGAATGTGTGCACAGGGCTCTCAAACGCTGCTGTAACTCTTCCTAAACTCGAGCAGTGAGAAATCAGACTGCCACCAGGAGGGCAAAGAGCTAATCCTGCAAGTACTCTTTGGGTTTCTTCAGGTCCACTGTGACATGAGGAGCCTGTTCCGAGTGCAGTGCAGGCTCCTGAAGGCTGAGCTGAGCCCAGGCTCCTGCAGAGGGGAAGCAGCAGCAGACTTACAGCTCTGACTGAGAGGATGTCAGCAGCAGGGAGGCCTTTGAGGACATGAAACAGAACATCCTCAGGTAGGTTTAAGAGTGTCAGGACTCGAGGCCGTTTTATTATCCTTCGTTTTGAAGGGAAAGAAAAACATCTGGAACATCTACAGTGAACCACTGGAAAAGAAAGATAGGGGACACCTCTGTTAGTGTTGGAATAGTACAAGGAAAGAAGGCACTGCAGAGTATACACACACATAAACAGGTGCTTATTTCAGCTCCACTTCATTGCAGCACAGGACACTTCAAAAATATTAACCAGAGAAATTTAGCATGTGCCACAGAACAGTAAGGGGCTCCTTCAGTTTGGTTAATAAAGCCAAGAGGCTCCAAAGGGGTGGCTCATGCTCTTCACAGAGAGCCCCTCCATGCCCTGAGTCCTGTGACCGTGGTTAGTGGTGACAGCAGTTTAACTGTCCCTGTTCAGTAGGGACAAATGGTTTCAATGTCACCCCTACAATTTAATTCAACTCCTCCAAACCCCAACTTTTCCTGCTCAACTGACAGCACCCCCTGGAATGAGACCAGAGATATTAGAAAGTTAAGACCCATCAAACCTGCTCAAGGCCATTTTTCCAAGGAGCCACTTGTGCCATGAGTGCTGATGGAACAAAGATCCATTGCCTGCATCTTTTAGAGTATTCTTGCAATGCAACAGTATTTTATTTATATATATATATGTATATATATATACATATATATACACACTCTCCCTATATAAATGTATTCTGTTCAGCAGTATCATTGTCATGAAAACGAATCTGACTCCTACACTGGGATGCCAGTTCTGACTATCTGAGCATCCAAACGCCTGGGGAGCAGGGGATACTTGAGCAACTCGGGGAAGAGAAAACCCAATTCCCAAAGACAGGAAATGGCACGGGTTAATCTCCAATGTGTTGCTTCACAAAACCAGGGTGCTTTAGGCTGGAAGGGAGCTCTGGGGGCCACTCAGTCCAGCTGCCCTGCCAGGGTGGGCAGGACCACGTCGAGGCGGGTTCGCACATCTCCGAGGTCACGGACCGCGCAGTTCATGCGGGAAACCGGTGCCACACTCAGCCACCCGTGGCGTAAAAACCGCTTTCTCTTAGTTTTGAATGGAGTTTCCTGCATATTAACGTGCACCCTACAACCTCACAGCCGCCTGCCGTGTTATCCCGCACTCCAGACACATCCCGAGGCCGGGGCGCTCAGGGACAGCCGCGGCCCCGGGAGCCCCCGAGACCCCCAAGCCCTCGCCGGGCCGGCCCCGCCGCGTTCGAATTTGGGCGCGCAGACACCGGGCCGGCCCCCGCTGCCCGCCCCTCAGCCCGGGCAGGGCTCGGAGCCCGCATTCCACCCCGCGCCCTCAGAGCCCCCTCAGGACGCGCCCGGCGGGGCCGCCCCTCAGCGCGGGAGAGCGCGGCGCCAGCGGGAGACCCGCACTCACCGCCTGCCTTCATCGCGGCGCGTCGTTGGGGACCGAGGGCGAAGCGGGCGGACAGAGCGCGGTGCCCGCCTCGCAGCCGGAGGATGGAGCGATCGGAGCGCCGGCAGCGGGCGGGGAT
>VWZD01006904.1:0-11754 GCA_013396695.1 Sakesphorus luctuosus
GAGGCGCGCTGGTGCCGGGCCCGGCGGAGCGGGCGGAGCGGGCTCGGCCACGGGTCCCTCACGGCGCCTCCCGGGGCGGCGGTGCCGCTGCCCGCGGGGACACGGGGGGGACGGGGCTGGAGCCGAGCTGGGGCTGGCCCGAAGGTCGGTGCCTCTGCCACACACCTTGGTTGTCAGTGCAGTCCGAAATCTTCCCACCTGCCGGTGTCACAGGAGCACACCATGGTTTGGGTCGGAAGGAACCTTAAAGGTTATCCAGTCCTACCCCCCTGCCGTGGGCAGAGACACCTTCCACTATCCCAGGTTGCTCCGAGCCACGTCCACGCTGGCCTTGGACACTCTCAGGGATGGGGCATCCACAGCTTCTTTGAGCAGCCTGCACCAGGGCTTCACCACCCTCACAGCGAAGGTTTTTTTTCCTAATACCTAATTTAAACTCTCAGTTTGAAGTCATACCGCCTTGTCCTGGCACTCCAGGCCCTTCTACGTAGCCTTGCCCAGTCTCTTCTGTAAATTCCCTCCAGTCGCTGGAAGGCCACCATAGTGTCACAGCTCCCTCCTCGGGGCTGGGCACGCAGATAAAATTTTGACACTCTTCCTGTTTGTTATTTTTCCATGCTGTGAAAACAAGGTGCTCTTAGCTAGGTTATTTTATTGGAAGGTCCAAGTGCTGCGGCACCCAAGTATGTTCCTGACTGACCATGTGGAAGCGCTTCTGCTGAAGCTGGAATTATCACTCAGTAGTGTATTTGCCATTTTTAAGTCACTGTTGTGCATCACTGTAATGGGGTGTTTACATTTGTGAGGAAGGGATGTGGCTGTCTCTAAAATGAAGTGCACCTACTGGTGGTACTTTAAAGTCCATAGGACTTTTTTGGCAAACTAACTCGGAGAAGACTATTAAGGGTCATTTAACTTGGAGAAGACTATTAAGCGTCATCAGCAGGGCCATCTCCCACTGGCTTTTACAGGCAGTAGTAGTGGGAGATGGCCCTGCTGATGACAGGGGGCTGGAACTAGATGATCTTTAAATTCCTTTCCAATCCAGACCAGTCTGTGGTACCTGGAGTCAGATTTGTGTGTCCTCTTTGCTGTTTCTTTCCACCAAACAAAATTGAACTAGCAGTTTTTATCTTACTGCGTTGGACTGTATGTCATCCTGGAGTGAGCAGTGCTAGTTTCCTGCAAGTAACTTGTTCGTCTACTCTGAAGTGTTTTTGTGGTTGATCCATTTTTCTTTCCTGGGATTGATCTTAAGTATTTCTTGTCACCGTCACCACAATTCCTTTTTTGTTTCAAAATGTGCATCCACTATCAGATATTTAATGTCCTTGATTGTTTGTATTGTGGTCTAGCCGAGGCCTAAGAAATTCGAGCTTAACAGTAGCATTGTGCAAAGTGTTGCAAGGCTTTAACCAAGTTTTATTTGACCAGTCTGCTTAATTGAACTTGGATTTGTTGTTGATTTGGGAGATGACGTACAGCGCCAGTCACACATTTCATAAATCTTAAGATGTACTTACTGTGGTTGTTTTGGGTTTTGTTTTATTTTTTCCAGATAGTACTTAGAGCACATGTAATCTGATACTTGTTTTGTTAATAATAGCATAAGTCCTCTCATTGTTACCCTATTTAAGGTTCCTAATTTGATGCTCTCTGAGAATCTACAGGTTGTACTAGAAGAATTTACCTACTTTGAAAAGTCAAACAAGTAATTCTTGCCTTCCCTGCTTTTCCTCCCCACCTTTAAATCAGGATAGAATACATTCTGTGTTCATCATTTCGCATCTTGAGTTCCTCTCTGGTGTTTGGATTTCACTACCAGCTAGTAATGCAAAGTGAGAATAGCCTTAATACTGGGTAATCTAAATATAAGCTATGGAAATGCAATAGTATTTCTACTATAAATAAAACAAATTCTGTTTTTTATTTGTTTTCTCTTTTTTTTTTCTCTATCCCCCCCATAGAGGAAGTCTGGAAGGGAAAAGAGAACAGAAGAGTTACAAAGCTCTCCTAGAAGATCCAATGCTGAAGTTCTCAGGGCTGTATCAAGAGACCTGCTCTGACCTGTATGTGACTTGTCAGGTGTTTGCAGAGGGGAAGCCTCTTGCCCTTCCAGTTAGAACTTCCTACAAGGCTTTTAGCACTAGATGGAAGTAAGTGACCTGCCTTTTATTTCATAGTCCTCTTAATTGCTGGGGCATGAAGTTTTGTGGATATAGATACGTATGGTTTTTATTTCTGTCAGAAATATTTGTTTTCTATTGTCTTAGTCAAATGACTTACGTTTTTTCAAGTGTCTGTGATAGTGTTGCCCTGTCTTCTGTTAGTGTCACCCTGACAGCCCAAAACCAATCTTGTCCTATAATGGTAAAATGATAAAAATGTTAGTTGTATGTTTTACTTCTTAAGTAACTACTGGGCCCTGGACTAGCACATTTTCATAACTATTTGCTGACAACCTTGTCACTTAGTGATCAAGCTAGAGTATTTTTCTTTTGGTCTCTAGCCTTTTAATCCTGCTCAGGACAAGTATTTGTATGGTTAAAGTCTGCAGGAAAATAGTCCATCTGCCCTTAGAACTTCACATTCTGGGGAGAATCTGGGTTGTATAAACTTATACAGATTAATTGTAAAGCTTTATGACTAATAAAAAGTGTTTCTCTGCAGCTGGAATGAGTGGCTGAAACTACCTGTGAAGTATCCAGACTTGCCTCGCAATGCACAGGTGGCTCTGACCATCTGGGATGTGTATGGACCTGGAAAAGCCATTCCTGTGGGAGGAACAACGGTCTCGCTCTTTGGGAAATATGGGTATACTGCTTTTTATTTTGTGGTGCACATTTGAAGCTCACTTATGAATAATAAGGTTGCAGTGGTTATAAGCATTATATTTTTAAATCTTTTCTAAACCAGGTTAACAATTCCGTGTTTGAAAATTCAGATACATAGATTATTTCCTCTGTTTCTCCCTGAGTATAATACATGCTACAGTGTTGTATAAAAGAAATCTTCTGTGTAGCACCAAGATTTAGGCATTTGGTAAGGTCTGCAAGCTTGGATTTTAAGGTAGCAACTACTGAAATCACTAAATAACTATAATTTTGTAATGCATGGATGCTAGTGCTGATTCCTTTAAATAATTGATTTAATTGGCTTGAAATTGGGTGGTTAATGCAGTATTATTTATAGGGAATAAAGTATCACTCCATAAATCAGGAGTTTTTAAAGTCTAACTGAGGGTGTAAATTTGTGGATAATAAAACTAAGCTGGGAAAGATTGCAAGTGTGCTGGAAGGGGAGCAGTAAGTCAAAAGAATCTTGACTAAATGCAGAGAAGACTCAAAAAATGCGATATGGTTTAAGGAAAATTATGATGGGCTGGTACTTTTTGCAATTGATTGTTATCAAATACAGAGCTGCTGCCTGGGAAAACAGAGGAAAAAGCTGGTGATTTAGAGTAAATGTTGAGGTTGGATGGTTTAACATTGTAGTGTTCCTGTAAAGTGTGACATGAACAGTTTACAAGTATGTGCATCAGGGACACTGTTGTTTCCATCTTCTTACTCATCTACTCAGGTGGGATATGTTCCTGTTCTATCTGACTACTGGGAGTCCATGTCGTTGAGTCTTTAGCAAACAGGTGTGAGGGAGGAGGTGTAAGGGCTAGTGAGGCTGAAAAAAAGACTAGAAACACTTTTCTAGTATGTGTGTAGTGTTGAAAAATGGGGGGAAATAGCCTATTTTGTCTTGCCAGTGGATAAGAAGTAGTAAGACTAAACTGAATTGCAGGAAAAGTTTAGATTAGCTTTAGGAAGGCTGTTCTGATGATGCTTGAATGCAGAAAGTGTCTGTAGAGAGCCAGGTTGTATCTCTGTCATTGAGGATACTGCTTTGACAAAAAGATTGGCATTGTCTTAGGGCAGAAAATTGAACTGGATTGATTGGACTGTGTCCCAAAGGCTGCTGGTAGTTGTTAAAACATTAGAGCACAGCACCTGGAAAAAAAATAAAAGTAAATGTAATTTATAAATCTTCCTTCCACATGTGGGACCCAAAACAAATAAATGGAGAGAAAGCAACAAAAAATTTTTGAATTTTGTCATTTGTAAATGGAAACCCTTATTGTTGTATTTCATGAAGTGATGTGTAAATTCAAGGTCAGATGGTCCCTTAAATTGTTACTTATAATTTTTAAAGGTTTACTTTTTAAGATATTCCATTCAGTTTTATTTACGTGAATTTGTGAGAATTAGGTGGTCAGCTTTGGCAAAAGTAATGCACTTGATTTCTTGGAGCTGCGTCTGTAGGTGGATCAGGACAAATGTGCAAGGGAAGCAGGGTTTGCACAGGACAGAATTGGTCGGTTACCCTGCAAAGTTCTGTTCACTGCACACTTTCAATTATCAATTCAATTTCAAGCATAGGTGGAGAAAATGGTGTGTGGAGGGTCGTGGCATTTTTCTCTTGGTGTAGCTTTTTTTTTATTTGGCGGCTCAGAAGGCTGCTTTCTGGCAGTTGACCTTCAAATGAAACATAAGCAGCTTTTTAGTTTATTTTTTTTCAAATTGGCAGACCTAAAGTTACTCTTATAATTTGCAAATCAAGACGAATACATTCTGCATTGTTTCAAATAATAATACGATGAAGGTCAAGCTCTGTCCTTAGTTTGTGTTTGTACCTCCCTACTGACTTCAGGAATTACCCATTTTGTTTACACTTGTGAAATAAGTTCTCTCAGACTTAATATTTCTTCTAAACTCCATGTGCCAATAAAATGAAGGCTGTAGGGGGCACAAGGTGCAAGGCAGTTTTGCCGTAGTTAAATTATGAAATTATGTGATTTTGGCATGGGAAGCAGCTTCATTTTCTTGCAGCTGCTGCTGTACTTTGATTCCTGACCAGCTGTGTTATTTTGAATTTACTGAAGTGATTCTGCATTTTTCCCTCAAGTATGTTTCGACAAGGAATGCATGACTTGAAAGTCTGGCCCAACGTAGAAGCTGATGGCTCAGAGCCCACCAAAACTCCTGGGAGAACCAGCAGCACAGTCTCTGAAGATCAAATGAGTCGCTTGGCAAAGGTAATGGAATACCTGAAGGGAAGTTCTAGCCAGGTGGGGGTTGGTCTCTTCTCCCAGGCACTCAGCAACAGGTCAAGGGGGCACGGGCTCAAGCTCTGCCAGGGGAAATTTAAATTGGAGATCAGAAGAAAATTCTTTCCAGAGAGAGTAATCAGGCATTGGAATGGCCTGCCCTGAGAGGGGGTGGATTCACAATCCCTGGAGATTTTTAAACGGAGATTGGATGTGGCATTGAGTGCCATGATCTGGTAAAGGGACTGGAGTTGGACCAAGAGTTGGACTTGATGATCTCGGAGGGCTTTTCCAACCCGATCCATTCTATGATTCTGTGAATAGCAAGTAACCTTTAAAATGTATGTGGCAAGCTTGCACTTCATTGGAGTGAAATGAAGGTAGATTGCCCCTTTTGTTTTCTCATGTGAAAGCTCCCTTCCTTTGGTTGGTTGGGTATTTCACAGGATTTCTATAAATAGGTAAACTGGATCATACTCATTTGCTTGTGAAGTTCTTTTAAAATGGGACATACAAGTACCTTCTAATACACATATTAATACACATGGATGTTAACCTGTTGCCTTAACTTAAAATCCAAAAGAATGATAATATCAATATGCCTTGAAGATGCTTGAAATCAAATTTCATCAGATTTAGTGAGAGAATCTCTTAACAGTAACTTTTCAGGGCAATCAAGCTTCTTTCAATGCTATTGTTTATCTTAAAGGCTGTCTGGTGTGGTGTTCTCGTGTGTATGACATACCTCTGCACTAGAAAGAACTTGAATAGAACGGCAAAGATTCATTCATTTCAGCTCATAAATATGTATCTATGTTAGAATTTTCTTATCTGAGGTTTTCATGACAGAGTATATTCTTGCCATCAGAACTGCTTCTGGAATTGGTCACAAAATGTTAGTTGTTGAACTGTTTTACTTGCTATCTCTCATTATTCAGGTTTGCAAACCTCTCATCTGTTTTCTTAGTCTTGGTCTCCCAGTTTTCATCCTCACTTTTGTACAGCGTCCACTGATAATAGGTCCGGTGCAATAAATAAATCCATTTTCTCATCTAGACATTTATCACAGCAATAAACTAACTTTAATTTAGGGTCTGTCTTTTATTAGACTGGTTCACATAGAATTTATAATGGAAAACTCATTGAAGCCTGTGGTGCCCCATTTCTTGATGACAGAATAAATCCCCTCTGGCCTACAGAGTCTCTGTAGACAGACACTAAATATCAAGACTTGTTTACAGTTCCTCGAATGGTTACATGATGTATTCAGTGGTTTTCTAAGGAGGGGGTTTAGGGTGTAGGCCTTCCCTTTCATGTTAGTGCTGTTAAGCAAACAGTAGCACTTTCTTATTTATACTCTCTAGCTCAAGAAACACCGATAATGTAGATTATTTCAGTCTTAAAGTAGCTGTTTCCGTTGTAGTCTGTTCTGCCAGCATTTCCTCAAGGCGTCTGAGGAAACAGGAGGGAATTCTTTCACATCCCATTTGAGAGTTGTAGTTAATGGCTGACAAAAAGCTGATAACATCACTGCCCCCATTCTTTTTTTCTGAAATCTGTGTTGGGAGATATTAATTTCTGAAAGATGAGGGTTTTCACTGATACTTTGTTGTGGTCCTTTATAAAAGCATTTAATGAAATGATTAGGACTTCTGGGTGATGTGTCTGTGGGCCCTTTCATTTACACAGCTGTTTACACAGCACAGGAGGTTGTTGTGATGTGTCATTCCTACATAGCCATTGTTTGAGCACAGTCAGCTTCAGTTTTTCTGTTACTTGCTCATCAGTTGCTGAATGCTTGCTCATGCTATTCCATGTGAAGGAATATTTAAACAAAGGTAAAAGGATAACAAGTTATTTGTGAGAAGAGCTTACTGAAGGACCTTTTCTTCATTTAGAAGATAACCTTTCTCTGGACATGCTTCTGAGTTTACGTTTTTATGTGGTATTTGTTATTACACGGAATGTTTATAAAATCAGTCACTGGCTGGTGGAGAAGTTGCATCCTTTTACCTTAAATCATTGATACTATGGCAAATCTCCCCTTTCAAGCTGAGGTACCACATGGTTGTGCTCTTACAAAGCATATGACTTGCTAGTAAAATGTTGCTACTGATGAAAAAGCCTTGGCTTTGCATCCTGGAGGCACTGTGAATGCAGATTTTTTTGTGTATTAAGGGATATTAATGGGAAGAATGTGGAATACCTTAGCATGCTCAGATATTAATGACATTAAGATATTTCTTCCCAGAGTGGTATGTTAATTTATTTTACTTAAACTAAAAGTACTTTTAAGTTCTTTTTAATCCATTCATTTCCCTCACACCTTCTGCTGGCTGAATGAAATTAGATAATAATAATGTTGAGATACTATCTGAAGGGATGCCTCTTATTTAGTAGCAGATGATGAATACTTCTTTCCCTGAAGGTTCTCTCTTATTTTAAGCTTTAAATATTAATCCATGAGAACAGTTCTTCATATGTACATATATGCCTAGAGATCTTCTGGGTCGTATATGCAAACCTAATTAATTGCTGACTTTTCTCCTCCATAAGGGATGTTTAGAAGTTTAAGATATTAATAATTTTCTTCTAAAACATACAAAATTATTCTTTTTCTTTTATTCTCTAGTGCACTAGACAAGAAAATGGACTAAGAATTTGTGACCAAGTTATCTAAATAAGCTTTTTCCCCCCAAGACTGATAAATGCTGTCCTCAATCTGTGTGTCAGTACTAGGTGTGAATATGTGGTATTCTGAATACCCTGATGCTTTGGTTTAAGGCAGGGCTTAGAGAGGCTACCTTATAAGTTTGAAAAATTATTTGTGTTAGATAGAAAAACAGTAGGGAGTAACATAGAATAATGGTGGGACCTGTAAGGGTAAGGACTTTCTTCATTGCTGAGAATGAGAAGACCTTTTCTGTGAACTGTGTAGGATATTTGTGAATGCCTTAATTGATGGTGTTCAGCCTTCCTGAAACAACATTTTTGATTATAATTGGTGTTTTTGCTGCTGGGTCTCTGCTTCTGAAGTGTATTATGAGGTTGCATATGAGGCAAAGGCCAAGTCTTGTATTATCCTTTTAGTACTGTCCTGCCATGTTCTGTCTCTGCAATATTGTGAGATGGAATTTGGTGAACTGGCTACACAATATAGCCTAAGATTGAAAAAAATTGTTACTGTGCTGTGCTCCTGTTACAATGCTGCTGCTAAGCTGAAAGAACACAGAGACTGAACTTTTGTGCTTTGTTTACATCCAACATCCCAAAGTGTTACTAAGGATTAGACTTAGCTTTGTCCTCTGTCTCGTCCTTCCTTTTCTTTTATCTTCTTACACCAAAATGTAACTCCTAGTGTCAAGCTGTGCTGTAGTTGAGAGCCTAAAAAAATGTTAGGTGAATCAGCTGCTATAAGCAAGCAATCTCACAGTCATTATGGGATTGTGTTTTTGTGTTTCATGTAACAAGTTCAGAACAAAGGGCAACAGATGATCATGACTAGTTTGCTATTTAATACCTCTTGAAGTGGCCAGTCCCTAGCAAATCTGCAAATCAGTTAAAAATAAATAAAAGAAGCAGGATTTTTCTCCCACCTGAATGGCTTTTTGGCTGCTTTTTAAATTGTGGCTGCTTTTGATTAGTTCTTTACATTGGTAGAGATAATTATTATTGTTGAGAACATAGAGAAGAAGCTTAACTTGCTCTAAGTCTTCAGTTGACTCCTTGTAATCCCAGCCTGGAAGCTTGTTTAGGTAAGGCTGACAAGGACAGAATTATTCAATAGAAACAGTTTTTGAAATAACTTATTTTTGTTTGGCTTGGTAAGTTTTACTTTATGAAACATAGTAACACAAAAAATTGGAATGTCTTTCTTATATGACTTTACTTAAAAAATAGGTTCCTGGTTTTGATGTGTTGAAAATGCAAAGATGATGTGCTGGGATAATGGTCTTTGGTGTGACTGGTATTTTAGACAGTAGAATTACTTTTATGGCATGGTGAATGTACAAGATTGTTTTACTTTTTTTTCCAGTTTCTTTATTTTTTCCTCTTGATTTCGTATTAATGTCTCTGTTGCATAATAACTTTGGTATTCTTTTTCTTGCTCTGAGCAATTTAAATGTTATCATTGTGTTTTTTCATGCAGCTCACTAAGTCTCATCGGCAAGGTCACATGGTGAAAGTGGACTGGCTGGACAGACTGACCTTTAGAGAAATAGAAATGATCAATGAGGTAGGTCATTGAACATCAGATCTGTAATTTGGGATTTTTTTTCTTGCTAATACAGAGCCTTCGGTTGCTTTGGAGACTAACTCAAGTACTTGTCCTATTTTTCTTCAAGTGCATGTGTACATGGTAAAGGGAAAAATAATTCTTTAAGCTCCCAAAGATGATTTTACTTTAGTAATGATGGGAATAATAGAATAGTTTGGGTTGGGAGAGACATTTAAAGGTCATCTAGTCCATTCCCCCTTCAATGAGCGGGGATATCTGCAACTAAACTGAGTTGCTCTGGGCCCTGTCCAGACTGGCCTTGAATGTTTCCAGGGATGAGATTTACCATCTCTCTGGGCAACCTGTACCAGTTCTTACCTGTCTCATAGTAAAGAACTTTGCCTAATATCCAGCTTAACCCTGCCCTCTGTCAGAGTGAAGGCATTTCCTCTTTTCCTGTCACTAAATGCCTTTGTCCACTAGAAGCGGCTCTGACACCTTCCTGGATGCTTCTTCAGGCTGATACAACCCCAACTCTCAGCCTGTCTCCATAGCAGAGATGGTCCAGGCCTTACAGCATCTTGGTAGCCTCCTCTGGACTCACTCCAGCAGGTCCATATCTCTTTTGTGTAGACATCCCAGAGCTGGACGCAGCACTCCAGGTGGGGTCTTGCCAGATCAGAGGGGCAGAATCCTCTGCTCACCTTCTGCCCATGCTGCTCTGGGTGCAGCCCAGCACACAGATGGTTTCTGAGCAGCCAGTGCACAGTGCCAGGTCGTGTGCAGCTTTCCATCCACTAGAACAGACAACTGTCTTACATGTTGTCGGCTTCCAGTGAACTTGATCACAGAAGACAGATGTTAATAATTTGGAACAGCTTAGAACAAACTCTGTGAGGCATTACTAACTTAGCTGTAGGATTTAGACATAATAGTCTGTTCCTTGACTTTAGGCCTGTCCAACTGTTTTTTCAGTTTTTGAGTACTGAGGAAAGATTTTTTTTAAGATTTGAATGCATATTAAAAAAAAGAATATAATCTGGTAGTTAAATATCTTAATAAGGTTTTAACCTTCATTGCATAAAATTACCTTCAAACTGTTTAACTTGTGAAATTCCTGTTGCACCACAGAACTCTGTTGTTTTCTGCTTTGTACTCTCAGATTTTTGTTCTCTAACTTATAATTAGACCTTTGGGATCAGATTTTATTTTAACTGATATTTGTGTTTTATAAACCCTTGTGAATATTTCAGGGGTTTTTTTTAAGAAATAAGCCTATCCTCTTTTTTGTCCTCTTTTTCCTTTGTTGTTTTTCCCACTTCACTTACTGTAAAAGTACAGAAAAATAAAAGTTCCTAATTCCTAGAGCTGTGCTTTAAATAGAGAACCATTTTGCCTGTGCTGGAAAGCCAATCCATTATTAATAACATTAAATAAACTGAAGTTGCTCAGTATTGAAAGGGATGGGGTTTTTTATTAAATGTACATTTCTGGTGGTGATTATGTATAATAACTGCCTTCCTGTTTCCCACCTAGATTTTAAAATTCTAAGCACTTCTTGTAGCTAAAGCATCTAAAATTGCATACATGAGCAAATCTTCCTCTGAAAAGGAATGAGCTGCAAATCTAATCTTGTAGTACAAGCTCACTTGGCCTCTTTCATGGTGTTGTCTAAAACAGGATTTTTTTTGTATATGCTGTTTTTTGTCTTTGATATGCATGATTGTTTGTAATGATTTAGAACAAAAAAGCAAACACCAACAACCCAGTGGTCACCTGGTTATTCTTTGTTGCATTTGTTCACACCTTTAGGCCACAGTTGGAAGCTGCTCATGGAAACAGGTTTTTATCTGTTACAAGTGGATGTTTATCACGATGTGGGAATGTGAGGTAGTAAGAATGTCAGGAAGGAGGTGATATGGTCTCAAGTAGTGCTGTGAAATGATTAACTGAATAATTGCTACAACAACTGATAACCTAATTAATCAGTTCCAGCACAAAGGAAGTAGGGTAATTGCTGTACTGAGAATGCTGAAGATTGATGCCGTGCAATAAATGATACACATCTGTGGTGGCTCTTTTCTCAGAGGGAAAAACGAAGTTCCAATTTTATGTACCTGATGATTGAATTCCGCTGCGTCAAGTGTGATGATAAAGAATATGGGATAGTTTACTACGAAAAGGTATGTGCCTTGCAGGCTTTATGATCATCTTTAAAAAGCAACATATGCACCTAAAATGGATGGGTTTTTTCTGCCGAGGTGAAATATTCTGCTGCAGGATAGCAGCAGACAGCTGTCAGTGGGAACTCTTTATGTACATGCAAATCAAATAGTATAAATGCAGCAAGATTGCAGAAGGCAGTCGTTTGTGTAAAAGAGTTCAAGATTACAGAATTTAACAAGTGTGAGTGATTAAAAACTTTCTGATATATAGTTCC
>VWZD01006906.1:0-15504 GCA_013396695.1 Sakesphorus luctuosus
GCCCTACTTGTTTGTTTGGGTTTGTTCCCTGGCTTGCTTCCGACGGGATTTTGCTCGTGGGAAACTACGAGAGAGA
Organism: Sakesphorus luctuosus; assembly: GCA_013396695.1. Taxonomy (NCBI): domain Eukaryota; kingdom Metazoa; phylum Chordata; class Aves; order Passeriformes; family Thamnophilidae; genus Sakesphorus; species Sakesphorus luctuosus. Next base: position 77 of record VWZD01006906.1, read on the forward strand.
AAATTGGTCACTCGTGTGCGCGAGTCGTCCGTTGCTCCCCAAATGGGAAGGATGAAGGGCTGCGTGCTCCCACCCCAGGGGCAGAACCGCGGGGCCTCCCGCAGCTTTCCCCCACCTTGCCCTCTGCCAGCCCTCGAGTTCCGCCTGGTCTGAGGGACAGCACCTTCCCCGAAACATCCCGTGGGTGCCGTGAGCCGGGCAGGTCCCATTTGTTACCCCGGCCACTGCTCTGGTACACGAAGATTCAAAGGCTCTCACTGCCCATGCCCCTCTGGGGAGTACTGGCATCTTTAGATTCGAGGATATTCATGATCTCCGACATGCTAGAAACCACAGATTGCATTTGAACTGGAAAACGTTAAGAAGTCCCTTCCCACAAGGAAAATCCCATGATCCTGAGATTTACCTTGTGCCCCAACACGCCATTTGCCTTGTTAGGCAAGCCCAGTGTAACCCCATGCAGTGCTGCAGCCTGGCTTGTCTTGGTGGGGTACTGCAGACAGGGAGGGTGACTGATAGGGCTCACATCATGTACACAAGATGATAAAAAACACGACGGCACTTCTCAGAAAAGTGTTTTTGCATTCTAGCCATGAGATTTCTATGGATGACTGAAAAGATTCCCTCCTGGTACCAACTTCAGTAGACACATTCACTGTCTTCACCCATTCTTGTAGGGAAACTCTGTCTTTTGCCCAGCTTTATTATAATCATCCTCTTAAGCCACAACTCCAAATAGTAGCTGCAAATGACCACTCCAGACAGTAGCTGCCAGAACTCAGTCTCCTTGTGACAGCACAGTGTGCTGCTGTACTGCGATGCACTTCATGCATGAAGGGTTTTTATGTTCCCCTGTGGCCTGAAGCACCCTTTGCAGTGCGTGCATCTTGTGCATTGTATGCTGGCTGCAGCGCAAAACCTGCTGCTAATAAACTTTGAGGAGGGTGAGGGGGGAGCAGTTTGATTGTATGTTTCCAGGGATTTCCAAGCCGCTTCCAATTTGCAGTTTTTATTTTTTCTGCATTTTCTTCCATGTCAGGGAAGGCAGGGAGGAGGGAGAAGGTTGGGGCAAAAACTCCTCTGCAGAAGGTGTTTATCAGAAAAAGGATGGGTATGGATGGGGCGGGCCTAAGCTTTTGGAAATGCTCTCCCCTTTTCTCAGAGCATCTGCCGGAGACGAACAGATGTGGGCACCTGCGGTGACAGGCCACATATGCTCCATCCTATTCACAGGCATTCAGACCCGGCTACAATGGCGAGGCTTTGTGTACACGGAGTCACCAAATATATTAATCTGCGCTCCCCAGAGAACCGCTCTGTTTAATTTTTCACCGGCAATAACATCTGATCTAATCTTCCCATCGGCTCTCCCGTGTCCCTCTTTCCCCTCCCGGAAGATGTGAAGTTATTCAGGTCCCCACCTGTTGCCGGCGGGGTGGGAGCGGGCCGTGCTCCCGGCGCGCCCGCAGCCGGCACGATATCCCGGGATGTGCGGCGGGGGCGCCCCGGCAAAACGGGGGTTTCCCTCCGCCGGCAATCGCCGGGCACAGCGGAACGAACCCCCCGCCCGGGGCGACATCAGTCTCCGGGGTGCCACTCGGGGGCTTCAAGCGATTTAAGTGCGCAACGATTTCATCTCCCCACGTCCCCCTGCCCAGTTTGTTCGGGGTCACAATGGCCCCACTGTGGCCGTACAAAGCGGGGGTGCCCCAGGCCGCGGGCGGGGAGAGGCGCGGCTCGCACCAGGACGGCCCCGGCGGGACCGGGACCGGGACTCGGACAAGAACTGGGAGAGGCCCGGCCACCGCCCCGCCCCGGCCCCGCCCCCGCCGCGCGCAGGCGCAGCACCGCCCCCGAGGGAAGCGGAAGCGCTGCTCGGGTCAGTGCGGGGTGGTGGGACCGGGAGGCCGGGGGGGTTCCGCGAGGCGGCTCCGATCCCGATCCCGATCCCGATCCCGATCCCGATCCCGATCCCGATCCCGATCCCGATCCCGATCCCGATCCCGATCCCGATCCCGCACGGGCCCCTGCGCGGGGGGCTCGGCCCTGTCGGGGCCTGGCACAGCGGACGCCGCACTTCCCTAGCTTCTTAAAGGCCCCTTCCAAACCCAAACCGTTCTGCGATTAAAGAGGCTGACATTCAAAACCTCTGTCCGGAGGGTGTTAGGTCTTTGAACTCCGCGGATCCGGGAGTATCTTTGAAAGCTATCAATTCATAATGTTCTGTTAACTCAGCTTCCTTACTATAAGTATGTATACTTTTTTAATAAAAAACATTCTATACTTATTTTTCTACCTCTGCGTACTTTTCTATACGCTATTAATATGATTATTTCTGTCATATTTATGAAAACCTTTTGATATTTACATTATTTTCTGCTACAAAAGCCAGGAGTAGAAGGGAAAGTGAAGGAACATTTACATCCGGTTGGTTGATGGCAAGGCAACTGTTTCCAACTGTTAAAAGTCAGTACAAGGCAACAAGATATCAGGAACAGCAAAAAAAATAGCACTTCAGCTTCCAAGCCACTGCCTTGTCTTTTTTTTTTTTTATTGTAGAATTTCATTATGTTTCTCGTTATTGCATTTTAGAATGTTGTTTTTATTTTTCTTCTTTCAGACTGCTGTGAGTTTTGGAGATCAGCCATGGGCGTTAGAGGTTTGCAGGGATTTGTGGCAAGAGTTTGCCCTGATGTGTGCAAAACAGTAGATCTGAGAGAAATGGCAGAAAAACATCGTGTCGAGCATCCTGATTTTCCACCTGTTATCGTAGTAGATGCCATGAGTTGTGTTAGGTACTGGTACACACCAGAGTTCTGGGTGTGCGGTGGCCAGTGGCGGGAGTACCTGGCCATTTTAGAGGATTTTATTAAAGTTTTTATGGCAGCTGGTATCAAGTTGGTGTTTTACTTTGACGGAGTGGTAGAAGAGAAAAAGAGAGATGAGTGGATCAAACGGAGGTGGAATAATACCAAGGAAATAACCAGACTGTTTGAGTTTATTAAGACTCACAGGAAACAACCCGGGAGAGAGATGTTTGTTCTTCCTTCAGCTTTACCTACATTTACCCGTTATGCCCTGAAGTCACTTGGTCAAAAAACAGTATGCACATTGCAAGAGGCAGACTTTGAGGTGGCTGCATATGGTTTGCAACACAACTGCATAGGAATTCTGGGGCAAGATAGTGACTACCTCATCTATAATACATGTCCCTACTTTTCCATTGAGAACCTCCGTTTGGACAGACTTGTCACTGTTATGTACTCTCGAGAAGATCTTTGCCATGTGTTGGGTATTAGTTTGACACATCTTCCTCTCTTTGCTTGCTTGCTTGGCAATGATGTTATTCCAGAAAGCTTGTTGGAAGGCTTTTGGCACAAATGTTTAGTCACCAGTCCCCACAAGAACAACAGCTATAACAGAAGAACAAAAATACTTCTAGCTGTAGCCAATTACATCTCAAAAATTCAGTGCTCGTACAGCAGCCTGAAACACTTGGAAGATATGCTACCTCTGGGATCAGACAAGACATTGCTTTACAGAGGAATAAAGTCCTATCTTTTGCCTGGGCAGCAGTCTCCATGGATTCCTCCCAATGTAACAAATTGTCAAATGTTATCTCTTCAACACCAGTCAGCCATCTGTCAAGATAAAGAAATCTTTCAGGTAACTTGTTTTTTAAAGCTTAGAGATCACTTTATTGCCATGACTACTTAGTGGAATTTGGTAATGAGTACACTAAACCTATTGAATTTTAAATTTGCTTGTGCAAAATCTTTTGTCTGTGAAGTGGAGCTGTGGTTAGGACTATTGCATGCATCACTATGAGGGTAGATGCAGCACATTAAACAAAAAGTGGTTCCTCTCTTTTTGAAGCATCAAGCAGGTGTAATAATGGGGAGCAACTGCTGTATGGGCCAAGAGCTGGGCGTAGAGATTTACTTCCCATGTATATGATGTATTGACTTCCTTTGACTTTAAGAACCACAAGTCGGCCATAAGCTGGTCAGTGGTTTGCTTGGCTGTGCTTGGCACATGCAGTCAGGGTACCAAAGGAAGCTGTGCTAAGAATGCAGGAGCTGAAATTGTGATGGAGGTAAGGAAACTTCCTACAGAATCCTATCATAGAATAGTAGAATGATTGGGGTTGGAAGGGACATAATTCCAAACCCCTGCCCTGGGCAGGGACACTTTTCACTAGACCTGGTTGCTCAGAACCCCATATAAACTGGCCTTGAACACTTCCAGGGATGATCAACCACTTCTCTGGGCAACCTGGACCGGTGCCTCACCACCACACATTAAAGACTTTTTTCCTAATATCTAAGCTAAACCTACCCTGTTTCATTTTAAAGCCATTCCTCCCCTGTCAGTACGTGCCCTTGTGAAAAAGTCCCTCTCCAACCCTCTTGTAGCCCCCCTTTAGGTACTGGAAGGCTACTCTAAGGTCTCCCCAGAGCCTTCTCTTTTCCAGGCTGAACAACCTCAACTCTCACAGCTTGTATTCACAGGAGAGGTGACCCACCCCTCAGGTCATTTTTGCAGCCCTCCTCTGGACCTGCTCCAACAAGTTTGTGCCCCTCCTATGCAAAGGACCTCAGAGCTGGTTGCAGTACTCCAGGTGGGGTCTCACCAGAGCAGAGTGGATGAGAACCACCTGCCTTGACCTGCTGGTCTTGCTGCTTTTGATGCAGCCCAGGATGCATTTGGCTTTCTGGGCTGCAAGCACACATTGCTGGATGAGGTCAAGCTGCTTGTCCAGCAGCACCCTAAAGTCCTCAGAGCTGCTTTGAATCCATTCTCCATCCATCCTGTACTTGTGCTTGGGATTGCCCAGACCCATGTGCAGGACCTTGCATGTGGCCTTGTTGAAGTTCATGAGGTTTCCACAGGCCCACGTCTCAAGTTTCACTTATGGCTTCCCACATGGGCAGAGATGCTCTGGTGTTGGAGTGAGGAATGGTATGTCACTCTGGGAAATTGGATATATTACCTCGGGGTAGACTACCTGGCTAATAGAAAGTGAGCTACTTTGCATCAGAATTTATGCAATAGTAGTACATCTAGAGTACAATTCTGTAACTTAATGGCAATTAAGATAACATATTGAGATTTTTAAAAAGAATCTATACAAGGAAGTGTGTTTTAGACCCTGTATTAGCCATCTGTCACTTCCTATTTTATTAGGTTCTCATAGACTTCAAACACAGAGCCTATATTTCTCTCACTTATCATGAGCATTTTCTTTAAATCTATTTTTCTGTTTCCTCATATTACTCTAAAGTAGTCATATAATTTACATTTTCCTTTCTAAAAAGGTTATAAAACATTTTATAACTACCTTGTAACTTTTGCAATGCTCACTTCAGCTAAACTGCAGACATATTTGGTCCTTTTTTATAGTCTGCACATAGACACAATACATGTCACTTTTGACCGTTGTAGTTAAATAGAAGACATTTTAAAAAATCAGCAACCATATATCATCATCATAAAGTGTTGAAAAATACTGTTTATGCTTGAAGCTCAAGGAAAAATTAGCCAGAATGTAATTATGTTGGATTATGGCCAGGACAATAGTGGTAATACCCTTCTCTTTAAGAGAATGTACCATGTGGTCTTATGACAAGTGGTCATTATTTCTTGGCTTGATCTTTCATTTGAAGGGTTGCAGTTGTCAAGCATCATGCTGAGCTACTGCTGTAATAAAATAATAATGTTTAGAAATACCATTGAAGAATGCTTCTTCAATGTGGATGCATAAATCCTGTGTGAAGACGGTCCCTGGGCCAAGGAAATTAAAGTCAAAATGTTAGACATGTTAACTTCCCTTTTGTTTTCGTTACAGGTGTTTAAATATTTGTATATGTAATGTGTGTGCTTTGCTTCATATTTTGAAACTGATAAGTAGTTTTGCTTACTCTGCACATAATCTGAACTGCATGCAAATGACACACACTTCTCAATTCCAAGGATGAGGACATAGCCTCATGTTGATGTTTCTCTAAGAAAAAAGGGCACAACTTTCTATTTGACTGTAGGTATGAATCAGAAATATTTTCAAGATACAGCACTGAATACAGCAAATACTTCTGAAATCAGCTTGTATTTTTTTCAGTGTATGAGGATATGTAGATTATTTGCAAATTGCAATAAACTAGTATTTTTAAGTGACCTCATATCTGTGTCAGTGGTTTGCATGAAATAGTTTAATGTGTTATTCAAATCATATTTAGAAATACTGAACTCTTTTTCATTTTATACAAAAGTAGACGTAGGGTATTTCACTTTTTACATATATTAGGAATAGTGAAGTAATTCTTCCAGGGCAACCATGAATTTATTTCTATAAGCAAGTGCTCTGTTGATTGGCATTGTACACAGAAGCCTGTCATTGATTCTATGCTCGTGTGAGAATTCCTTCTGAAAGTATGACATTTTCCTAGAATTAGTTTTGATCAGTAATGACCCAATGAGGAATGCAGCCTTGACTTGCTGAGTTCCCAGGTTTGCAGGTATAGGAATTCTGCAGAAATGGTGAATTTGGCTCTGGCCAGTGGTCTGGTAACTTACAGTGAAAGAGGCTGTCAGAGCTGCAAGGATGGCACAACCCAAATAATACAGATAGTGCGACACAATGCAGGGAATGCAGAGAAGGGAGAGGTCACTGCTTGCTCACTATATGGCATGAGTCCTGGAGAATTTATTAGTGGCACCCCATGGAAATAATTCACTCTGCTCAGCTGTTTGAACACCCCCATAGTTTCGGTCTGAGATTGTGAAGTGAAAGTCTGTCTGGTTCTGCACTTGGGCAGTCCAGGTTGCAGGTGTTACTGGTGGAAATTCTGCGCTGCCTGAGAGCCACTTCCTTGCTTTTGTATCTAAGCTGCTCCAGACCAGCAGACCGTGTTGGTGCCAGGGCTGCTTGTAGCCAGCTGCTGTAGCCACATGTACCTGCATCCAGTGTGTGGTTGATATGCAGCCTGGGTGATGCTGTTGCTCTGCTTTTTAGCAACAGCCTGCAGACCTGGTTCTCCTCACTACAGTGGATTGCATTTCTTTACATGGGGAAGAGCTGTTGCATAGAAAAGGTGTGGTGAAGTTAAGTATCCTAATTTCACCAGAATGTAAACTATGCAAAGTCATGTTAGAAAAGAAATAGAGCTGCCTTATGTGGTTCAACTGCCAATAAAATCAAAAGTTTAGGTTTTGTCATACCTTCACTCACTATTTAAAGATACATTTGCAGGTGACTAAAGGAAGGCAGCTATGTCTGAATTCAGAATTAATTTTAAGAATAATTACTCTCTAAAAAACTGCCAGTCAAGCCTCCAATTTTTAAGAATTAAAGGAGGAGCTAAGAAAGACAATAATGGGTTTCCTAGGATTTCCTGTCCACTAAAACATAGATGTCTGAAAATATACTGTACCAGTGTTATTTGAAAAAGCACTTGTTCGCTCTCTGGCTATTTATTTCCACTGATAGAAAAAGAACTATTTCCTCAAACAGTGAATAAATTTTGTTATTTTTTCATCTTTCTTATTTTTGGAAATAATGCCTTCTTCCTCCTTTGAACAAACAGTTAGCTAAGGAACAGCATATCCAATCTGAAAATTATTCAGTCTTCAATATTCTGAGTAGTGGAGTGATTGAGTGCAGCAACTCTTTGGAAGATGATTGTGATACAGAGATTCCTGGACAGTCACTTATCTACCGCCCTGCCCGTCAGCATATTTATTCTGTCTTGTTGGAATCTGGAAAAGGTAAGGAGTAAATTACTTACACCATTATTCAAGTGTACATTCAATTTTGAAATCTGAAATCTTCAATTCATTGCTTCAGTGTCTACCTCAGCATTTAGGATAAATGGCATTTAGGATAAATGGCATTTAGGATAAAAAATGCATTTAGGATAAAAACTCTGGGCAGCTGAAGTGTATTTATGGAATCAAAAGAAAATGTGACAGTGAAATTGTGAAGGTTTTTCCTACATGCTGTTCCATTTCATTGCTTTTAAAGTGATTTTTTTAAATTGGGTTATTTTTTCCTTGTTGAATGGGAAGTTGTGAAAGTTCTTAATGATCAAAAGATTGAGCAAAACAATGATCTTTAGAAGATTTTTTAAAGTTTGAGAGTATATGAAACCTTACGTTACTTTGATAAGTGTGGCTCCTGATGAATTAGTGAGTTGTAATGTGCTTTTGCAGAACAATAATGCACTGTTAAAGTTTTACCTTCTGTTGATTTTAGGTCTGCAATTCTAAGACCAGTCAAATGTAGTTACTGTAATAATACAAATGCAGGTAGTCATGCCAGCAATTATTAGTTCTTTCATCCAAGTGCAAGAATAGGTGATTTCTTTATCCAGCAGCATAAACAAATTCTGTAGCAGGTACATATATCTGTGCTTCCATTCATCTGCTTTAAGACAGAGAGTTCTTTATTCACATCCTTGGAAAATTTAATGTTCTTAAGGCTTCTGTTAGTTAAATGTTATCTTTATAGTGTCTTTCAGTCAGCAAGGTGAAAATAAAAAGTGTACTGAACTTTAATTCTTTTGAATATGTTGATTTCTCCATGGTAATCACTTTACATTTTATTGATGAAAGTGCACCGCCATCAAACCTAATATTCAAACTATTTGCTTAGAAAGGTACAGAAGGTAATTAAGTACATGACTTCCTTTAGCAGCCAGAGGTTGAAGTTGTGCCATAAGAGAGAAAAAAAAATAGGAAAAACTGAATCAGAGTTTACACAGTCGTTTGGAGAGGGTAACAAAAATCTCAGCAGTAATCATGCACATCTGTCATTTTTCATTTTTCGACCCACTGCCTCTAAATTTTGTAGACAATTATAACTTGCTAGGGTTTTGTTTATTCCGCTGAGCAGCAGGATATTCATTGAAGTTTTCAGAAACACACAGACCAAAATTTCTAATTAACAATTGTTGCTGCAAGATGGCAGGGTAGTTGGCAGATTTGCATTTTGTGTTACAGTGGGTTTAGTTCTCAAAAAAGATTAGAATTGAAATACGGAAACATTCATTTAGAATCATATTGAAAATGAAATCTGAATGTGAAAGATGCCTTCTTTTAAGAAAGTGATTTTAGAATAAAACCGCAGATAGCATGTATTATTTATTCTCAGTTCAGGCTTCAAATTCCAGAGATAACTTTCTAAAATAAATCCTAATGCTCTCTCACTCTCTAATCCTTTCAGAAAGGTAGGTAGACTGTGTCTGCATGGGCACTTCTATTAAATCTGCATTTTTAGTGCATGAACCTCTAACTGCTTTAACCATGTCACTTGCTAGTAGTTCATGGGTTGTTTTTTTTATTCGAGTGTATAGTTGCTTCTGAGTCAAGAGTGTAGATCATTAGTCTGAGTCTGCATTGGAATTCATAAGTTAGTGTAAGCACTATTTTTTTGTGGATTCACTGCTAGATCTACGAGGAAGTTTTGTTCTATACAGGGTAGATATAGAACCAGTTTTTCTCAAATGAGGTCAAGTTTACTATTTTTTGTAATTTGATAAGGGGTTGGATGGGAACAAGTGGCCCACAGTATCTATAGGTTGTAGTATAATGTAGAATCACTTTGGATTAGTATTAAAAAGAAGCTTACTGGAACAAAACAACCAATTAAATTAGTCCATGTGGAGTCTGCTGCCCTTATGATATGGCTGCCGATGTAGCACATTTGGAGATAACTTGGCTAACTCTACACAATGTTCCAGTTTGCAGTGGGGACGTATTTGTAAATGATCCTCTTTTTTATTCCTTAATATCTGTCAATTACACATTGCAGTTTGCAAATCTGCTTATTTGCTGTTAACTGGAAAAGCAGCCACCATTTAGTAAAAACGGTGGTTACAGTTTAAGTAAGAACAGGTTAAGAATAATGTAAACTTTGTTCTGAAACAAGATAATGTTAATTTTGAACATCTAGGGTGAGATTTGCAAGGGTACCAAAGAGACCCACAAGTCCAAAGGAGCAGGATTTCATATCCTTTGAAACCATTGGCCTATACTGTGCCATTTTGCCTGAAGCCATAGTGGGATGAGTGTTTCTTTTGCTGTCAGTGCCACTTAAAGTAATGTTCTTGCACAGCCACTCATTTCAGTCTCTACTTCCTCCCAGTTGTGCTGGGGCAGCTGGTTGTGCAGCTGTGTGGTGCCCTAGTTTGAGAAACTGAAAATCCTCTCTCTTTCTCTTCCTTCCCTTTCTTGCAGTCAAGGTAACTAACCTGGTTCTGTTTCCCCATCTCACTCTGTGGCCACTTACAGCTGTGGTGAAATGTCCCAAGGGCATGGCAAGGAGTGGGAATGAGCAAATCAGTGGCCTCCTGTAAGAGTTAGCAGTGCTGCTGAAATAATTGCTGATGGCTTTGGTGTAGTTTGATGTATGGTAAGCATGTATGTACTCATGGAAGTGTTGCTGAATCACGGCCTTATTTTTGATCCTATGAAAATAAATAGGGGGCTGATGGTGATTCTGATAACATGCCATTTGTTACCTGTGTATTTTAATAGTACATTTATAATTAATTGAGCTATTTCTGATCATTATGTGAAGTATTGCATACAGTGATAGAAATTGCATGTAGTGATATAGGGATATAAACTTTATATATTTCATATGGTGATATAAAAATCACCTTTTTTCCTGTTTCCTTGAAAAAGTACTTTTGGAAAAATTCAACTAGTAGGGGAAAATAACAGTAAATAATGCACCTTGGTAGGCCAGCCAACCTCTTTCTTGTGTGTGCAAAGAGTTCAGAACAAAGCCAGCAGGTTTTGGCACTAGCACAGTCCACGCAAATACCTGGGCCTGCATGACTGGTGCCACTTAGAACGTTATGTAATGTAGCCAAAGCCCGTGGCCAACTTCTGGAAGTCCTGGCATCACTCCCAGTTCTAACATTAGCAGACCAGACTGATCTTTGCTTTGACACTGTCAGAAACAGTCCATTAGCAGAATTTTTGCCAGTTATAACCAGTGACCACTCAGGAGGGCTGACATTGTTGCAGGTGTAGAGGAACACACGTAGCAGCCTTTCCCACTTGTCTCATGTTTTGCACATAGTTGAAGCCTTCTTTAGGCTGCCTAAGCAGTGCTTCCACAGGTTGTTCAGAATCTATTTAAACAAAGGAACAATATTTTAAATTTCACTAATACTCTTTATGTGCATTGTGGGGAAAAAACTTTGAAAAATTAATGTTTTTTTCCAGAGATATTTCCACGTGGAGAGAATTGGCATTTCACCGGTATTTAGAATTAAGACACATTTTGATAAGTTTTTCTGGGAACTGTGAAATTCGCAAAGATTGATGCTCCTCACCAGCTTCCCCTCAGCAAAGCTTTTCTATTTCTGTGATTCTTTCCAGCGTTGTAATTTCTCCTCATGTTCTTGACAAGTCCCTCATGCAATATACGGTGTTCTTAAGCATGTTCCTTATTGCCTCCTGCTATTCCCAAATCCCATCTACATTTTCTCTCAGCTGTAACTCTTCTACAGGTATTTTTGTATTGATTTACTATCCAGTCTGTTTGGATACAACACATAGGTTAACTTTCCTGCCTTTCTTTCAGTTGGTGTCCTAATAGGATCCCTCTGTCAGCTGAGTCATCAGTTTCACAAAATATTTGGAATCACTTCTCCTTTGTTAGATTTAGTTGAAACAGAGCAGTGCATCCATGAATTATAAGACAGAAGTCTTAATTGGGATTAAGTGTGCTTCCTTAAGAAACAAGGCTAAGGTTTAGGAGGCTGAGTGAGCTACATAAATACATACAAAATCTTAATACAGGATGCTAAGACATTAGAATGTTTCTGAATGTGACTTTGGGGTATTAAATTAGGGGTGTTTGTTTGTGAAATAGCATTATCATAGACAATTATTTATAACCAAGATATGAGACTATTCACTACTGGAATGTACAGTTTAAAGCTTTTTTTTTCTCCCTAGTGTAGGAATTTTTAATTTTATTCTTAATGTCATCAGTTTTTGAACAGTGAGGCATGGCAAGCCAGGTGTAGCACTGGCCCCCATAGCCCATCTGTAGGTTCTTTAATCCCTCACCTTTATAGGGACTTTGTGCTGCAGGTCCATGGGGAGGGAGGGAGGGAGGGAGGGAGGAAGGAAGGAAGGAAGGGAGGAAGGGAGGAAGGAAAAGGAAGAAAGAAAAGGAAGAAAAGAAAGAAAAGAAAGAAAGGAAGAAAGAAAAGAAAGAGGAAGGAAGGAACAAAGAAAAGAAAGAAAAAAAGAGAAAGAGCCAGGGTTGTAAAATAGATTTTGTCATGTTCTTTTCCCTGTCTCTTACACCTGACACTAGAATTCGATTTGAGGAATTTCTGCCCTTGCACTACAGGACACTACTCATTCATTCATGCCAGCAGTCATCTCTAGCACTGAGCTATAAACAAGATCAGGAAATTCATATGACAAAAATTTTTGGAGGTGGAGAAGGGAAGTGTTGGAGAAGTTTGTTTGTTTGGTTTAATCTAGGTGAAGTTTTTGATTAAGGTTCACAGCATGGCATCAGAAATACTTGTGCAATAAATTGCAGGGAGATTGGAATTGATGATAAAAGGTAGGAATTTTTAAGGACAGTGGCTTCAGCACTAGGTGAGAGCTAGAAGGAATTAGAAATGCAATTCTGTGAATCTGGAAAGGAACAAGGGAAGGACAAGAAGAAAAGATTTGAAAACACTCCTCCAAGTGTCCAGGACTAGCTAAACCTCTTTAATTCATACTGTTTACCAGACTGCAGGGAGTGGATCCAATTTAGGGCACTATGATGTGGTTACCATAAGCAAAACCTGGACTGAATGCAGAAGGACCATTTATAGCAACAATGATTCTAGATTTGTTTGGGGGCTTTTTTGTGGAGGCCTGTAGTGGAATGATTTTGAGCTGACTATTGTAAATTGGATAGACTGCATTTCAAAAAATCTGAAATTCTTGATTTTTTTCTGGGGTATCGTTTTTTGTTGGTTTTATCCCAAGCATCAAGTAGTTAGATGCACAACTCAAGTAGTAACATTTTTAATCCAAGATGCACCCTACTCTTTATTTGGAGGCAGGACAGGGTTGAGGTTGAGGACTAGGAACCCACTTGAGCTATTATGCATAAATAATCTCTTTATACTAGATAAGAGATCTGGAACAAAGGGTTATAAAAGCTCTGTATCTGACGGTGGGAAGACTCCATTGCTGTCAGCTTTCAAATAGCCATCGAGGCCTCCTTATAAATATTTTGGCTCAAACCCTGACACAGGAAATGTCAGGGCAAGCTGGGAGGTGAATCATATTAAGCGCTGCCTGCATATGTGACAGTGTGACAGTCCTGAAACTGAGGTAGCTCATGTGGGTCCTTAAGCAGTGCCAGGTGCCTCCAGATCTTCCTGAACTGCCTTGGAATGGGAAGGCCTAGAACTGTTTTCAAATGCTTTCCACAAACTCTTATATTTTTCGCTGCAGTTCCCAATTCCAGATTCATGTTTATAGTATATAATTGAAACTCTCTTCATTTGCTCTGATGGTTTGTCATAAAGATACTAGAACTGTTTATTCTTGGCTTGTTTTTAAAGAAGCTGAGCAAACAAGTCATTAGTGCCAATACTTGCATTTGACTTACTGGTCCAATTCTGTTGTTTTTTAGGTGGAGCCTCTCCTTTGGTAAAAGAGTGGTTTGTCTATTTTGGAAACCCTCTCAAGCAGCCGGAGCTGATACAACCTGTACAACCTTCTGTTCCAGGTAGAATAAAAATGTGTTTAAATCTAAACTGAAAGAATGACTTCACTAAAATGAGGTCAGACCATCTATCATCATATGTTTGATACAGAGTTCAGAATGACTGTGGAGAACAAGGAGCTAAAGTGCTGCATGCCTGTGATTGCTTTTTGTAATTATAATAGGGTTCAGCTTTGAGATATGTGTTTATTGCTGTGTCTTGTTAAACCTAGTGCTAATTCAAGCATCAGTTCTAAAACTAAAACAATTTCTTAGAGGTTCTAAATACTGCTCTGAGGCCAGGATAGGTGGTGTGTAGGGCCATATTAAAATTTGTCCATTAAGCTGTTTGACAGAATGTGTTAACAAGACTGGTGAAGAATGTAAAAAAGAGTAATTTTTAGGTCACCTGTGACAACACAAAAAGATATTCCAGCTTTCAGTAAAAAAAATATTTAGGCTATCTGTTTCTGTGAAGCTTTTCTGCTCTCTTAAGATGCAAGTGGTTTGTGTGTTTCTATCTTCTTCCCTTTGGTAAAAAATACGTTAATGAACACTCTTAGTGAAACTACAGTCATGAAAAATATGTTATATTTACATGAAAGTATTATTGAAAAGATTGGGCGCTGCCTATGCCAGTAAATTGTATCATGCAATACAAGTTTAGGATGGGAAGTAAACAGTACTGTATCAATTTTGTTATTCTAGAGGGGAAAATGTTCTAAGTGGTCATTTGTCCATGCTGTTGTAGTCACCTTTACTCTCACCTTTACTCTTTACTCTGTCTAGTCATGTGCTATCACACAGATCAGCAGTGCAGAGCTTTTTTTAGTGTTTCACATGAATTTGTTCCATTGATACACAATACCATTGATATCTTAAGAAAATGGATATCTTGTTATTATCTACTCATCTTGTTGAGAGTAATTACCAGTGCTTCTTCCCTCAGCACCAGAGTTTTCAGTAGCAGTCCTTGTTCTGGTCTGGTCTAAGTCCAGATTCATGAAAAGTTGAAATGCATGCACTTTTTATAAATTTATAGTAAATTTTCTTTCAAGGTATCCTAACTGAAATATTTAATGGGAGTCTTCACCTTCAAGGATGAAAGAAAACCAGTTGCTCTTTAGTTGTCAGCCTTCTTGAAATCCTTTTAAAGGACTGTTTGGAAAGAATTCAGCTATGTAGAAAAAGTACAAACGAGTTTTCATTTGATATACAGTAGTTTCACATACAATAGCAGGAAAATGATTATCTAATTGGCTTCAGGATAGCATGAATTTGCTGTGAAATTTTCCAAATGGATATGAATATGCAGGATAAAAATTGATCAGTCTGTCCTGTGCTATTGTTTTATTTCAGTGNAAAGGTTATTCAAGCAGACTATTAATATAGGGGAGGAGGACTTATAGTGTTTTTTTTTAGTGCTCTGTTGTCATTCCTTCAGCGAACAAATATTTTTCTAAAATTTTTGCAGTCCATATTTGTATGCCTTACATTCGCTCATGCATCTTTGATTTTCCACAGCATGACTTTCTAATTCACCAAATAAGGTTCTCAACAGCACATCACATTTTTCAGACAGGGATCGTATTTCGAGCTAAATTTAAATAAGTTGTTATAGGAAGTTAGAGTTCAAAGCTGTCAATCAAGATCAGGTTACACCAAAAGAGAGGAAAACTTTACCAAATAC
>VWZD01006909.1:10537-43998 GCA_013396695.1 Sakesphorus luctuosus
TTTTTATAATTTCAATAATTATACCACTCTTTTGTGAGGAAGAGGACTACTCTGAATACAGGTAATTCTGAAGTGGATGGCAAGTTTTGCTGTGGATTTTGATGAAAATGAAATTAAACTCAAAAGTCAGGACATGGAGAATTATGATCTTGCTGCTTCTCTGGTCTCCATGTGCCACTGTATAATTCCAAACCTATGAGCTTGTCTCATTACATATTAAATCACCCCTAGCAAACAAAGAAAGCAATTTCTTCTTGACTTGTAGAATCAAAACAGTCATTATCAGTTTTCTGTGTCCTTGGTCTCAAACTGGAAAAGAGCACTCAGTGTTTCATGGCCTGATCTGCCCTGTTGTGTGCTTAGTTTTTGAATTATTGGTAAATATCAAAGCCATTATTGTACAGTTGGACCACAATACATCACTCCTTGAAACCACTGCTGCCTTTATGGTTTTTAAGGGATCTATCTCTTAAGGGTAATAGTGGGTATGTGTAAAGTCAGTTAATTACTTTATAAAATGTAGGAAAAGCTATTGCTCTGCAATTTATTAATTAGTACAAATACGGGCACATTTTTATGAGTGATGCAGTGGAAAACTTTAGTCCTCCCATGGAAAAATACTATGAAAAAATGAAAAGACTAATTTTAAGATTTGGTTGATCTGCATTCAATATTGCCGGTGAAAAGCTCAAGATGTAGACAATTGCAGAATCCAGCTTTTAGTTCCAGGTTCATTTGGCTTAGCTGTGCTGCCTGACCTATGAATACAGCTTTCTTGGGTTACTTTAGTGATCACTACAGAGAAATGGTTTTTTTATCACATCACAGATTCACTGAGGCTGGAAAAGACACTTAAAATAATCTAGTCTGTCTGCTAAACTAACATTGCCAGCTCCACCACTAAACCATGTCCCTAAGTGCCACATCTACACAGATTTTGAATACCTCCAAGGTTGGTGACTAAACCACTTCCCTGGAACCTTGTTCCAATGTCTGACCACTCTTTCAATGAAAAAATTTTTATTAATATTGTATTTAAATCTTCCCTGGTGCAACTTGAGGCCGTTTCCTCTTGTTCTATCCCTTGTTACCTAGGAGAAGAGACCAACTCCCACCTGGCTGCAGCCTCCTTTCAGGTAGTTGCAGAGGGTGGTAATGTGCCTCCTGAGCCTCCTTTTCTCCAGTTAAACAACTCTAGTTCCTTCAGCCTTTCCTTATAACTCATGTGCTTCAGACCTTTCACCAGCTCCATTGCCCTTCTGTGGAATTGCTCCAGCACTTCAATGTCTGTCCCGTACTGAGTGAGGGGCCTAGCACTGAACATGGGATTTGAGGTGTGGCCTCACCAGTGCCCAAAACATGAGGATAATCGCTTGTGCCATCCAGCTGGCTATGCTATTGCTGATAAAGTCCAGGATGCCACTGGCTGCGGTTGCAGCCTGGGCACACTGCTGGGTCATGTTCAACCAGCTATTGACCAATACTTCACCAACAGATCTTTATTGTAAGGATTAATCCTCTCATGACGTGAAACTGGGCAAAATTAATCTGGCCTATCACCTGCAGCAATAGGCTGGTAAAATCTGAAAAGCCATCTCCTGTGCTTTTATTGCAATACCCTGAGGACTTAACCAAGTGTTGCCTTTTCTAACACCTGGAATTACATTAGGTTGTGTGAAGGTCACAACCTGATGTCGTTTGGCACAGGGTCACCTTTAAGATAGAGGTAATTAAAAGTTACTGTTTTTCTATGCCAGTAAGCAAAATAAAATGCTTATTTAAGTGTTAATCTAGTCTGTGAACTTTTCATTTGCTTCCTTTCTGTTCAGGTCAATATGTATGTATCACATGCAGTCCCAAAGAGGTACATGAGGCAAATAAGCTATTAAGTGAGGCTTACTGATATTTATAGAGAAGTCACCAGCACTGCAGCCACAGACACCGTTAACATACATGATTCCTTGCAGATTTTTCTGGATTATCCTTTAAATAAGATGAGGTATAAGTCTAACTTTCACAGAATTACAATATTGGTTGACTACTTAACCCATTCTTTAATTAATTAAATTTTCACTAATCTTCCTTGTGCATGACTGAGTGTTTTCAGTGAGTGATTTCATTTGAACAGAGCTCCTAAAATAACAAGGAAACCCCTGCTAGAATTCTGTAATTCCAGTTTCCAATGGAAAAGGAGCAATTAATTACGAAAATTCAGATTACATTGTTCTTGCCCCATCTGCTTTTAACTGTTCTTCATAATTAAATGGTAATTACTGTTTTGAAATATTTCACAACACAGTGAGGGAATAGAGCCTGCTGTATGGAAGCATGTGTATACACAGGCCTTAAAAAAAGCAAATTAGTTTGCAGTCATGGCTCATGCAGACTTGTTGGTTGACTTGGGGTGAGTAATTTATTTCATGATGTCTCATGTCTCCTCAGACTTGTAAAATCTTATGCCTACCTTATACATTTGTGAAAAAAAAATCTCAAACCTTAATATCGTTGGAAGTCACTCCATTAAAGTAATCAGTGCTACAACATTTAAGTATAGCATTTCACTCATTAAATGTAGAACATCATCTGTTTCTTCCTGTTTCAGTGGTTCCAGCCATCACCCTTTTTTGACACCATCCATGAATTGTCAAAGTAATGATTTTCATGTCATTGTGTATGAATATAAGGGTAAAGGAATGAAGCATAAGGGTAGGAAATTGGTAATAAGAAATGTGTGCTTTTTAAAAGGCAAAATTTTTTCCAATAAGGATTTGATGCCACATCTCATTGTTATGCCCATGTTACTTCACGTTAACCACTGATTTTGTACCAAAGATACCACTGCCCGCCCATCTGCCAGGGAAGACTTGTAATTTACTGTCTTCCTTTTGCTGAGAAGCGCTCTGAGATATGAGTACATTCTTTCTGAGTGTAGACGATGCAGGGTGCAGAGGACTGGCCAATGCTAAGCCTCAGTCCCTGTTCCCTGACCTCTTCTAGGGCCAGTGCTGGTTGCAATTTTTTTCACTAGGCCTCTTACAGCAAAGGAAAGATAAGCAAAACCAGTAGGTTTTGGTCAAAGAACTAACTTACCTGATTTCCTAATGTGTAGACATTTCTGTTCTGATGTGTCGAGTTTGCCGGATGTTTCAGGGACTGAGATTGTTGTATCACTGTTTCCTGAAGTGTGGGCCAAGAAACCCTTTCTCGCAGCCTGTGAAAGACCACATAGCAAAGTACTGCCTGACAAAGAGCAGAAGGATTTCTTCTTTCAGCTCCAGATGTCAGCCAGGGATTGTGCATTGTAGGGAGCTGACCAGATGCTTGAGGCTGGCTTTCTGTTTACAGTAGATAGGTATTGACATTGTTGGTTTTAATGAGTTTTGGATAGATTCAAAGTGCTGGAAGGACTTTATGTAATTGCAGCATTCTCTGCAGAAAGTGCTGACCATTACAATGTTGCTTGGCATCAAATATTGTGGAAAAGGGAAACAGGATTTTCTGACTCTTGATGACGTCCTATACCTTGTTGACTTTTTGTAGTAGAGGGGGGCTTTTTGCCCATTATTAACCCCTCTATCAAGGAGAGCTTTGATAGAAATAGCAAAGCTTTTCTAGGTTTTCTAGGCTTGAGAAAAACAGCTATTACTGGAGAATACAGACCTATTACTATAGATGCAGTGCTTCTGATGTAAGAAGCTTACTTAAGTTTATGAAATTACATGGGATGAATATAAAGCTCAGTGTTGACTGGAACTGCTCATTTCTGTGATCAGAAATATAAATGTACTATATCTGTGTTTATGAATTTTACTTTTGGTAAAATGCAGCACCATTTTCTGTGGAAAATGCTGCTGCCTTATTTAGTCTACTTCTAAAATACAGTGCTGCTATAGACAAAGTTGTTTGTCTGCTGGGTGAATTTAGTCCTTGTGAAATACATAAAAGCTTAAAAAATAAATACAGGAGAAATGTTTTTCATGTGATTGAACTGTGTGTACTGACTTCTTGCAGTGCTTCCCCAGGCCTGTGGTGGCTGCTCTGTTGGCTTTGATTAGTGCCACTTGGGTATGGGATATCCATGCCAGCATGAATTCTCTAAACTGGACTTTAGGAGGAAAATTTTTGTTTGAATCATTGGTAAGATTAGAAACAGTCATGTTTCTGATGTTAGCTAGTATTTAGCAAGTTTGCTAGTGTCTCCAATGCAGCATGTATGTCAATAATACACTTGTCATGAAGTAAAACCTCTTTTATTAGTCCTGCTATCACATGAATCCTATTCAAGATTATGGAGGGGTGACTGTATTTTGTCAGTCAGTCAGCTGTGTGTGGTTCAGGACTTTTTGTGACAGTTAGGCATTTCAAAGTTCCTGGACCCTATTTCTTTCACTGTTTCACTAGTTATGAGTTTGTTGAAGTATAAAATATACTTAACAAAAAATGTGAAAGAAAATAATAATTTACTGAGTCTGTTTCTTTGTCCTGTGAGTCAGGAAAAAACTGATAGGCAATTTGTATAAGCTTCCCAGAAAGCTGTATCAGAACAAAGTTAAAAAACCCTTGCAACCTCAACGCATTAGGAAGTCTAAATTACTTTTCTAACAAGCTATATAATTAATCAGGACAAATTAGTAGCCACAGAAATTTACTATTGTAAAATACACATACCAAGATTTGCTCAGGCCATTTGTAAGTGTTGTGTCAATTAGGAGTCTTGAAGCTACTGTTTTTCTCATGTTGTCAAATGACAAGCTGAGGACCATGGAGAGAGGTTCAAATGTCAGCTTTCATTGTGTGTAGTGCTTTTCTGATAGGTGTGCAGATGGATTATCACTGGGTCTAAGATGCATCTTGGATATGCTGGCTGTCTGGTAGTGTAACTGAGAAAAGTATGTGTTAAAAGTATGCCTAGGGGTTTTAATCTCTGTAGAAAGACAGCAGAGGGTTTCTGCTTACCAAAGAGAAGAAATAAGCATAGGCAAATGTGCGTGCATTCCTGCTGTGATGTGTTCCCATTACAGCTACATGCTAGTCCTTGAGCAGAGAAAGACATAAATAACAGAACAGTCTGTCCCTTCCTTCTTTTTATGTCTGTATTTAAATCTGTGGAAGAACATCTGGTTCTCAGAGGACAACTCCTCTGGAAGAATTTTTTAAGGTTGCAGAGATTAAAACAGAGATACTACTCCATCACACTTGCCCCAAATAAATGTAATGCTACAGTAATAATGCCATCAGTTCTTCCACAATTAAAAACTTTCTGTGTGTATTAAGAGCCTGAAATCAGGATGGCCATGTATAATAGTGCCATCTGGTGACCTTTTTTCAGACTGTGGAGTGAAAATATGTGATTCAACATAACACACCTCACTTAGAAACACAAAAAGCCTTTAGTTTCAATTTTTTTTAAATTCAAACTCCTTCAAAGTTCAGAGTTATCAGAAGAGGATATTGCTTCAGCCCATTAGAGATAAATGAGGGCATGCTATTTCAGCATGGGTATAAAACACTGGAGTGTTTTGTTTGTCTAGTGATCCTGGTGATCCTGACATTGAAAAAAAATACAATAATTTTTACATATTCTGATAGGTGTATGTGGCTTCTCATTTCAGCTGAGAACTGCAGTACCCATTTAGTTTGATGAGGAAATCAGACTATTATTAAAACACTGTTTCTCCAGCAAGTGGGATGACACCTTCTGTAACAGGCCAGCCCTGCTGCTGCTGATATAGCTGGCCTGTCACGCCACTTGTCATAAGGCACTATCTCCTGTGGGAGCAGCAGATTCTCCACACTGCTGCAAGCTGTGACCCTTAGTCTCTTGCTTGATCCTGAGCTAATGGGGCAGAGGATCCTGTTCAACTTCTCAGCTGCAAAAAAAAGCCATAAAATATAAATACAGCTTTTGCAGATGGATCACTTGCAGGTCTCTCTGCACCTTCTAGGCCTGCTCAGAGACAGGACAAGAAACCTAATAATATGTCCCGCTCAACAGGAGTTGTGTAATGAAAGATGATCTTCATTATTTTTATTAAATATGTTTCCTATTTTCTTCACCTTGTTTTAAAGGGGGGCAGGGATAAAAGAGAGACGGTTGACACCTTAAGTAAAAGAAAACTAATGCCTGTACACTGTTGTAATCAAAACCACCCTTCACCTGACTATACAGATAAGTAGTTATCCACACCTAAGGCCAGAAAGTAATAAATTCCATCACAAATCAGTGATTGTGTATATCATGTACAGCAAGTAAGTTCATGTAAAGGCCCAGATGTATGTAGTTTGATGTCTAGTAACTTACCAATGTTGCACGTATAAATGGAAATGTACAATCAAGTAAGTACTTTTAACAGGTAAGATTATACTCACTAATACTTCGGGTTTAGTTACTGGCATTAGCAAAAAGAGGTACTGTAAGCCACACACAAACAGAAGTTTTTTGTCTGTCAAGTCCTTAAATTCTGTAAGTCAGATGCCTGTATTATATTTTGTGAGCTTGAAAGACTAGTATCAGCTTTTAGCTTTCTTTTGTTATTGAAGGAACTTGATTGTATATATTGCTCCTCTGAGCACAGAGAATATAAGCAAGCTTATTGAAATAAACAGCTTTCATTAAAGTACCTCTAATGAGGTTCTGCATTTAGAATCACACCAGGGCTGAGGCTTATGCTACCTCTGGAGATTGTCCAGTCTCACCCCACCTTAGGCAGCTCAGCTACCACAGGTCATGTCAGGGCCATACCTGGTTGGATTTAGGTATCTCCAAGGAGTGAGTCTCTGCACTGGCCCTGGGAAACCTGTACCCCTGTTTGACCACTCTCACATTTCAAGAAGTTTTTCTTCCAAAGGCTGAAAAGAAATTTCTTGTATTTCAGTCTGTACCATTGCTTCCTGTCATTTCCCTGGGCACTACTGAGAAGTGTCTGGCCTCTTTACACCCTCCTGTCAGGTATTTATGCACAAGTGAAAGCTATCCCTGAGCCTGGTCTGCTCTGGACTGACCAGCCCCAGCTCTTTCAGCCTCTCTTCCTATGACATGATTTGGCCTGCATACTACCCTGACCACTTGGAATAGTAACAGGCAATTATTCTAGTTTCTAATGGGCAAATTCAAGAGTTCAGAGTCTTTCCTGAGACTGAAAACTGTCAGCATTTTAGGTCATTATTTTCAAGTCATTAATTTTCTGTGGGTTTTCTGAGATCACCATGAATTTTATACAGAACACTTTTACATTTGTTTTGTATATTAAGTGAAAAGGAAGAAAGAAATTAAATTGAGTCACATGCACAGTCCCTGCATCAGAGTAGCTAATTGGGTATCAGGCAAAATTCTTGTTAGTAACCTCCAAGTCTATTTTTAGCCAGGGCAGTGAGTATTTGTATGCTGTGTAATAAGTGTTATAGATACTCTTGTCCCAGATCAATGTTTTAGATTATACAGAATAAATTCTTTCCAATATATTTCAGCTTAAATAATTGTTCAGAAAGGGATATCTTGGGTCTGCACAGCACTAGGTATGAGGGAACAATATGGCAGGTTGCTTTAATGTTGATCTCCTGGACTCTGTGCTGCCTATTTAAGATACCTTAGTGAAAGGAACACAGAAATGGGTATATGGAGAGGAGAAAAAAGAACTCATTAACTGATGGCCATGAAGAACATGATACAAGCCAAAGGAGAACTAGCTGTCCTTCTGGTGCAGATGGAACATGAATGAGTAGGAATCAGGGCACTTTTCTTATGAGGCTAAAAAGTAAGAGATATTTGCTGAAAATGCTTGAGATATGCCATTTTATAATAGCACAAACCTGTTCCTACAGATCACTTTGGTTGTCTTGCCCAAGACAGCCTCATGGCTTCCTCTTGCTGGAGAAGCCCTGAGTAGTACAGAGTTGCAAGAAGAGATTAAGTTCAGGAGAACAAAAAAGAAGGTGCCCTAAAGCACCACTAACACCAAGTTCTGGAAAGCTGGTGTACATTACAGAAGTCTTTTCATCTCTCTGATTTCTGTCGGTGCAGGAGCTGGTATGAGGTATCCTTGCAATTATGAAGAAACAAATTTAATTGAGACAAAACCTATTTTTTTTTATGTGTGATTATATTTTAAACCAGGCAGCCTAGTGGTAATATTTCTGAAATGTTGCTTTCTTAATCTTAGACTCATGTTTTAAAGATTGTTTATACAAGGAGAACGTTTTTTAGAAGTTTTGGTATCTAAATGTACCTGACTTATCAGGGCAGGTACATTTTCCATCACAATAGGATCTTTGTGAGCTGACTACAAAAACAGTAAGCTATACTCAGTCACCTTTTTCTCTGGAAAGAACTTGCTTTTTGCCAGAAACATTTATAGTTTTGGCTATGGTTTTTGTTGTATTTGATTAATATTAGATCTCCTGTGCAAAGCATGTAAGATTTGTGTTTAAGTAAATGAAATATTCCAACAAAATATACGGAAAAACAGTTTTAATGAAAATAAAGTATGAAGCATGTGAGAAATATATATGAAATTCTAACAATTAAGATTTTGCTTGCAGAATCATGCCTTAGTACCTGTCCAGCTATCAGAGAAAGCAGATGGAACAATGACATGACTGTGTTCTAGAGATTACTTTAAGCAATTTTTTTGCCCACTCTTAAGTCATATAGAGAAAAGTACCAATCTCTGATGAACTTTTGTTCAGGCTCAACATAAAGAAAATGGAAATCAGTTGTTGAATTGCTTTAGATGGCCATGATTGGCTGTCAACACTAACTGGCCACAGTGGAAGCCAATCACATTCAGTGTGAGCAATCTCAGATTTTAACTAGGACTGACTGAAAGAGTCTGTTTACCATAGGAGTGACATCTCATTGAGAACTTGGACTTCCAAGCAACTCTTAAGAGCATTAAAAGTTAGTGGTCTCCCTACTCTTTTTGTTGAAGTTACTGGTAAGATCCTATTACTGCGCAGCAGTTATTTTTTCTCATGAAATGAAAATAAGTTTGTTACCACTTTTATTTTACCAACTGTTTTTTCCTCAACACATTTATCCTGTGTGCCTCACAGATTAAAAAACCCCTAACCCCTATATTTGCTTCGAGGTACACCAGCATTTAGTTTCGGAGGGAAATAAAATTGCATAGAAGGTCACATCTGCTTGCTTCATGTACAAGGTGACATTATCTGGCACAAGACTCCTCCAGTATGGCTGTTGTTATCTGACTCTCTTTTTAAAAGAGACAAATAACTGAGCAGGTATGTGAGACATGAAGTGAGATACAGTGGGGTGCTGCAGCTCACCTTTTTGAGGTCTGCCTTATTCCCTACTCCAGCAAGACTTTTCACATATGGCAACAAAAACAGTCCTCAGAAGGCTGACCGAGGTTGCTAATATGGGATTGTGTCTGTGAGCCTCTAGCTAGCAACCATGACAGGCAGGTAGGACATAGCTTTCTGTCTAGTGCGTGGCAGGAACTAGGAGCACATTATCATGAAGACTTAAATCAGATTGAATTTCAGTTATTGCAAGAAAGTGAATACCTTCAGCATCTACCTGAGGCTGTCACAAAGATTTCAAGGATTCACAAAGATTTACCACCCCCTTCGTTCTCCAGCAGGAGAAATAGGAAGAATTAAAACAATTGAATAATAATGAGTGACTGCCAAATGCATGGTAAGTGATCAAGAGGCGGAAGACGGAGTAGAAAAATCAGCTGGCAGATGTTGTAGCATTGCTATTTTCTATCTACCATGCACTGATGATAGAAAAATATCCTAAATCTTTATAAAAATAGAACTAGTCTACTGAAGAATTAAACAAGATGAATGGCAGCTATCAAGCAAAAGGGTTAATTGCAGTTTGTAATGAGTTGCTTAGGAATAAGCAGGAACAGGCAGTGTCTGCTGTAGGCTTTACTGAAATAGACATACACAACTGTTTACTTACTTCAGGTTTTTCTACCCATGTTCTAAACACAGAAGTATTTATAAGAAATACTCTAAAGAGACACCAAAACTTAAACTTCCATAGGTATCATGGCACACTCTGTCAGCGCCAGGACATGGTGCAGGGGAAAGTGAAGGCTATGGTTTGATAATATCTGCTACACCAATATGCAGTGTGCTGTAGTGGTCTCAGCTGTCTGCAGGAGCTGCTGTGGCGTTGGAATGTTCTTTGTGTTCCATAATGAAGGGGCAATTTTAAAGAAGTTGCCTAGTTCAAATGTGGTAAAATTTAAATTGTTCTTGCAAGAAGATTTATCTGTGTAGGAGTCCTCATTGAATTGCAGTTAGCTAGGCACTCAACATAAATTACTGTGGGACTAAATAGGGCTCTGTGGGGTTGTTATTCAACAGAAGCAGCAGAAATGTATCATGATATGGATTGTGAAGCAAGAGCACTTTCTGACTAGACAGACTTGCTGTTTGTGTCACCAAGTCCTTCTACTCTGGTGGCTTGTACAGCCAGGGGCAGGGTGCCTCATGCTGATAGGGGTTGTGCAGTTAAGCACTGTAAACAGGCATATTGCTGTAGAAGCCTGCTCAAAAGCAGGTGAGCATCTGAGGATGCTTTGTCATTTTATCTTAATGTATCATGATAAGATAAAGGCAATAGATGAGGGTAATGTTGAGCTGAAACTATGTGGTGATACCTGACTGAAAATGTCTGGGAAAAATTAATTTTGGACAAGAAGTAAATACTGCTGGATCCTATGTTTATTTCTTCTTTCTTGAAAATGTGCAAAATATATGGGAATAAGGTTCTTAAACATATGGATGGCTATTTTATGCTTCTCTGGGTAGAAAATAATGTTTTGTGCTCACAGGCAGAGGGTGTTCTTTCATCCTGTATACAGAAAAGTGACATGAAAACAGCCACCTTCAAAGCAGTATGACAAACCCTTCCATTTGTGACCCTTATACAGTCCATCCTAGACTTTAATCTTTTTAGGTTCTTGCAGGAGGTTATTAAGACTTTTGTAGGATAGCTCAGGTACAGAATGAAGACAAATATAGCAGTGAAGACAGCCTTGTTTTAAAGGTCCATAAGGAGTCCTCATCTTTTGATACAGGAGAAGAGCCCTCAGACCCTACCTAAATCATCCTATTCTATGTAGAAATCTGTGGAACAATGGTGAATAATAGGCAATTAATTTTAAGGAAGCTAGCCAACAAGGATAACAATCCCTCTCTCATATTAAAAGCTTAGAAAGCATAGTAATTACTTCAAGTGAGTATTTACGTGACAGCTAGGAATTCAGAGCTGAATTGTTTTATTAACCAGCAGGTATCCACATATCTATCAGATACTTGCTGGTTAAAAAAAACAGGAAAGGGAAAGAAAATCACATTTCACAGAATGTTCAGTTCTGAATAGGTCAGTGGATCCTGGTGATTCAAAGCAAAGCTGTCTTTTGACAAACTTGCCTGTGTCTTTCTGCAGAAACATCTTTTCTTTTAGCCATCCAGCAGGAAGCAGAAATATTTGATTCAGTATCATTTCACTCTCTTCCTACTTTAGGCACTGCTCTTCACCTTACACAGACTTAGCATTCAGCAGCACTGTTATGTAAAGTGAATTATACACCATTTTGTTGAGTAGAGCTCAGTAAAACAGCTTGCAGCCACAGTTTCTGGTACCTGCACAAGGACAGCATTCTGTAGGTTTAGCTTGGAATTGAATTGACACCTTGAGGAGTTGGTTACTTGTTTGTTAATTACAGTTTAGATGTGGCAGCAGTGTTAATTGGCAAGGGCAATTCTCTGAAAAAGTCAACCAGTTGTTGGGTAATTACTGGCACTCTCAATAGAAACAATAACCTTTTTAATTATTAAATTGCTACATTTCAGTATCTGTCATCTCATTTAGGTACTGTGCTGATTCTAGCCATCAGATAAGGCAACAACAGCACTATGATTTGTTTATATTCATGAACTGATTTTTCTGAAAGCTTTAATATCAATTGGTCCTTCTCAGGTAAGTGATGTTAGCCAAGAGTGAATTTCTGAATTATAGCATATGTTGTTAAGAGGGTGTCTGCACACCATCAAATGGGGATTAGCTATATAAAGCATAAAATTTTGATGGTGTGGAAAATGTTTGCTAATATTGAATGACCCAACACCAGCATTCCTGAACTATGGGCCTGCACATATATGTAATAGTTCTTTCTTCATATCTTTTGATAGTTGAACAGCTAACTTGTATGTGACATGATGTCTTTTACATTTCTGTGAAGAATATTTCAATGATTTTTGAATTCTTCATTTTCATGGACCTGGATTGCTCTGTGAGCAAGGGAGAGACAGAGCAGAGGGAGAACCAGTGAGGTAAACATAAGGTCAAGGGACTATGCTGGTATTCTTTCTGGAGACCTCAGCATAAGCGGCAGTGGTGATTGCATGGTGCCTGTAAACTC
Source organism: Sakesphorus luctuosus (assembly GCA_013396695.1). Lineage (NCBI taxonomy): Eukaryota > Metazoa > Chordata > Aves > Passeriformes > Thamnophilidae > Sakesphorus > Sakesphorus luctuosus. The sequence goes on from VWZD01006909.1 coordinate 22,942, forward strand.
TGATGTGGCTTGCTGCACCACAGTGTGGGTGCTTCTGCACTGAAATGCGGGCATCAGTAATAGAAGTGCCTTTTCAGCAGGCAGGACCAGTGCCTGCCCAGCTTTCTCAGAGCAATTACTGACATTCAGGAGCCAGCCATAAGGTGGGACACAGAAGCAAAAAGGTGCATCTTCTTGCCAGCTGGGGTGAGGTACTTAAACCTTTCTCTTTCTGTGTCACCATGCTCACCATGTCCTACTGTCTCTCTCAGTAGCTTCCTTGCTCATGAACATGGGCTAAGCAAGACTCCATTTTGATGCACTTGTTCCACACACTGATGGGAAGCCAATGGGCTTCAGTTAGGAACCTGTTTCCAGGTTCCTGGACCTAAGATCATCCATCCACTCTTCTAAGACCTCACCTGGAGTACTGTATCTAGCTCTGGGGTCTTCAGGGAGGACAAGGACCTGTTGAAGTGAGTCCAGAGGAGGGCTACAGACATGATCAGAGAGCTGGAGCACCTCTCCTATGAGGAAAGACTGAGAGAGAAAGTTGGAATTCATCCTGGAGAAGGAAAGGCTGCAAGAAGGCCTTATTGCAGCCTGACAGTACCTAAAGGGGGCCCATAAGAAAGATGGGGAGAAACATTTTAGCAGGGCCTGTTGTGATAGGACAAGGGTTGATGGGCTTAGACTAAAGAAGGGTTAATTTGGTTAGATATTAGGGAGAAGTTTTTTTTTACAATGAGGGTGGTGAAACACTGGAACATGCTGCCCAGAGAGGTGGACACCCTATCCCTGAAAACATTCAAGGTCAGGTTAGACAGGACTCTGAGCAACCTAATCTAATTGAAGGTGTCCATGCTCATGGCAGGGGGTTGAATTAGGTAACCTCTTAAAGGTCTCTTCCAACCAAGAGTATTCTGTGATTCTAAGATGTGTTCAGAGGCCTGAAGACTTTTCTTGGAGCTGCCCACAGGTCTCTGTAGCCTCAGCTATGTTTTTGCTCAGTTTATGTTGGAATACAGCTCTCTTGCTATGCGCTGCTAATCAATAAATACTGACATGATGGTAAGGGAAGATGGAGAAACAGAGTTCACTGAGAGTGACATTACTTTTGGTGACTGAAGAGGAAGTACCAAACAGATTGGTTTTGATTCCCTATTCGTTTTGGATAGCATGCTTCAATCAGGCCTCAATGAGCTCACAATGATGTTTGCTGCTACAATGCTACTGGCAGGATGGCTTAAATGAATACTTCTGTTTCAAGAAAGGAACAAGATGACATGTGTAACTCCAGAAGGTTTTGGCTCACTTGTAGGCTGGTTTTGACTGAGAATTTTCCAAATTCTGGAAAGAATTATTGGTATACATCTTTATGAGTAATTTCTAGATGTTCAAATTATAAGCAGAGTTCTTTGTAACATGTGGGGAAAAAGAAAAAAAAAGCTATGCTTATATTTTGTTTATTGTTATAATTTCTCTGATTTTATAATGTTTATTTTATTTTTTGAGTCTTTAAGTTTTCACTTATAATTCATGAACTCAAAGTTGCAAGTGAAAAGGTTTCAGCTATCTAATGTTACTGTTTGTATTCTCACTTTTTATATACAGAATATTGTAGATGTTAATTGAAATAATTTATTTCAGGGTAAAATCATTTCACCATAATAACACACACAGTGCTTCATGTGATTTTCCAATTTATATTCACTGCCTGTAGATTTATGCAAGTAATAAATTGTGTCCAACTATTGAAACATTTGCCATAGAATATTCTTCTATTAATAAGATTACAATCCATTATATTAGATAATAGGCTGCAACAATGCATTTGATTAGAGTTTGATTGCTTTTATAAATGACATTCTTAACTAAGTATTTTAATATCATTATGTAAAACTGATTCTAAATTACTCAGCTGTTCAAATTGTGGAAGTATTTAGTTTTGGAAGATTAATTTATTATTTTTTTAAGTTAAATGTTCTTTGGAATCTGTTTACCAAAGGTATTTGTTTAAAATAATTAAAATGGAAAAGATTACTTTAAAATGATAGTAGAGTAGACCCACAATAATCCACATATTGCTAATCCACACAAAAATGGTGTCTCCCCTCTTCTAATGAAAAGAGGGAGAAAAATTTCCCCAGGAAGGATTTCATATCAGGATTCTGTAGCCAGTATTGCTAAACCATTACTTTTTACAATGTTTGTTTCATACAGTTAGTGCATTCTGATATGTTATTATAAATAATTGCCTGAAAGTTCCTTGAGCAAGTGTTCTTTGTGGCACCACAGGGCACCTGTGGGTTTAGTGAGCTACAATTCCCTTAAGAGCTCCCCATTACCAGCTCTTATGTCACACTGGGTCCCTTGTTCTTCTAGAAATGTGAAATGGCACTTTTGCAAATAACTGAAGTAATCTTTGAATATCCACATGAAAGGATGTCTCCACTTTCTGCTCACTTCATGTGTATTTTTTCAGGTCCCAGGCAGTCATGCTGATGATTAGTTGAAACCTTAATCATTCCTGCAAAATCATAGAATCTCAGAATGGGTTGGGCTGGAAGGAACCTTAAAGATCATCTGGTTCCAGCACCCATGCCATGGGCAGCGATGCTACTCACTAGATCAGGATGCTGAGGGCCCTATCCAGCCTTGCCTTGAATACTTTTGGGAATAGAGTATGGTGGTGGGATTCTTGTAGCCTCGTTGATGCTGTGTGCTGAGGGAATCTACAATGATATGGTGCTTCTGCCTGGTTTGGGATTCTCAATCCATTAACCCAGGAGAAGTGTGTGCTCAATGCTAAGCCCAGCCATGTGATCTCTGAGAGCCCAAGGAAGGACACACAGAAGCCACAGGTCATGGCAGGAACAAAGTGGAGGTTTATTCAGGGGAACAGGTTTATAAAGGACTTGGGGGAATACAAATGCTCCAATAAGGGACAAGGGGGAAGTCTGGCTTCAGGCCAATAAGAGTAAGGGGATGTACATTCAATGGGAGAGTGTTCCAGATCACTATCTGTGTCCCAGCCCCCTGGCCTGGCAGGGGACTTCTGGGAAGAAGACAGTGACTAAGCAGTTTTACATTCAGGACATTCAAACCACATTAAAAACATCAGTTGTTAAGGCATTCTCAGTGGATGGCTGCTTTTCTTCATCAGCCCATTTCTGGCATGACATTCTCCAAGCCATGTATTGAGAGTGCATTGCTACAATAGAGCATCCACAACTTGTCTGGGCAGCCTGTCCCAATGCCTCACTATCCTCCAAGTAAAGAATTTCTTTATGATATGTGACCAAAATCTCTCTGTTGTTAGTTAAAACATTATCTTATCACTATTTTCCTGTGTAAAAGTCACTCTCCCTCTATTTTATTAAATTTATAAAATTATAAAATATTGGTGTTATTCATGTTACAGCCACAGGAGGGGAAATTATATCCTATGTGACTACACTGTGTTTGTGCAGTACCAGATAGCTTTCTTACATGCAGATGCATCAACCTGCAGCAGTTTGCACTGGCACATTTTATATCCCTTTTCTTAAAAGCACTAATGAATAATTTGTTACAGTCATACAACATTCCATTGGTTTAATGACTTTAAGAGGTTGCTACAGGTGATACTATGTCAGCAAATGTCTCTGCCAGATCCTCACATAAGGAGTTAGAGGAAAGGGGCAGAGGAGCATCGGAAAACCATTGCACAATGGCTAATTTAAGTTGTGTCTGAAGCTCATCATGAAATATGAAATCAGAATCTCTCTCCACACCTTGAAAAAGAAAAACAGGCATTGTAAACCATTATTTTTGTAAAGAAGTTGTAATAGGGCATCATTTCTGCCTTGGAGATTTAATTCCTTCCTTCCTTCTCCTTGCTCTATATACATGACTGTTTACTGCTACAAGCTATTCTAGCTTTTTTTCTTCCATCTCTATAATAGCTTATCGAAGGCTGACCTGGCAAAATGCCAAGTGCCAACCACAGAGTCAGAGGCCCCACAACCCCAAGAGAAAGAGAGGAAAAAACCCTACAACTGAAACTTAAAATGTTGAAACTTTTATATTTACACAGAAGAGAGAAAATTAAAAGCCAAATACAGTATATACCAAGGTAGGAAGAAACAACATATAACTGCACGCTGAGTCACCCACTGAAGAATACAGATTTCCACCACCTGAGCCACCAAACACCCCAAAAGACATGTCCCAAGAAATACCTGGCAAGAGAGGAGAAAAAAATCAACAATAAAAAAAGAAATGTTTACTTCCCGAACTAAAAAACAGCTGTGAAAGTAGCGGTGAGCGGCAGTGAGGCCTGGCTGCCCAGAACAACACACACGTCCTTCCCAGTCAAGTAGCCATGGAGGAAAGAGCCCCAGGTACCTCCCTCACTCGCATTTATACTTGTTTTGACATCAGATGATATGAAATATCTCTTTGGTTGTTTAAGTCAGGTGATGCTTGACCCATCTAATCTACATAATACTATCTGGGCCTACTAAAATTATGGCCTTAACTCTAGGCCTAGCTAAAAGTAAGGCCAAAACTACCACAATATCCACCCCTTATTTCATATCATATGACATTCAACCCATATCCCATATTCATTTACTTCCTGTGCTTCAACAGTCCTTGTTCTTTCAACCGTCTTCCACCCCTCTGGCTGGTAGACTTTAGTCCATTAGGGTAGACAGTTTGGGCAGGAAAAGCAGTTCATCATTGGACACCAACACCAGCTCAGCTCAGGTGTTCTTCACCTGATGGTTCATTTCCTGCAACACACAACTCAGAAAGCAAGTTATTTTTTCCCCAAAGTTAAATCTCTTTGAGGCACACACTGGGTCGTTCCATCTTTTCTCTTTACTCACCAAGTACATCCTGGTCCTTGAGCGAAAACAATACCATGGATAGATTTGCCTTTGCTTGAGGCAGGATTAACCCAGACTGTTTTTTACCCAACATACCTCTCAAGTGAATTACTGGAACTTTGTCTCCATCTACAGTGGAGCAGGACCAGCTCAGCTGACAGAACCCCTAGTGTTGACTAACCATGAAGCCTTTGCTAGGAGCTGATCCCAATTCTTGGAAGTCTCCCCACCCAATGCCTTCAGAGTGGTTTTCAATAGTCCATTACACTGCTTCACTTTCCCAGCAGCTGCTGCATGGTATGGGATATGATACACCCATTCGATGCTATCTCTTTTGCCCAAGTAGTAACCAGACTGTTCTTAAAATGAGTCCCATTATCTGACTCAATTTGCTCTGGAGTACCATGTCACCACAGGACTTGCTTTTCAAGACCCAGGATGGTATTCCAGGCAGTGGCATGAGGCAGAGGATATTTCTCCAGCCATCTCATGGTTGCTTCCACCATAGTAAGCACATAATGCTTACCTTGGTGAGTCTGTGGCAGTGTGATATAATCAACTTGCCAAGCCTCCCCATGTCTGTATTTGTCCCATCACCCACCACAGCACAGGGGCTTCACTCTTGGTTTGTTTAATTGCAGCACATGTGTCACAATCATGGATAACCTGGGAAATAGTGTCCATGGTTAAATCCACCCCTTGGTCTTGTGCCCATGTATAGGTGGCATCTCTGCCTTGATGGCCTGAGGCATCATGGGCCCATTGAGCCAGTAACAACTCTCCCTTGTGCTGCCAGTACAGATCTACCTGTGAAACCTTGACTTGTGCAGCTTGGTCTGCCTGTTTGTTGTGGTGATATTCTTTATTAGGTCAATTTTTGGGTACATAGGCATCCACATGGTGAATTTTCACAGTCAGTTTCTCTATCTGGGTGGTGCTGGTTTGCCACATGTCAGCAGCCCAGATGGGCTTCCCTCTATGCTTCCTGTTGGTCTTCTTCCATTGGTCTAGCCATCCCCACAGAGCACTGGCTGTCATGCATGAGTCAGTGTAGAGGTAAAGCCTTGGCCACATCTCTCATTCAGCAATGCCCAGGGCCAACTGAATGGCTTTGAGCTCTGCAAATTGGCTTGATTCACCTTCTCTCTCAACAGCCTCTGCCACTTGTTGAGTGGGACTCCAAACAGCTGCTTTCCACCTTTGAGTTTTCCCTACGATGTGACTGGAACCATCAGTGAAAAGGGCAAAATGAGTTTCTTCTTGAGACAACTGATTGTATGGTGGAGCTTCCTCAGCCCGATTCACCTGTTCTCCTTCCTCTTCATCTGCCAGACTGAAGTTCTCACTTTCAGCCAAATTTGTTATGATCTCAAGGATCCCAGCGCACCTTGGTTTTCCAATTTGAGCATGCTGTGTAATCAGAGCAATCCGCTTGCTCCCGGTTGTATCAGTGGCATGATGCATGGAGGGCATGTTTCCCTTTAAACATCCAGTTCAACACTGGTAGTCAGGGTGCCAGGAGAAGCCGTGCTTCTGTGCCAGCCACCTCTGAGGCTGCTTGTATTCCCTCATAAGCTGCTAGGATCTCTTTCTCCATAGGGCTGTAGTTGACTTCAGATCCTCTGTAGCTCCGGCTCCAGAATTTGAGTGGTCAGCCTCGGGTCTCAGCAGGCACCTTTTGCCAGAGACACCAGGAAGGACCATTATCTCTGTCTGCACAGTAAAGCACATTATTCACATCCGGTCCCGTCCAGACTGGTCCAAGGGCCACAGCATGGGCTGTCTCTTGTTTGCTCTGTTCAAAAGCTTATTGCTGCTCAGGCTCCCATTGGAACTCATTCTTCTTATGAATCACTAGGTAGAGAGGGCTCACAATCTGGCTGTATTCTGGAATATGCATTCTCCAGAAACCTATGGCCCCCAGGAAAGTTTGCATTTCCTTCTTGTTAGTCCGTGGAGCCTTCACTACAATCTTGATGATTTCTGTTGGGATCTGTCGCTGTCCATCTTGCCACTTCACCCCCAGGAACTGAATCTCTCTGGCAGATCCCTTGACCTTGCTCTTTTTGATGGCACAACTGGCTCTAAGGAGAATTTGAATGATTTTCTATCTTTTTTCAAAAACTTCCTCTGCTGTGTCCCCCCATACTATAATATCCTCAATGTATTGCAAGTGTTCTGGGGCCTCACCCTTCTCTAGTGTAGTCTGGATCAGCCCATAACAAATTGCAGGGCTGTTTCCACCCCTGGGGTAGTCGGTTCCAGGTGTACTGCACGCCCCTCCATGTAAAAGCAAACTGTGGCCTGCACTCTGCCGCCAGGGGGATGGAGAAGAACACATTTGCAATGCCCATAGTGGCATCCCACTTTGCTGCCTTGGACTCCAGCTCATACTGGAGCTCCAACATGTCTGGCACAGCGGCACTCAGCGGTGGGGTAACTTCATTCCACGATAGTCCACAATCAATCTCCATTCTCCATCAGACTTACGCACAGGTCAGATGGGACCGTTGAAGGGTGAGTGGGTCTTGCTGACCACCCCTTGGCTCTCCAACTCTCGGACCATCTAATGGATGGGGATCACAGCGTCTCTGCTTGTTTGGTATTGGCATTGATGCACCATTGGGGTAACAATTGGCACTTGCCGGTCTTTGACTCGCAACAATCACGCAACAGAAGGATTGTCTGAAAGGCCAGGCAGGGTAGACAATTGTTTAAGTCTCTCTGCAGTCACTGCTAAAATTAAGGCCTAATCTAGGCCTAGCTAAAACTAAGGCAAAAACTACCACATACATCTTGTAGATGTTTTTTGGCATTTTAAAATATCAAAGCAAAAGTCACAGGTTTTTGAATTCCATTTCTCTGTCTTCGCCAAAAATTAACTTACCACCGTGTCACATTATCACATTGCAATGCTATTGCTGCTGAAAGAATCTAAAGGCAAGAGTAGTGAAAGAAGTAAATTTGCTATGCTTTTTTCCTGAGACTATAAATATAAATTTTAAGCAAGATTTAGCTACTATTCTTGCTTAATTTTCAGTAAAAGATTAAAAATAAATTAATTATACATTGAAATAACTCCATAAGTATGCTATGAGCAAGTGAGTAGATGCCATCATCAAAAAAGCTTTCTCACTACCCAGTAACTCCCTCTTCAAAAAACAAAGAGAAAAAAAATTGGATAAAAAGGGGTAGAAACTGCTACACAGTGAAGCAGCGCAACACCTAATCTCTGAGCTTCAGAGACTGAAGTTTTGCTTCCTTCTGGAGCAGATTGGAAGAGAGAGGTAAAAAGGACAATTTTAGTAATAGTTAACATCTTTTATGATAAAACTTCACCCTTATCTTTTTTTGATCTGAGAGATAAGACCTAATAGAAAGTCTCTGAAGAAGTGGACTGGAACAGAAGAACATTTGGCCAATGAAGAAGGGAATATTTTCTTCTGGAATTTAGTATCACGAGTTTCTGAGTCAGTTTCCTAGCCTGTCTCCTTCTTAAAGCATGAATACCGTGGATTAGACTGCACAAATGGTTGTTGAAGAGTTTAAGATACCTGCTGTGCAAGGTGAAATGGCATAATGGGTTTAAAGTGTCTTTAGCCACCCAGGCTCCTTGAGGAACCCAAGCTATGTTTGTAGTTTTAAATGTGATTTGGTTTCCATAGCTTGGTGTCAGACAGCCTCCAGAGGTATGACTCAAAACAGTCCATTGAATGCTTGCTTTGAAATAGAAAATCCAGGTTGGGTAGTGGTATCGGGATTTTCAAATGGAAAAAAAAAAGGAATGGTAACATCTTCATCTTTTTAGCACTGTTTTAAGGTACAGTTTTTTGAGCATCTTTTTAAAACCATGGGACACATTGTGCCACCTTTCTGTGTATTACATGAGGAGTAAGGGGTTGCTGCATCAGCATTCTAGCTCTTAGAAGGGTTACCTAAATATTCTTATGTTCAAATATAGGTATTCAAAGAAGTATCCTCTCCTTTAGTTTCAGTAAAATGTTTTACATTTTATTGCATTTGAGGGTCATTATTTTCTATCACAGCATATCATATCACTATGGTAATTCTGCATTCATATAAATAGCTGCATTCTTCTTAAGTATTATAGGAACTACATTTCTTTGTAAAACCCAGATTAAATAATCTGGCTTCAGATTGAAGTATTAGACTAATATTTATTTGGACTTCCTGTCATATAATTTCTGGTGCTGACATGTGGGTGTATTTCACAAAATACCGTAAGTGGATTTTCAGTTGAACACAGTAATTCACAATATTGTCAAAGTAACTCTGATTGATAGTATGATTTTTCTTGTGATTTTATAATACTTTAGAAATATGGCTAAGTATTTTAATGTACATATGTTCTGAGAAATTAAATATACTGTTACGTTAACGTACTAGGCTTAGTCAACCATATGTTTTCCAAGGAAATGATTGCTGTTGCAAAATATATACATACATAAACATAGGTCCTGCTTTGAAGTGCTAGTATAACACAGTAAAGACGGCCTTTTATGATTGCTTGGATGGAAGGATTTAAGAGGCAGTAATATGAATATAGTCCCCTGGTGAGTTCTTGAAACTAGTTGCTATCTTCCATGGCTTAAGCACAAATATCCCATCTCAGTAGCCATGAAATGGCATATAGTCTTGAATTAACTTTGATTGTCACTTCACGTCTTGTTCTAATTCGCTCATAGTAGTTCTGACTTTAAAAACCTGCAGAGGTGTTTGTTTCAAAATTTTCATTTATTGTACATAGTACAAGCAATTATATGAACCTTCTTGCTCTTCCATGACAACAATAAACAGTTTTCTTAAAGTGATACATTTGCTTCACTGAGATGCAAAAGTTTGCTCACTCTCTGTCATTGAGTTTTATTTTTGTGGATCACTACAGAGCTTTCTAAAAGATCTTTTGTGTCCAGAGTTTCTTCCTGGGAAATAATTTACCCTGGTTTTTCAGTCTTCCCCAATCCCTTGTTTGAAGTGGGGAACACTACCCACCCATTCTACCATGATTCTGTAGAAATCTGTCAACAACAGCTGAATTGATGAATCACCAGTGAATCGTGTTGGCTAGAAGACAAGAAAAAATAGGTTTTGCTTAGTAAAATAAAATCATGTAATAGTAATAATAACAACAACAATAGCAACAACAACAAGCACCACAACCACCCCCTACCACTGCACCAAAACAAAAACACTTATTCTGCTTCACTTTAAAGTGTAGTATTTTGGGGGGTAGAGGGTAGAGTGTATATTTATGTTTGTTGAATTTGCTGCTATAAATATAAGCCATTTTCATTTTATAATGAAGGAGAATTTTGTTGCTTGCATATAATCATCAAATGGATGATATACTGTTTTGATAAATCTCAGTAAAATTAGACTCTCCTGCTGATTTTTCATCAGGATATGCTGCAAGCACTCATTGCAGAACCTGACAGCATAGCACTGGGATGGACTTCTTTGTCCCAGTGCTTGCAATCAGGGGCAATTACATTACACTATCATCTGTACACACTTGTCAAAGCCACAAGGAAAAGGCAGATTAAGTGTGGTTGCTCAGAATGTCACTATTCCCACATATTAAACCCCTTCTTATTTCAAGAGGAATTGTTTCCATAACCTGTTTATAACCTTTTGTTCTGCCCTTCTTTCACTGATAATTTTTTTAAATGCCTTTGTGCTCCCATTCTCCCATGTTTCCTATATGGAGAAATCAATCTCTGAGGTCTCCTCTTCTCTCCTATTTACCTGTGTGTCCTTCCCACCTCGTGTCCTAGTCAGAACCCATATTTCCTTTTGGCATATGACTATAACTGTTCACTGTCTTGCAATTGAGCCTTTGTCAGTGCCTTTTTGAAGGGCTGCCAATCTCTACTGGAAGTACTTTTATTGGCACATCCTAGCATTTAACTTTTCCGCAGTGAAAACCTGTACCTGGCTCATCATCATGCTGGGGCAAAAAAATGACCTTTCTCCTTTTCCATGATTTCTTACTAATAGGTCCTGGCAGATAGAAGAAAATGTGGAACAGTTATGTTAATGAACTGTGGGAAACATGAAAATTCTATCACCATGGTAATGGAGTATTCATAAAACACCTTTCTGTATATGGACATAATTGCAGAGACCTATCCAAACTATGCAAGCTATTATTTACTTATCAACGTAGTTTCAGTGATTTTCACTGTTTGGTTATAGTAGGTGACTTCTTAAATCAGATGATGTTCCTTATTACAACACAACCTTGTGCAAGAATTCCACTATAATTTTGTTAAAATTGAACAGTGTTAAAAAAACCCCGAAGAATACTAAGTTCACAGAGTTGATTAGCATCATGTTTGCTTTCATCAGTACTGAAGGGAGTAAAAATGCTTAGGCAGTGAGATAGGGACAATATACCTTGATTTACAGCTTTCTGCTCCAATAAGTGTCTAAGGGGCAGCTTGCACAGAATGTTAGATTTCTTTTTTTTCCAATTGTCTTCTCATAGGTGTTATTGGAACTGTGTATTTTGTAACCAAGGTACACTTTTGGTAAGGTTCTGAATTAGGTCCTATGATATTATTGAAAGCTTTACAAATAATAAAAAACCTGAACTCATCTCTTAACTCATACACTTCCTTTTTCATTGTCACAGAACAACTAGAGTGAAAATACTTAAGTCTGAGTATGTCTCTTTGAAGGCTACATTGTCTCTTTCTTTGACCTTTCCATGTCTGTTGGGGAACATCTGCACTGTTTTCATCAGACAAGAACAGACTGCAGTCAGTGTTGTCAGCCTGGCTGCCTTATCTGCACAGTAAGAACCATATTATAACACATGCAGAGAAGAACATNTTCTGCAAAATGGGACTGGAATCAAGGAGAAAAACTAGATGGGAAGGCTATATAAAAGTGACAAGAAAATGACCCTTTTGAAGAAATCTTTCTCTGTAGGCTTGATAGAAAAAAAAAATATCATAGGGTATGCATTTAAGATTTCGTTTCCCTTTGAACTGTATTTTGAGTATCATTGACTTGAAATTGGTCAAATAAAGCCAAAGAACCACTCAAATAACTGGAAGATGCCCTATGCATTCGCCTGTAAGTATAGCCATTCTGTGCAGAGCAAGAAACAGATGTAACAATACACCTACATTTTAGCGTTTGAAAAGTATATATAAAAATGTTGGTAAAGCAACATCAGATCTGAGAGAAACATTTAACTAAAGGTAAAAATAGAACAGATCTTGGATTGAGATTAACAGAATCTGCTATTTTAACAGTCTGGCCTCATGTACAACAACTAAGAAAATTTAAACTATCTGTGGAAAAGTTAATGCAATGTCAGTATCCCTCATTCATACCTCATAATGTCTGTGAAAATACAGCTCCATACAAAAAAGCCTGTGTGTTGATGATACTGTTGTTGTAATGGCTAAAAGTACCTTAAAGCAGTGCATTTTTAGAGCTCTAGTAATGTCACAGAATTTCAGTGGTCACCACAGTGAAAACTGTTGTATATGAGTTTAACCAGGAAATTTAATATGGGCTCAGTTCTCTAATTATCATTAATTGCATAAGCAACAAAGACCCAAGACTTGTAAAGGAATTGGTATGTGTTTTTTACTGAATCTAAGATGTATAAACTTCAAAAATGCTACATTAGTCCTGTTACACTTTTGAATGCCAGAACTCCTTCATGTAGTTTGTCAGTAAGATTTAATTCTCATTTAATTCCAAGACTTCAGAAGCAGCACCAGCAACTGTTCACCCAGAGGACAGGATCCTGCTCTTCCACAGAATTCCTGAGTTGGTACACAGAGTATCGGCTCCAGGGCATTGTCTCTGCTGAAGTCAGTGGATATTTTACTGTTGATTCCAGAGATAACAAGTTTGTACCTTCAGTTTGACTGGAAGGTCTTGTTTATTTCTTTATAGTTTTGCCTTTATCCAAATAACAATGCTCTGGCCAAGGACGGAGTAAGAAAATGACTGACAGAGCCTTGCTGACATAAGCACCCATCCAGATCAGTGGAAAAAAGTACACCAGAGAAGAGTTTTTAGGTGGACTTGATCCAATTTGTCAGCAGAGTTCCTTTTTGCTCTGCTTAGAAGGCTCTTGCTGTATGGAGCATTAACTGGAAAATTTATTTACCATAGTAGCAGAAGCCTATAAAATATGAAAAGAAGGTTTTACATATTCATTTCACCACTTTGCTGATGATTCTGCTTACATTGATTTTGTCCTTGCTTATTTCAGGTGAACATGTTGGTACATACTTACTGCTGCTCTGACTTAAAGTACAGTGTTGAAAGGATGTTTTGTTTTGCAAATTTCAAATATGAAAAGTAAATATTTCTGAAAATATTCAAAAGATATGCTCTGATTCTCGTTTGAATTTATATATGCATTATTTTTGCATTTATATATGCACTGCAAAAATAAAAAGCATTCTGAGCATCTTTTGAGTAACTCTTCAAATGTTTGTTTTCATCACTGACCAAAAAAACCATTGCCCAAGATGCGTAAACTAAAAGGATATGGAAGTGGAAATATCAACTGACAAGGGAATAGTAAAGATACTGGATAGTAAAACCAAATATTTAGCTCATTCTTTGAATTTTCCATATGTGACTGGCAAAGCACTTCACAAGAAGTCCGTATTATTGTTTTAATTTTGCAGATGGGGAAACAAACAGCAATACAGTACATCAAAAGGGTACCAGGAATACTTAATCTTTTGACTGGTCTCAGTAACTAGTGCTTATTTGTAGGAACTTAAAACTCTGTAGTTTGTTCTAAATGTAGAGCAGTGACACAACCCTCTCTAAAAGGAAAATCATTATGGGAAAGACAATTTTATCTCTNACTGGGGACCTGCTTAACAAAGGTTCTTAAGCACACATTTTAGTGGAAGCAAAGATACATTTAGTAAGGTTTTCAGCTTCACAATGGGTCCCTCAGTTTTCAGCATCTGATGTGAAAAATTCTGCATGGCTGCAGAGCCTGCACAGAGGAAAAGAATATACCATTTACACACAGAAGACCAATATGGTGTTAACTTCAACTAACATTCTATTACCTCAATATTAATGTTTTACTGTCTTTGGCTAGATATGTCACAAGAAGCACTTGTAACCATCTCTGTACACTTTTCTTTTTCACCTCTGCTAGGACTGTCCAGATCATCCAAGTCTTACCCATCTTAATAAACAATAAAGCTTTCAATAAAACCAAGATTATCCTACTTCACGTCACCATTTGCAGGACTAGAACACATGGCTAAAGAATATTTTGAAACTTGCCCTTTAATGGCAAGTAAGAGTTTAAATCAGCTCCTGCCTTAGAGGGATATAGCCATATTGCCTCACATACTAATTATAATTATTGGATTAATACCATTTTTCATGTTGTATTTGAAAGAATTAGATAAATCCATATAGAAGTTCTAAATTGGTGTCTGTTTAGCTACTTCCAAACTACGACATGAGAGCTTTCAGTAGCTTGTAGGACCATTTCCTGCCCTGAGAATTGTAGAAATTCTGTCCCCTGCTTTTTGTAATAAAGGTTGAGAGGTGATAGAACATGTAGGATTCAGCAGCTGTAAGTGGTGCTATGTGGATCTGTTCCAATTTTAAACCAAGAATTTAGCTGCAGTTTTAAGAGAGCAATTCCATTTTCTGTCTAGAAATAGGAAAACTAGACCTAAATCTAGCTCAACAAGTTGACAACTTCTTTGTTAGGACTCATATTTCTTTCTAGTTCTTCCTTATAATTTGTATCTGAGACCATTTACCTATCCAAAATAAAGGAAACACTAAAACTGAGTCCTACAAAGCACTGATATGAAGTGCTGAGGCTGCAGTCCTTGCGGCCTCTTTAGGGCTTTGTCTAAACACTCCCCAGGGTGAAGAATCTGTGATTCTGCCTTCACTTGGAAACAGTTCTGACCAAAATGTATAGATTGGCAGGCAAATAATCATATTTTAAAGACAATATTAGTAAGATACAGTGTACTGAGTTAAATTCTGTAACTATAATGTGGGAAATCTGGAGCTTCTTTGCTGAGGTAAATGAAGTTCCTCAGGTGTGCAATTGACTGACATCTAAGTATACCTGTGATTTAACATTGCTTAAATAAAAATGTAGACATATTGAGGGAAAGAACCTTTCCTATTATGGGCCTAGGATTAGGCTCTCTTATCTCCCATAAAAGCAGAAATCTAGATACATAGGGGCATAAGAAATGGATATTTTCACACAGTTTCGGAATAATATTTTTGTTTAAAAAGTATTTGAGTGAGTTTTGAGAGTTTTAAAAGAAAAGTTCTGTAGTACCCAGACATCTATGTTAGTGCAAGCTAGAAATGTCCAGAGATGAATGCACACTTGTTGCAATAGAAGAAATGGAAGCAAGGTCTTGTTTCCTGTCTTCTGCCAGGCAAAGTTATGCCCCAGCTCTGTTCCAACAAATCACAGGGAGGAAAGAGATGTCACAAATTTGCCTTGTCAAGTGCCAGATCCTGATTATCCTTTCCATTTGCCTAAGGGACAGCACAGCTGATCTAAGCTGACTGTAAAGCACCTCTGGTAAGAGCGATTTGGATAGCCTAAGGATCTTATATTTAAATGCGACTTAAGTCTACTACTAATTTTATTCCATTTGAAGAAAAGATATTTGTGCAGTTGCTTAGAACTTACCTAACTTGTCCAGCAGGGCAAAGTCCACATACAGATGAGACTGAGATTTCATCATTGTTTCTGTAGATCCTTCAAAGGACTGTAGGAACAGTTTGCAGTCTTCCAAACGAACCTGCTGTTCCTCTTTGGTGTTTGTCATCTGTGTAGGAGAAGCAGTAGGTCAGTGTTTGCCCCAGATCCACAGAGGAGTGCCCTTGTTCTCACTTCAGTGATTTATAGTCAACTGCAGCAAAAGGCCTGAGCAAAATTTCTGGTACATTACTAGGTTGGACTTGATTATCTCGGAGGTCTTTTCCAACCCAATCGATTATATGATTCTGTGATCTGCTGATTTACATAGGCATTCATTGTATTAAGATGTAGGACAGGAGACAACAAGCAGAAGTCTCCAAAAATTCTGTGACTCCTGCCTTTGATAGAGTGTAGTTATATGAGAGATGCTATGAGAGTCAGCACACAGCAAGGAAAGAAGATTCATTAATCACAGTGTGGATGTGACCTTCCATTGAGATTTGGCTTAAACTTTCTGGGATTTATATAAAAGTCCTTTAATAATAAAACATTGGAAAGAGCAACTGCTGTGACTTGTTATGCAGAAAAAGATTTTGGATGACGAATGCTGTAAAATAGATGTCAAGTACTTCACAAGCCACTTAACAGATGTGTGAAGTGCAGGAGAAACTCAGCAGCCATGTGGCCACATACCACAATAGAGTGTGGCAATGTAAATAAAAGAAAAGTATCACACTACTCAATAAATATTTAATAATTAAATAGCCCCAGTTTTCCCAAGAGGTTTCTTGGCCTTTCACTGTCTCAAATGATTGCGTTGTTTTACAGTGAACTGTAGCTGTCTTTCAACCAGAGAGGAATAAAGGCATTTTCTTTGATGGACAGAAAACTAAAGGCATTAAAATCAGCAGAAATTTGGCTTTAACACTCTGGGAGGAGACAGTGGGTTTTAGTACACTTTTTGAAAAGTGCTTTGTAAAATAAATACACAGTCCTTACAGTTATTTACATAAGACTTAAAATAAATGAAATTAATCAAATTTCAATGTAATACTTTCCTCATGCAAGCCCTCTGACTGAACAAAGCAAAGTCTTGGTGTTTGAATAAGGCTACTTTATTTTAGCTTACACTGTAAAATTTTTTTTATTAATTTTGTGTCATTGGGATGAAACCTGGAGTATCTATATCTGAAAAATTTGAAAAATCATCTAATTGTATCCTCAATATGTACTTCTGATATATGGTCTAGAAATCCAAGCTCACCATGCTCTTTCATTCTGCATAGTGCTCAAACACGTGTATAGTGAGCACTGTTTGGTGAGAATACAAATGATAAACATGATGGATATTCTTTCTGTTGTCTCAATTCATCCTCCAAAAAACCTTTCTGAACCACCAATTTTTGCCATCTAAGACTTTCTGACACATATCTTCATTTGACATAATGTGTGGCGATGAAATACCAGCTGGCATGAAAAAGGTGAAGGGGAAAAAGAATAAAATCAGCTCTAAGATCAACTCTGGCCTGTGGTTGGACTCAGGCAAAAGATGTCTTCACTGCAGGGTCTGTTTTTTGGTGCACAGCCCATCTCTAATACAGTAGTTATATTTTACCATGGAAACAGATTCATCTTTTTATTTCCAATCATAATCACTGTTGTTTGATTGGCTTATCTGTAGAGCCTTTCGAATTGTTATTTTTGGATTATAATTGCACCGAGTCATGGAAGTTAAACTTTTCCAGAGGTGGAAAAGGAAAGAAAGTTAAAAAGACAATGCAAAGAAGTAGTTTGTCAATTAAGTTAGAAACAATACATGATCTTATTGAATTACTTCATTTTAACCACATTTACTTGAAGGACAAAAGAATGGTATTTCTGTGATTCTGGAACAGTAAAATTTTAGAGATGAAAATAAGAAACCATGAACGCTGGAGAAATTCATTAATGCCTTGCAGTGTATTGAATACATTACCATTTTTTCCTGTAATTTAATTATGATTATTTTGAGGTATGTGTATAAAATCTCACATCTGAGAATACAATTTCACATTTATTAAACCAATACTGTAAACCATTTTCATGCTGAAGGATGAAAGCTTGTTTTTCAACATAGATTCAATAGGCTGCTGTTGAGGGCACTGAATGTGCACCCATCTGCTTATTGCAGAAAAGCTAGAATTATTGCTTGTGGTGATAGCACATGATACTCAATAAAAAAAATAAATGTATTCTAAGTTAACTATACCTGTGTGTTTTGCCCCACCTGATGTACCAAAAGAATATAAAGTCTAAGGATATTACCACTTTACTGAGTTAAAAACAAAATAGCTAGGATGCGAAATGGTAACCTCCAAAGAACATTAGCTAAAAAGTTCCTTTTAATTTAGTTTTGTTGAGTCATTACCTTGTCTGTTATGATGAGCGCAGAACTTTGTCCTTAAACAGATTCTGAATGAAAAGAATAAAAAAGAAACAAATGCTGTAGAGAATATCCAGCCAATTGAGTGGAGCAGTAGTAACAAGTACTAAGTGGAGCAGAGGTAGCTATGGGAGTAGTATGGCTGGTGCATTTTACAGCATGTAAAATACTACAAACAAGTCAAAATGTGAATAGGCTGGAGGAACCAGTGTAACCTTTGTGTTAATGAATGAAAAATCCTTTAGAGAATAGGCGTTTTCAAATATTTAAAGCATGCCACTGATAGAACATGTGAGAGCGGAAGAAGTTTTTGGCATTTATATTCTTTTCTAACAGAAGCTGAAACATAGAAAACTGTCTTATAGAGAATGATTTCTTCAGTCTCCTTTATATCACTAAGGAGTCTTCATGCTGAGCATTTAGACTGGAGAGAGATCAAAATGCAGATGCTTTATTTGGTTACCTTAATAGCTTAATAGGCTTTATGGATTATTACTCTTGCAAGCCTTTTTTGAGCTTACAAAATCCTCATGTATTTGCTATTAAAAATTATGAGCTCAGTCCCAAAAACTCTTACTTGCATGAGCCCTCTGGTGAATTGCCTGATTTTAAGGGTTTGCAAGACCTCCATCCTGTGCTTACAAAAATATTGTAGAAGACAGGAAGGATAAGAAATTCTCAAGGGGAGCCAGTTAGCCTATGAAACTATCATATTGCACTCCACTCAGTCCTTTCCTAAGGATTTTTGCCCCATTTGCATTTGTGTGGTAGCCAACCAAAAAGAAAATAGATTGTCTGTGGTAAATGCTAATCAAAGCTGTGTTTATTTAAAGACTGTGGGTTTGGACGACACTGATAGGAAGCACAGTCCTCACCTAGGGCAGGGCACAGTGCAGGAGTTAGTTTTGTAGGAGTATCAGACTCCAAAGTCTGTTCAGCTGCATTCCAATTCAAAATCCAACCCCTCAAAAGCAAGCACAAATCTACTTAACAATACCTCTCCTCCAGTGTGCCATGGCTTTCCCAGGGATTTTTAGCTATTCCCTAAACTGCTGGGTGACCATCCCCTTGGGTATTCTAGCCTTGCTTTTTGTTTTGCTTTATGGTCTTGATTTTCATATTAGACCAAGTCTCCTTGACCATTAAGCTGATATGAAGTGCATTGATATTGTTGTCCTTGGTCCAAAATTAATGCATATGGGAGTTCTGCTATATGACTGCATTTCCAAATTGAGCTATTGCAGCTATAGCCTTAAAACATCTGTGAAGATACTGAAAAGAAGCAATGAAGGTTTTTTTTATGAAAACCATGCATAAATGGATAATTCTTCAATATCCAGGACTCTCTAGTTGACAGGCTGCTTTTTTTAACGCTGAAGCTGTTTGTTCTTTGTGTATTTCTGTAGGCTTTTCCTCCAGATGTTTTTCTCCTTCAGTAGTGTAGTTCAGGGAAGACATAATGACCAACTATCGCTGCAAGACTTTCTGGCTCAAGTAGCATAAATGTGTAGATTTGGAATGAACTGACAGGAGTCATAATTGCATCTCTCCATGACACACACTCAAAACCAAGAGTGTTTCATCTGCAGCAGAGAAATTCACTGCCAGGAGCATGTTTTTTAGTAGTTCTGTCGATCCCTTGTGAAGAAGTGAGATTTGCACTGCATGGCATTTTCCACTAAGTATTAAAATTTCTGTCAGAGATTTCTGACCACAGCAAAGGTCATATGTAACTGTTAGTCCTGAAATCAGTGACAGAGCTTGCAGAAAAACTGGCAGTTTTACAGAAAAATGTCAGATGAGACAGTAAATATGTAAGTGCTAAAAACTGTATCAAATGAGAAAGAAAAAAAAAGAGAGAAAGCAATACTGATTAAGAAAGTGCGGAGAAAAAAATTTACACAATCAAATGGTCCTTCTGAGAATAACAATCTGAAGACCAAAAGAGAACCAGAGTAAGAATCCTGGATCAAACCTTTTCTGCAGAGCATTCTTAAACCCTGTTAAGTGTGCGGAATGGTATTATTTCTGTTTAACATCCTAAAATTGTAATTATGTTTAAGGACTGTTAAAAAGGCATAGGAAAAGTTCGTTCTTGTTCATTTGCAAGAGAGGATCACCTACTACTTAAAGCTGAAGTTTCACTTAGAGGAAACTAATAACAGCTTTGAAGAAGTCTTGCTGCAGTCATTGCTGTAAATTTGTGCTGATACCTTGGGTAAGAGAAATAAAAAAAATAATGGAATATGTTGTATAAGAAGAAGGTTTGCTTCTTACTGTATGCTAGACTAGGTCTCACATGTGACTACAGCACCACTCCCAGTTCTTTAATGTACAAATGAAACTTGTTTGCTTTAACTTGTTTAATCCTTGTAAGTGGCTTATGTCAATCTACATTTACAAGACTGTCTTTCCAAGGATAAAGCAGCAAAAATAGCATTTCATAAATGAAATTGAGATTCATTTTCGTGGTGTAGTTTCCTTCTGAAATCAAAAGAATTTATAATTATTAGACACTAGGCATTACTTTGAATAAGTGATCAATAAGGCAAATTTAGAGGAGATACATGACCTAGTAGATGAAATCCCTTTGTCATAAGCAAAAATCAGTTCATAGAATATAGATCACAGAGCAAGATTTCTCTTCAATTAATTAAATAAGGGAGCAAATGAATTAAGAAAATCAAATGTATTTTTTTCTAAAAAACTCAGACATACTGGCACCACAATAAACTGTGAGGTCCTATATGAGAAAAACAAAGTGCAGAGATTATTCTAATTTACCTTTCTCTAGAGGGTGACACATTATGAGAGACAAAATTCCTGAAATAATTAAACAAATTAGTTCTCGAATTACCTGTTGAAAGAATTACATGAAAATTGATAATGAAAGATTTTCTGAAAAGGCTTTAAATCACTCTACTTCAATTAAACAGCAAACAAGGTGTAATTATAGGAAATTGATAGTGCAGTCATGCCAGGGAAGAAACTCGTCTTCCTAAGTAAATTTTATGTTGTAAGAAGAATTCACATTGCCCCAGCAGACTTTTACAATTCTGTGCAACCTG
>VWZD01006910.1:0-16695 GCA_013396695.1 Sakesphorus luctuosus
ATTTGGTTGGTCGTTTATAACAAGGGTGATCCTCCAGCACTGTCTTCCTCAAGGTCCACAATCAAAGCCTGTTCTTTCCACATTTCATAGTCTGGTGTGTTTCCCACAATTCACCATTTAGGTGATGGATGGGGCTGCTGAAACTCAGAAATGTTTCTCTAGAATACAAATAACATATTTGATTGGTGAACACACAGAAAATTTCATGCAAATAATTTTAAATAAATAAAGGTTTCTGCTAGCCCAATCACTGTAGTAGTTCATTTCCTCCTAACAGCTTTATCTTCCATTTCAAAGAGTGAAAGTTCCAAGCTGAAGATAAAAAACACAAGACTCCCCCGTTTTGAGTGATTCTGCCAGCCATGAGACAAGCAGCCCTGCAGGCCAAGTGTTAAACTTCCTGTTTAGCATTAACCGAATGTCAATAAAAAATACAAGAAAAAATTGTGATTTTATGATTCCATTATTCACCTTTCTCCTTACCATCACCTTATTTAATTCACATAACCAGATAAATACACACATGCCTCCTTAAGTTCAGAAGGAAAGCCAAACAGCGAAAATCTCACAATTCATCGGGTGAGATATTCCAATATGAAATGGTATCAGAGGTTTTATAGGACCTTGAGCAACACAACTGCTTTACATATCCTCAAATACTTACATCTGATACTTCAGACAATATTGTTAGTCCAATTTCAAATTTAATTTCTCACTGTTAAAAAGTTTGATTTTTCCATTTCACCACCTCTTGAAAATTGAAGACATTCCTTGTAATAAGAAAATATCTTCTTTCAAGGATATGAGAGAGAATTTATTGATCATTCTTTAAAGCAGGAGGTTAAACCTTTTTACTGTGAGCTTAAGCATAGATTATATCAATATATAAATGCTCTGCAGTACCTTGTTTATCCTTTTGTAATATTGACTTGTTCCAATTGGTGTGAAACTATGATACAAATCTCAAGGTCATAATTTGATGGTAGCATCTGCTTTTTCTATCAGTCGTTACCATTGGAGAACCTTTAAACTGATTTTTAACAATAGTAATTTAAGAACTTTCAATACTATTTATGAAGATCAAATATTTTTGCTTTGAGCATATACAACTTTGCACCAAACATCAAGCCTCTCATGTTTGGGGGTTGGTATTTGAGGGGAAAACATCTTCAGGCTATTTTGAAAAAATCTTCACATCTCTAAGACACAGTTGTAAATTAGCTACTGTAGCATTATCTAATTTCCAACAGTATAGTATTCAGGGATGAAAACTATTTATAGAGGTTGAAGTATTTAATATGTGTTTGTCATGCCATATGTCATTCTGTTTCTCCTTGGATATAAAAGAAAAGATTTTGATTACATGAACTCAAATAAGTGAATTTCCTGAAAACAGATTCTACTTTCCTCTGAAAGGTAAGTATGTCTGACTAGTACATGCAGTTCTTCACATACCACATATTGCTTCTTAATGCTCTCAATTCCAGAGTGGTCACATCTATCATTATTCTCAGGAGATGAAAGCTGTGAGAAATGCATGGTGGGGGTGCTGGCACCTATAGTCTTTTAAGCCTCTCTCCTAGTCAAAAATAAAAATAAATTCTTACTTACTGTTAGTGGATCCCATTTCAGGGCATAGCATTCCAAACTTTACTTTTAATGATTTTCAACTGTTGCAGTGTAATAGGGAGGCAATCCCTAACATGACCACTCAAGGTTAGAGTTCCGAAAATCTTCATTAAAAAATTTGCTGGCTTACCATACCGATTCATGGTATGCTGCCTTTACTAATTAAATTAATAGCTACACTTGCTCACTAAAAAGATTAAATTCTGCATTGCCCTCAGTAGGCAGGTTAGTTGCTAGGCAGCTCTCACTGGGGATTTGACACTGTGTTCTTATCTCTGAAAACAAAGGCTGCCATGCATTTCTCACAAGGCAAATGAATGCTACACTGCTCTCGCTGAGAGCATTCATCTCCGTCTTTATATCTCAATTGCTCTCCTTCAATTGTTTTAATAATTTAGTGCATCCTAGTGTTGCAGGCCCATTCAATCTGAAGTATATTTAGATTTGTATGCTATGGAATTGCTTCCATTTTTTTCCTCCCTTGCCAGTCTACAACGTCAAAATTTATTCCAAATCATACATGAAGGTCTTGCACACCAGAGCATACCACAACTGCTGTTGTAGTAATATTCAGTCTGATGTTTAATCCTTTCTCAATATTTCTATCTGCTGAACTGTTAATTTTCAAATATTTTTTTTACTTTGTTCATTTTATTCCAAACTTCCAAGGTAATTCATACCTTTGATTAGTAGCTTCATTGTGGCAAATGCCTTGTCAATATAAGCAGCAGAGTTACTACGATGTCACCGAGGATGTGATTTATGACACCAATAATCTGGTCTCCTTTTCTACTGAGCAACTGGATCTGCAGGTATTCAGATATAGGTGCACTAACCCCTTTTGCAGTACCCAGATGACTTCCAAAGAATAAAAGATAACCTTGTTGTTTTCTCATTGATTTTTCCTAGTGAATAGATCCACATCCTTGCACCACATCAACAGCTGGGAAAATTCAGCTTAGGTCCACAGATCTCAGGAAAACTGAAGACACAATTTCTATTCCCCAAAACAGTCCAAACCAAATCCAAGGATTAGTAACATCTTCAGGTTTAAGATGGAAACAGAATTCCTTCCTGGACTAACTCTGTCACATATTCTTAGTAATATCTTAAAATAATAGTATCTTAAAGTGATGTGTATCAGTGTTATTCAGAATGTGCTTCCAGTGGCTCTACTTGTAAAACAATGCTCTGACTGCTTGCTCTCCTCTAGATGTTAATCATGTTATGGAATTATTCCAGAAAGCACCATTTGACTGGATGGCCCAAACTTTGGAGAGTTTGAGGAAAAACCCCTGATTAATAGAATATATATACAAATTCAAATTCCTTTGTTGAATAAAGAAAATAATATAATTCATGTTGTTTGTAATGAATGTGTAAGCACAGTCAAGTTGAAACATTTTTGTAAATAATTGGTCTACCTTTTTGCCCAGTTGTGATAATTGGCAAGGTTACTTGCAATTAAGTAAAGTCAAAACCTGTCAGCAGCCTTGCATTTTTTTTTCCAAGAATACACAAGTAATCTTATGCTTCCTATAGTAATACAAGAAAATAGAAAGACAGAGTAAGTCACTCAGTTCTGCCTCTGAAAATGTAAAACTGTGGAGATTTTAAGGCTCAGCTGAAACAAACCAAAAAAACCTTATCTTTATAAGTTGTCAGAAAAAAATTTAGAAAGGAACATCATGATAATGTTGAATTCATAAGAATAGTATCTCAGGCAGGCTTTCATTTTTAAACAAATGTTAAATCAGGGTATTAGATGCATCAAAGTTTTTGATCTTTTTCAGCATTCAAGGAATTGAGATGCAAAAAAACAAAAAAAAAAACCTGTCAATTTTTTTTTCTGTAAATTTCATCCTGATGACTTAGAAAAAACACAAGGTAACCACTCCACTTGAAGGCACCTTTATTTACTCCAATATGTCAGAGTCTTTTGACATTTCATGGAAAAATATTCAAAATATTCAAAAATTTGCCTGAAAAATTGTGTCTTCTGGGACATCAGTTTGAAAGATAATTTACTAATGATGTATTAGTTACCAGGAAATATTTGAGACTGACATACATAATTTATACTGTAAAGTCACAGAAAAATAATTTTCAACTCTTTCATTAGCATATTAGAAAGTGCTTTAGACATATATGAATATAGAGTAGACTCGACAGTTTTAAGACTCAAGGAAAAATACTGGACTTCCCATGAATCTGAAGCATTAAGGACAAAACTTCCGAGACTAATGAACAAATGTTCTGTTACTTAAAATAACTAAATATCAGCAAACTTTATGATCTCTATATGATTACTATTGTAATGATGACAATTATAAAAGAATCCAACTGGATAGATTGGTATGGTCTTGAAATCCTTCCTGGTTTTGACCAACATGACTGTTTTTATACAGAAAAGCACATCAATATCCACAGGCTTTTCTTCTCAAGAGTTAGAGCCATGACCAAACAATAAATAAATAAATGAATAAATAAATGAGTTAATAAGTAAATAAGACAACCGAACAAACCAGAATTATTAAATTTCACCTTCATTATACAACCAAACAGTTTGGAGGTATCCATCTGCTTGATAATTAATAGAAAGCTGTACAACAGGTGATACATAATTAAGAGTTTAGAAGTCAATTCAATAGAACTGATCTACTTTAACATAAAACATTTAGAAAAGAAGCAGGCATCATGTTTTCTTGTTGGCTTTTCAGAAATTGCTGTTTGGGGGTTTTTTTTAAGAAACCTTTTTTTTGCTTATCTGTCTCCAGAAGACTCTTTCCCTAAGCTTAAAGTCTGAGCACAAAGTCAAAGGAACCAGAGCAGAAGTCACCCAAAGACCATTGAAAGAGATTTCTCAATATCTGATGATTAGGGAGATTCACTTCATGACTGGCTCAGTGCTTACTGGGAACTTATAAACTGTCTTAAGGTGCAGAAAAAATGAAAATGCGCTTGTTCCAAATACATAAGAAAAGAAGAATGTTAAAACGCTTTTCTTTAAAATTCCAATTCTGTGATACTGGGAAATTGCTGCTTGTCCTATCACCAAAACTTCTTTCTCTGCAATATTAAGAACATGATGATTTTCTTTTGTTTGTTTGTTTTTAATTTGCCTCTCTCAAAATGAGAAACTCCTGTGTATTTAAATCAGATCTGACACTACCACAGGAAGTATCATTCTGTTTTATAAATAGACATAGATTTAATTATCATCTGATAGCAAAAAAGCCTTGAAATAAATAACTGCTAGAGACTTTTTTATTCTTTTAGCAGCAAAAGTGTTTATTCACAATGTTGGAGGCAAGCCAGTTAATACTGGGTAAAAACTTGCCTGGCTTGTTTGTGTAAAATAAGCCATTTATATAGTGTTGAGTTCATATACCTTCTAATTTCCATTTTAATGACCGGGTGAAATCTTTGGTGGAGCTTTCCTTTTGGCTTGAAATTTGGGTAGTGGTCTCCTGACTTCATCCCTCGGGTGGTCTTGAAGCATCTTCATCACTGTTGCACTTATGTCTTTTCTATGTTCAATGATATGACCTGTCAAACTTGTAAAATCTTGGCTTTAACTCTACAAAATCTTGGCTTGTTACCATCTCACCCTATTCATATGCCTACTTCCACCTGTTTTATACCTTCTAGTGCATGGTACAGCAAATTTAATCAATAGCCTAGCGATACGGGTTGAGTAACTTTGCCTACAAGATTTTCATGAAACTAAGATTTTAGGGGTCCTTTTGGAAAATCAGGCCTTACTCCTTCTCATCATCCATGCAGACACAAACAGAGGATTGTCCAGCATGTGCAAGAGAAAGAAGAGCACATATATTCCTACCATCCTCAAAAGCGTCACAAACTCCAAAATCAAGAAACATATTGCTGGCCTGCTTTCTGTAGCTAAGAATTATATATTATATTATATTATATATAAAAAAAAGTTGTACAATTTGTACTATCTTCAGCAGAAAATTCACAGATTATGGTGGGTCCACTGACATGTTATGAGTCTGCCTACTATGACATCAATCGAGTTTGAGTTTTGTTAAGTATTTCTGTGCAGATACTTACAAAGTGCTACTTCTGGGTTCATGTGTTAATCTCAGTCTATGAGTTTGAGAAGAGTTACTCTTGATCCTGTTCAACTCAATGCAGTTAGCGTAGATTTTCTCTCTGTCCTCTCCCTGTTGCTTTTCACCCCAAATCACTGCTGACATCATCCAGATGTTTTAACAACTATAGATTTTGGAATAGACACATCAGAACTTGCACTCAGATCAGCTGATTACACACTTCTAAGTGCATTATGCAGGACAAGTTTGCTACATTTAACATGTTAGAACTGTGGGGTTTTGATACTGCCTGAAAGTGCATATGCATTGGGCATATGCTACCTTTTTAAAGTTATAAATAGAGCTTCATAAATCAAATGTTTGAGAAAAAATTTATTCTCAGTACAATATAAGCAGATAAAGGGGTGGTCCCATGGTGTAAAGGAGAACACTCTGGATTCTGAATCCCAAGGTCCTGAGTTCAAGTCTCAGTGGGGACCGTCCCCCAGCAGTTAAATACCTCCCTGCCATGTGATCCTGTCAGATCTCGGATGCTCAGCAGGGTCAGCCCCGGTTAGTACCGGGTGCTGTAGACAGTCCTGAGGACTTCACTGTCACTGTCCAAGCTTGCTCGGCTGTGGCAGATGGACCTTACAACTTAAATGGTGAGGCCAGTTCTGTGCACACTGTGCCTCACCTAGAAAGTCCACAGCGCAGGCTGGAAGGGCACACACCCACATGGGTGACTTCGTTCGCGAAGTCTGGCCATACATACATACATAAGCAGATATTTTTGTAATGATGTTTTAGCAAATCTATCTGGACATCTTGCTGATGTTACAGAATTTCAAGCAAGTCCAGTGAGGCAAACGATGTGACAGTAAAAAGAGTGTGGCATATATGTCAGAGCAAATAACTGATGCAGCAGCTAATAAAATCTAATGCAAATATAGCCTTTACTGGAGTGAAGTAGCATGAGAGTGCTAGTCTCTCAAGTTTAGTATGTTTCAAAAAGTTTATCTAGTCACTGCACTGTGTCATTCATGGCATGTAATGAGCCATGATGATGGTGGTCAGGAGTAAGATTAGCTTTATAAACCAGTTTGTATTGTCAGTTTAAATGTTTCTGAATATGAACCTTCTTTAGCATTATTACACTTGTAAGATTCATTCAAGAGAAGAAACTGTCCTCATGAGCTGCTCTTGTTTAAAACTTAATCATGCAAGATTAGAAAGAGATTTTTTTTATATAGGCACTCCTGATATAATTCTTATTGAATATAATTTTGGAAAAAGCTTTCTTTATTTTCGTTATTGATGTTCAGAGTGA
Organism: Sakesphorus luctuosus; assembly: GCA_013396695.1. Classification (NCBI taxonomy): domain Eukaryota; kingdom Metazoa; phylum Chordata; class Aves; order Passeriformes; family Thamnophilidae; genus Sakesphorus; species Sakesphorus luctuosus. The sequence continues at coordinate 7,018 of VWZD01006910.1, forward strand.
GAGTCATATTTGGATCCATTGTTTTCATTTTTTTTGGTCACAATGATTTATCACCCAAGACCTGTATCTAACTTATACACAAAAACCTTCAAAACCTCTCCAGAATATTGACAAGTAGATCAATCCTTGCCAAAAAAAAAGACAAAAAAAGGACAAAAAAAGTAAAGGAGGCAAGATGTGCTATTTCCCCATGATAAGCTTTTGCCACTACAGACACTACTAATACTATCATCTTTGTAGCCAAACATTTTAATATGAGCAATTTAAACCTCCAGAAAAGCACTGAACATTACAAATACACACACACAACCTGGATTAATTAAATTTCTAATCCCAGGTTTACCAGTTTAAGCATAATGAAAAGAACAGATTCATTTCTATTTTTTATACCCTTAGAAAATATTTTAAAACATCTCATATACTGGAAATTATTAAAGACTTGAGTATTTGAAGTTATTTTGTCTCATTCCAGTTAATTTTAACTGAAGTGAACCAAGAGGTTTGGGGGTTTTTTTAAACCAGTCTTTTTATTCCTTATTTCTCCCCCGAAAATTCTTACTCTGAGCTGAAAGTCTGAGCACAGGAAAAAGCTTGAAAGCCAAATTAACTAGAGTAAAAGTCACCAAAAGACCACTGAAAGAGACTCCTCAATATATGTTGATCAAGCAGATTCAAATCATGACTGGCTGAGGCTGTTACAGGGGAAGCAAACATTTATGAAAGACAACCTACCTCTACTGAATAAACAAGAGAATTTATATTCTCAGCAGCAAGGACCTAAATGAACATTGTCTATACAGAAAAAAAAATATATCTTCCCTGTAATCCACAAAAAATTGCACATAGAATAGTCTGTTTAGTAAACAGCCTTCTGCATTTAGCATGGAAATCATGATCTCAGAATCGCAGGATCAATCAGGTTGGGAAAGACCTCTGCGATCACTGATCCAACCTTTGACCAGATACCACCATGTCACTTAGACCATGGCACTAAGTCACTTGAACACCTCCAATGACAGTGACTCCACCACTGTGGGCAGTGCATTCCAATGCTTAACCACTCTTTCCATAAAGAAATTTCCCCCTGTTCAGCCTGAACCTCCCTGGTGCAGATTGAGGCCATTTCCTCTTGTCCTGTCACTACCTGCCTTGGAGAAGAAACTGACCCCCATATGGCTCCTCCTTTGAGGTAATTATAAGACAGCAATAAGGTCACTTCTGAGCCTGTTCTTCTCCAAGTGAAACAACACTAGCTCCTACAGCCATAATTTGCTATTAAAAGTTACTTGGTTGTTGAAGAATATAATCAACATTCTCTGAACTGGAATTTTGACCAGAACTATTTTTGAAAAACTATTTTTTAAAAAAAGTTACAAATTTATTCTAAGCAAAGAAAACCAGATTACCTAGCTCTCAAACACCCACTCTACCTACTTCTTTCCTTCCTCAAAATATCATATTTTAGAATTGTGTTGCAATGCACTCTGGGAGCAGTAACGTGTACATCACAACCACCTTTTTTATAATTATTTTTCTAAATGGCGGATATGGTAATCCATTGTTGCACTAAAATATCTTAAAAATGTCCCCATGTCCAGAAGGGATTTGAATCACCTGATTCTTGGGTTCAACTAGGCAAATGTGTAACCCATGAATCCAGTTCATAGTACAAAAAATAATTTGCATTTACTGTTATTACAATTGCAGTACAACACCCAAAGCCTCAGAATAGTAGTTAACTTTCAAACTCAAAGTTATCCAAAAGAGACCACAGTCTAGATGCTATATATTGAAGTATATGATTGTAAAGTGATAAAAAGAGAAAGGAGCATGAATAATGGGTTTCACATCAATCAGATAAACAAATATGCTAGACTTGACACCACTAACTGATGCAATTCAAAGTCAATAAAAAATAGCAGATTTTCATAACATAACACCTTTATTCTTCTACTTTCCCATATTCCTTCCTTTGCATTCTGCCATTTCAATTGCATTTTTCCAGTTTCTCCATTTCATGTCTGACTTAACTGCTGCAGAAGTTTACTTACTAAGAAAAACATCTCTGTCTTAATAGTTTAGCAAATTTAATAGGTAAGAAAGTGCAAGAGAATCACCACAGATTTCTCCAGTAACAAAGTATTGGAAATAAATGCAATTGGGCTAAAAACACTTCAGAAGTTCTCTTCCTTGAATACTACATTATGTGCGATCAGCAGCAAAACAAGGTTTTGCTTCACTTCAAAACAGAGAGAGTGAATTGTATTCCATAATCTGGTCCTGATGAACAATTATTTTACTATCAGCTGTTGCAAAACATTTTGAAGAAAAGATCACAGGTAAGACATTATATTTAGTCTCTACCTCCTATTTTTAGAGCAAGGCTTTAAAACTGGACCTAAAACTTTCTAATTTACAGAACTATTTCTCATTATGCATGGGTCTGAAAGAATAAAACCAGCACATGATTTTTTTTCATGCCCTGGAAAAAAACCTCAAACAAACAAACAACTGAAAATTTTGTATGAGATAAACTATTCCTTTCAAAAAGAAGCTCCAATATTCATAGAGCTCCAAGCAAAACCCTACTTAGAAGAATCCGCCAGAGTCAGTAAATGGGAAATCTGCAAGATTAAAACAAACAGGATTTGGCACTGAACCTCACTGCCAATGTACTGTTTTCCCCTCACTCACTCTTCTAAAAATGGTCATGCTATCCAAATGCTTATTTTAACACATTTTTCACACACTTAAAAAAAATATCATAAATAACCCCCCCCAAATTTGTTTCACAAGTATATTTTAGATACCTGATTTCACAAAAATTGCAACAGAAAGGACCTTCTCCCACTCCTTTTAATGTTATAGATATCTGTGAATCTCCCTATCCTGGGAAACAGTGAACTATACCTTTAGCAAAATAAAAACTTAAGTTTTCTACCCTTTCTTATTTTATTTTCTGTTGGGATTCCTGAATCTGATGTTCTTTCTCACTTCCTGACTGCATAAGAAGTTTATTTTAAAAATAAATAAGGTCAAAAAGCCCAATCTAACACAATCATAAATGTTGCATTAATTTTTTTTTCAATGTATGGGGGTTTTTTTACCTCAACACTGTAAAGGAAAATAAAACTCCTCTGGATTTTCTTACAGATGAATAAGTGTCACAGTTGGTTAGAAAAACTTACATCTTTGCAAATAGTATTTTCTATGCACTTTGTGGACCATTAAAATGATCTAATTTATGAACTGAAAGGATTGCTACTCAAAGCTCAGTCCCTATACTATTTGCAGTGCAAGAACACTTAAAATTACCTGATGACTGAAGTCTCACAGTAACAACTGACATTGCATTTAACCCTTTTAATAAACTAGTTATCTCTGTGAATCACTCATGCCATGTTGAAGGACATCTTCACCTTGATACTGAAACATGAGCTTATAAAATTACATGCCTGGCAGTTTATGAATTACATCTCCAAGTTATACAATCTGTAGGGAGTATCAAGTGTCTGGTAACCAGTGTGCACCCTGGTGATAGAGGCAGCTACCACTCTTTGTTTTCTTTTATATTAACATATGTGAAAACAGGAAAAATCACCCTGAAAAATAATATTAGTTCTTTATTGAAAACTTTAATCAAAACCTGCTAATACTAGAAATAGTTTGAATTTCTCCCATCCATAAAACTGAGACCAGAAACTACTTCAACCTTCCTCAGCCTTCTCTGATTTGAAGGCAGTATCAAATACTAAGTGCATGTTTATGAGAGCAGAACAAGATAGAACTCCCTGATTGGGGGGTCACACTTCATTTTAATTAATATTTTGCCCAGGTTCCCTAGGCTAATACAAGTCTAACTGAAGTCAATACTAAGTCTAATACCTTGCCATATGTGCAATCTAAATTCACATCCTAGGCTCACCTCGAGCAGATGAGCATATCGTGGATGAACCTAATAGAGTTTGCAAAGGGACAAGAACAGTTTCCATCTCTTGAGATGATCAACAACCAGCATCAGCACACTGCTGAAAACCAAAGATAGGAAAGGAAGATACAGCATCAGGAGGAGTCAGTTGCAGTTGGTGAGCTCAATATGCTCCTCTAGAAGAGATGGGTTAATGCAAAGTGCCTGCCTGTGCCCATAGTGATGCCAGCATTAAGCCTTCACTCTTCTTTTCTCAACATCTGCTTCACAAAAATTCCAAGTGCCAAAGCCATCCACTGCTTCATCTTGGCTGGCTTAATTCAGTCTAGCACACAAAAACAACCTAAACCAAACAATATATCAATAATTACCAAAATCCTCCCATTTTAAAGCAATAAAACACAAGGGACAGGAAGAATCATGGATTAAGAATAAAAAGCACAAGAGCTATGGATTTAACCCCTCTCTAACTACAGTTCTTACCAAAGGTGCTCTTTACAGTGCTTTATCTAGACAGCCAAGACATAAAGTTGAGAGATAAAGCTTGGTTTCAAACTGTCATCTCAAGAATCTACTTCCAATTTAACAGTAGTTTATTCCAAGAGATTGCCATCATCACTCCTTAACAGCCTTAGCCTCTGAAGTTTTCAAAAGTATAGATGGTGAATGAAGTTAATTATTAGCCTTTCAGCCTGGACACCTGGTGTCCCAGTTATAGTGGCCAGAACCAGTTTATCACTCTGTGGCTATAACCAAAACTGGGTATTCTACATCCTCTGTGTCATTTCTGGTCAACTGTTAATAATGGACCATTTTGCAGCAGCTGCTTAAGACACACCTGACACCTCAGGCTACAAACTGGGTGTTAAAGGACCCTGTGAGATAGGAGGGTGTTCCTCTCTTCACACCAATGATTTGGCCGTGATACCTCCCCTTTGGGGAGACATTAGCCCCTTCACTCCCAGCCTGAGGGGTCATGCTAATGGGCCATCAAAGATTCTAAAAATATCCCATGACTGACAGAGTTAAATCACCCACTGTGGAACTCCACACGCTGGGGGAGTGTGCTGGTTTAAAGTTCAACTGGCAGAAGTGAACCCAACACAAGAGATTATAAGCCAGAGTTAAAATTTAATAAAAATATTACAATAAATGCAATGACACAAAGAGAAACTGGTTTTGCCCTGCAAAACCCAGCACCCTGGGGCACAAACAGAATGGTGTTCATTAGTCCCTGTGCTAAGATCCCACTTGTGGTTCCCCTGAATCCAAAGTAAAAGAAAGGGGAAAACCTGTTGGTCCAGATGACGGTCGCAGTCCTATCAAGGTTCCAGTCCTTCATTGGATCTGGCAAGTGGTCCCAGAAATCCCCAAACCCCAAGATTATATACCCTCAGGATCAGGTGGGAACACTCAGTACCTCCCCCAGAGCAGGGACTTCCACAATGGGTGAGTTAACTCTGTGAGTCATGGGGTATTTTTTGAATCGTTGATGGCTCATTATCAGACATGACCCCTCAGGCTGGGTGTGGAGGTGCTAACAACTTCCTGGAGTTCCTATCTCACAGGCTTCTTTAACATCCAGCTTACATCCTGAGTGGTCAAATGTGCCCTGGCAGCAGCTGCAAATGGTCCATTGTTAACAGTTCATGAGGAATGACATAGAGGGTTTAGAATACACAGCTTTTGTCACACCCACACAGTGATAATCTGGTCCTGGCTTGCTGAACTAGGTTAGTGAGGTACTGGGCATTCCCACCTGAACCTGAGTGTATATAATCTCAAGGTTTTGGGACTTCTGGTACCACTCATTGGATCCACAGGTGGACCAGAACCTCAAGAGGACTACAGCTGCCACTTTCAACAAGACTATGACCATCAGCCTCACCAAAAGGTTTTCCTTTCCTTTTACTTTGCACTCAGGGGGGGACCATGTGGTGCTCAGCACAGGGGCTAATGAACACCATCCTGTTTGTGTCCCAGGGTGTTGGGATTTATGAGAAATCATACTTGTCCAACACTCTAGTTGTTACTGTTTGGAAGTCACTACCCTTCCTCGTAAGTTATAGTGCTACTATACGCTAATCCTCCTTTTCAATCACATATTGTCATTAACAAATGCAGCTATAACTGTGCCCAACAGTACACATAAATTCATTCATATATTCCTTCAGTCCATCATATTAGTGGACTTTGGCTATTTCCATCTCACTAGTTTGCACAGAAGTGATCACACAAAGGAAAAAAACAAATCTATGTGTGTCACAGTAGTATCATTTTGTTGGGAAAAAGAATGGCAGCCAAGGGCTGCCTTGCCCTGGAATCCTTACAGAGCAACTTATTTATTCTGGAACTCATAAACACTATTATTATGATATCCACTCTTAAGATAATGATGTCATCCAGTCACACAAATTCAAAATGAAATCATTATTTTCTCAGGACAAAGAAAAAAAACCAGAGGTTTTTGCCATCCCTCTATTACTCAGCATTAAATTGTGTCCTGGAAATCTAATCTCAAGGAATAGTTTCATGTCAACACAATTTAAACTACAGAAAATTTCACATCAAAGCAGAAAGGTGACAAGATCCAGATTTGTCCTTTTTCTCAGAAGCAATGACAGTATTCTGGGAATTTCTAACTCTTATCACTGACTTTCAACCAGTTATTTGTCTCTGAATATTTCTGCAATATAGTAGTTTCTTGACAGTTTCAAACTGATTCTAGTAGTGGTTAAATATGTTCCCAGAGGTGAATTTAATAGTGTGGGCTATTTGCAAATTCATCTTGCTTTACTTTCTGCATGACCTGTAAGTTAATCCAAAGTTAAAACATGATACAATATTATCTCAGATGCCTGAATCTGTTAACATTAAAAGCATTCTGAAGAATTAAACCAAACACAAGATGTTTATTGTATGTTGTATTCATGAGCTTGAGTTTACAAAATCTTTGCTATGAGAAACTGTACAACCTAACAACTTATGTGTACTTTGTCAAGAGTGAACCAAGGAAACACTAACTGAACTACACAAAGGGTTTATGGCATACGTGACCTATGGAAAGTCACCAGAGACTGAAAAATACTAGCAATTCACCTCTCAAATCTAAAAAAAAAGGCACAAATTCTTTTGGATGCACTTAGTGGCCATCAAAGGCAAGGATAAAGAATGCAAATAATGCCTGCAGGTTTTAAGCTATTTCAGAGCTTTAACTTTTTATAAAAACAACTCTTCTGCACTCTCAACATAACTACTCAGGATGGGCCCACAAAATTTTATTTCTTTCACCACAAAAGGCATGGCAATTAAAAATATTGTTGTTCCATCCAAGAGATTTCAAACAAAACAAGCCTCTATATCTCATTTGCATCAATAAGGCTCCTGATCTGCCTGCACAAAGCACTGATGAAAGCACAGGAGCAGGTACAAGTCAGTCTGATAACTCTGCAGCTAGAAAGAAGGCAGCAAACGGAAGTATAAAACTGACAGCATGAGACTTGACAAGTCTGCATTTGTCTATTCAAAAAAAAAAAAACCTTTGCAAGTCTATGCGAAAGCTCTGGCAAACTACTGTACTGCAACTAGTGATTCACCTGTAATATTCTCATAAATACTGGCAGCCATGGTACAGTTTTTGCATTTCTTTATCCTTCAGGATATGTAAAAATTATATATATATAAAAATATAACTATATAGAGAGGCATTTTAACTACTCTTCTCCACAGACATCACCTTGTCTCAAGGGAGAAGCTTAAAAGCCCTCATGAGGTTGTGAGCTATGCTGGACGTGGTATATGCCTCTGGTAGGGTCTCACATGCCGGACAAGTCTCAACTAAAGGACCAGACAAAGTGTGTCCATGGGCAGGATGGGCTCTCTAGCCTCCCGGCAACCATCCTAGGAGAAGGACAACTCTAGCTCCAAACCCGGGCAGATGGAGCTCGCTTAGCCCTCTAAGGCTGTACATCGAAGAGAAGGATACTCTAACCAAACTTACGTCCTGAGCACTTTGTTGTCACCGTCTAAGCTTCCTGGGCCCTGGCAGATGAACCTTAAGAGTAAAGGGTGGGGCCAGTTCTGCGCTCACTGTGCCTCACCTAAAAAATCCATTGGGCAGGCTCGAAGGGTACACCTGCATTGCAAAGCTCTGTAGCAATAGGCAAGGGATGAAACAGCAGGTGATACGGTGCATTGCAAGCTGCAGACCCAACCTTGCATGCAGGTGGTTCAGAACATTGGTCGCTCGAGACTGACCCTGGAGATGATTGTCTCAGGTTGATCTGGCAAAACACCAAATGTCCGAGACAGAGTGAAAAGAGAAGAAGGAGAAAGAAAAAAAAAACTTATACAGGGTTTATGCTGAAACTAACTACATGTATTTACACAGAAAAGAGAAAATGAAAACTACAATATAACACACACTTACACAAGTTACATATAACAAGAAATAACTTTTTACTCTCTAATTAATACAAAGTGTATTACTTTAGATTTATAAGTACTTTAAAAGACACTTAGCAAGAAACAGAAAGAGTAACAACAAAATGTTTTTACTTCTCTGATTCAAACACAATGCAAGCAGCAGCAGGAGGAACAGAGGAGCTTATTCTAGCAAGACAAGAGGTGCACCACGTCTTGTCTGTAGCTCAGCTATAATGGAATTGATCTAACACTTCCCACTGCTGCATCATATCTTAGGTTTGCGTCATCTGGTATGAAATATTTCCTTGGTTACTCAGTCAGGTGATAGCTGTCTCTACTAATATACATAGATTTTCTGAGCCTGCCAATTTGAGGCCTAGCTAAAACTACTACAATGATAATCTGGTTTGGCTGCATCCTGAATGACCAGACAGCCTTTTTCAAGGAGAGCTCTGCTTGCTCCACACGGAGAGGGGCCTAGAACAGATGGCCTAACCAAAGCTCATCTCCACCCCTCACCCAGTTGGCTAACCACGGCCAACAGGCATCTTCTGATGTGGTCAAAGAAAGAGACAAAGGCATACACCTGCCTCCAAAGGTGTGTTCAAAATAACACTCACATGTTGGAACATCAGAACCATGCTTGATACTGTGGATAGTGGACACCCTGAGCATTGTTCTGCTCTAATTGCTCACAAACTGTCACAACTTGACATTGACATTTCTGCTCTCAGTGAAGTTCGTCTTCATGAGGAAGGCAGCCTTAAAGAACATGGTGCCAGCTACACACTCTACTGGTCAGGCAAACCCAAAAGCGAAAGTCACCTTTCAGGAGTTGGCTTCATGATTAAAAACTCCATCACCTCCAAATTTGAAAATCTGTAGACAGGTCATTCCGATTGCAATATCTTCTTACACCTCCCACTACACAACAAGCAATATGTTCTTTTTAGCGTATATGCCCCAGCTCTCCAAGCTGACCCTGCAAAAAAAGACAAATTGTACATTGACCTGCACTGCCTCACCCAATAGGTTCCTGCAGATGACAAGATCATAATCCTTGGTAACTTCAACAGCAGAGTAGGAAAGAACTTTGAAGCCTGGAAAGGAGTCCTGGGCAAGCATGGTGTTGGAAACTGCAACAACAATGGATGCCTTCTGCTAGAGTTTTGTGCAGAGCAGCAGCTCACCATCACCAACACTATCTTTCAGGAGAAAGACAGCCTGAAGACAACCTGGATGCTCCCTCGATCCAAGCACTGGCACCTCATTGACTATGTCTTAGTGAGACAGAGAAACGTCAGTGATGTCCGTCATACCCGAGT